>JAABKJ010007545.1:252491206-252757573 GCA_011634705.1 Andricus grossulariae | reverse complement strand
TCCCTGAAAACATTTTAAAGCTCTTGAGAATTCCTCAGAATTTTTTAACATACCCTAAAATCTTTAAAATCTTTTGTAATTATTTCAAATTATTGATATCTATTAAGAATTCCTTGGAATCATTATAATACCCTAAATATTAAAAATTCTTGAAATCTTTTGAAATCCCTTAAAACATTATAAATCTCTTGAAAATTCCTCGGAATTTTTTAACATACTATAAAAACTTTAAAACCCTTTGAAATCATTTCAAATTATTAAAACTTATTCAAAATTTCTTAAAATCTTTTAAAATACCCTAAATATTTAAAATTCTTGAAATCTTTTGAAAACCCTTAAAACTTTTTGAAGCTCTTGAAAATTCCTAGGAATTTTTAAACATACACTAAAACCTTTAAAACCCTTTGTAATCATTTCAAATTATTGAAATCTATTCGAAATTCCTTGGAATCTTTTAAAATACCCTGAATATTAAAAATTCTTGAAATCTTTTGAAACCCTTAAAAACATTTAATGCTCTTAAAAATTTCGTTGGAATGTTTGCAAATACCCTAAAATCTTGAAAATTCTTTGTAATTACTTGAAATTATTTAAATCTACTCGAAATTCCATTGCATCTTTTTAAATGCCCTAAATATTTAAAATTCTTGAAATCTTTTGAAATCTCTTCACTTTTAAAGATCTTGAAAATTCCATGAAATTTTTAAACATACCCTAAACCTTTAAAATCCTTTGTAATCATTTCAAATTATTGAAATCTATACAAAATTCCTTGGAATCTTTTAAAATACCCTAAATATTGAAAATTCTTGAAATTTTTGGAAATCCCTGAAAACATTTTAAAGCTCTTGAGAATTCCTCAGAATTTTTTAACATACCCTAAAATCTTTAAAATCTTTTGTGATTATTTCAAATTATTAAAATCTGTTAAAAATTCATTGGAATCTTTTAAAATACCCTAAGTATTAAAAAGACCTTTCAAACTTTTGAAACCCCTTCAAACTTTTAAAGCTCTTGAAAATTCCTTGAAATTTTAAAACATACCCTAAAACATTTAAAATCCTTTGTAATCATGTCAAATAATTGAAATATATTAAAAATGCCTTGGAATCTTTTGAAATACCCTAAATATTAAAAAGTCTTGAAATATTTTGAAATCCCTTAAATCATTGTAAATCTCTTGAAAATTCCTCGGCATTTTTTAACATACTCTAAAATATTTAAAAGCCTTTGTAATCACTTAAAATTACTGAAACTTATTCAGAATTCCTTTAAATCTTTTAAAATACCCTAAATATGTAAAATCCTTGAAATCTTTTGAAAATCCTTAAAACTTTTTGAAGCTCTTGAAAATTCCTAGGAATTTTTAAACATTTACTAAAGTCTTTAAATCATTTGCAATCACTTCAAATTATTGAAATCTATTTAAAATTCCTTGGAATATTTTTAAATATCCTAAAAATTTAAATTCTTTTGAAATCTCTTGAAACTTTTAACAGCTCTTGAAAATTCCTCGGAATTTTTAAAAATACCCTACAATCTTTAAAATCCATTGTAATGACTTTAAATTATTGAAATATATTCAAAATTCTTTGGAATTTTTTAAAATGCCATAAATATTTTAAATCGTTTGAAACTTTGAATAGCTCTTCAAAATTCCTTGGTTTTTAAAAAATAAATACCCTCCAATGTATTCGCTACAAATCACTGAAATAATTGGAAAATTTTTCAGCGCCCATTAAAATACCCGAATATATTTCAAATCCTTAAAAATCTTTTGAAGTCCCTTGAAACTATTTAAAGCTCTTGAAAAATCCTCGGAATTTGTAAATTTAAATATACCCTTATCTTTAAAATCCTATATAATCACTTTAAATTATTGAAATCTATTAAAAATTCCTTGAAATCTTTTAAAATACCCTGCAGATTTAAAATCTTTTGAAATCTTTTAAATTTCCTTGAAACTTTTTAAAGATCTTGAAAATTCCTTGGCATTTGGAAAAATGCTCTGAAATATTAAAAATTCTTGGAAATCCCTTAAAAATATTGAAACCTACTAAAACATTTAGTTGATCCCAATCGACTTTAGAGTTGTGGAAAAGTTCTAGTTCGTACTTTAACCGCTAGGTGGCGCCGCGTCGTCTCCTCTCGCAAGTGCAGAAACACTCACTCGAAAAATACTTTTAATCGTCTCAGATTTGACTATGAATGGAAATTTCCAACAGGTAATGACTCTCCGAATACAAAATAAGTTTCTATGGCTTCTTTGACCTGTGGCGACCCTGTAATCGAAACTCGAACCTAAAAAATGAAGTCTGCAATCCTCGATAAAATCTTTCGTTTAAAGCCATCCCTGGGAGTATTTTAAAGCTAAAAGTATCGCCTAAATCAGATCTCGAGCTACGATTTATTTACCTTTTTTTGCGAATTTGCGACGTCGTGAGTTTGAGACTCATACTCTCGACGGAAATCGCGTCTGATATCCTAGTATAAAGTCTCGAAGCTCGAGAGCGCTTTGAAAACCGAAAGTCGTTACTTCGACGAAATCTTTTTCAAGTGGCCGGCGGTCCCGAAAATAAAAAAAGCGAATGTCCCGCTATTCGGGAAGCAAAAAATGCGATTTTATTGAAAAAGATTGAAAAAATATTACATCAAATCAATTAAAGAAAGAAATGTTGATCCAGGGAGGCCGCAGAATTTCATTTTTTAAATTTCTTTATTTTTCCCTGACTAATTTGTTAGTTTCTCTGACCATCAATATTTAAAGACCAAAATTCTAATCTTGTAGCATTTTGAAAACAAATGGAATCATTTATAAATGGAATACAAAAAATTTAATTTAACATTCTCAAGTCCGCAGGAGCCTAATTTACATTTAACGATATACAATTCAAAGTTCTACATTTTAGATGAGTTACACTGAAAATTCTCGAATTATGAAAATTGTGCAATTTTTAAAATTTTTATTTTAAAGATATGCAATTTTGACCATTTCTTTTAGAATAGTTCAATTTTGAAGATTTACAATTGAAAGTGAATTGAAATTTGAATTTAAAATAATTCAAAAGAATTCGATTAAATTGAAAATGATTTCAGGTGAATTGAAACGAATTCAAGATAAATTCATAAGATTTTACAATAATTCAAGTTAAATTCAAAATAATTCATGTAAATTGGAAGAAATGGGAGAACTCTAAAAAATTGGACTGCTTTCAGTTAAATTAGTGCGAATTTAGAAGATGTTATAAGGGCAATGAGAAGAATTCGATAAAATTCGTAAATATTCATGGCGAATTAAAGAAAAGTCAGAAGAATTCGGAATAATTTGATAAGAATTCAGGATCATATTTCCTGACATCTTGGAAAAATTATTTAAACATCTTGAGAGCTTTTAAAATCTTTTAAAATCATTATAATCCTTTGAAATCCCTTGCATTTTTTTAATATCTTGAAAATGTCTTGGAATCTTTTAAAATACTCTAAAATATTTAAAATCCTTTGAAATCCCATTCAATTATTTAAAAATCGATAACAGTCATTGAAAAATTTAGAATCTTTTGAAAATTCCTTGGAATCTTTTAAAATAACATAAAACATTTCAGAAGAAATTAAAAAACTTCAGAAATAGGAACAGACATGAATTTAATAGCGGTTTTCCCCGACTTTGGAATAGTGAAAAAGGGTTCTAGTTCGTACTTGGACCGCTAGGTGGCGACGCGTCGCTTCCTCTCGCAAGTGCAGTAACGCTCACGCGAAAAAATGCTTCTAATCGTCTCAGATTTGAATATAAATGCAAATTTCCAAGAGGTAATGACTCTGTGAATATAAAATAAGTTTCTATGGCTTCGTTGATTGTCAATTCACGCTTCATTTGTGCAATCGTCGTTTGCAGCTTTTCCCTATTTCTCCCACACTTGAGAATATTCTCACCCTCTTGGAAACCTCTTTATATGTATATCTATTATTAGATAGTGGATGGTGCCATCGGTACGACAATGCGGCTTTAATCTTCATCCTCCCAATGGTCCCACACCAACCCATTTCATTTCCCTATCGACCGCATTTCGCGCTCTCTCGAGTTCATTATCATTCAAATGTCTCACTGGATGTCTTCGAATTTCAAAATATTAATAAAAGATGATAAAGCAATATGACAAAATGTAACTATTATTATTCGTTGTGTCTATACGTCCGGACACAAGCCACACCCCCTACCCTTTTCCAACTCCCCCTCCCTTTTCCAGGTCCGTACGTTTAGACTCGGCCATTATTATTATTATTATTTTTGATTTTTGTTTTAATCAGGGTGTCAGAAAAATTATTTTCAAACTGCCCTGACTTTTTCCTGATTTTTCCCTGAGCAATTTTTTATTTTCCCTGATTATTAATATTCAAGGAAGAACAGTTTTCTCTTCTAACATTTCTAACATAGAATCTTTTGTAAGCGGAATTACACAACATTTTGGATCACAATTTTTTATTTATTTATTTCAACCCAAAAAGATTACTTTTCTATCATAAAAGACAAATTTTCAATCCAAATGGTATCCAAATGAAACCAAATTTTTGGTTTGAACATTCAACATTTTGCATTACATTTTTTTCTTTATTGACTGAAAAACCTTTATTGATTGAAAATTCGACTTTCTGATTTGAAAATTCAACAATTTAGTTGAAAATTCCACAAATTGGTAGAAAATTTAACTAATTTGGTACAAAATTAAACTTTTTTGTAGAAAATTCTTTTTTTTTATTGAAAAATAATTCTCTTAAATTAAAATTCAACTAATCCATTTTTTGATGGAATTTGTTCTTTTTTATTAAAAAAATTCAACTATTACGTGAAAAATTTGTGGAAAAGGAAAAATGTTAACTGCAAAAAATTCAAATAAAATTTGGACTAACATCACATCCATTGTTCAAACTATTTAGTTGAAAATTTATTTAATTTATTGAAAAGTCTTAATTAAACATTCAACCATTGGGTTGCAAATTCATATATTTTATTAAAAACTCGTATTTTTTTGTAGAAAATTAATCTTGTGGGTTATAAATTAATCTTTTTGATTGAAACTTCATTTCTCTGGTGGAAAATTAAACTATTCCATTTTTCGTTTAAAATTGATCTTTTTTAGTTGAAAATTTATTTATCTTACTGGAACTTTGTCTTTCTGGTAGAAAATGAATTTTTTTGATTGTAAATTGAATTTGAAAATGTACCTATATTGTTGCAAATTCTTTTTTCATGTTTGAAAATTAAAAAAATGTAACTGTAAACACAACTATTCGATTATGCGTTGAAAATGTATATTTTTTATTGAAAATTCGTTTATTTTGTTCAAAATCGACTTTTTGGGTAGAAAATTAATTTTCTGTATTGAAGACTCAGCATTTAGTTAGAAATTGAACTATTTGGTAAAAAAATTAACTGTTCTGTAGAAAGCTCATCTTTTTAGCTTGAACATTATGGTGGTCCAAAAATGCACTGGAAATTTTTTTTCTACCTTTTATGGAGACATGCCGGAAATTTGTTCGAATCCGCACAAAAATAAATCAATTTTTTTTGTTTTAAACAAAAATGATATTTAGAGGTGCCGCAAGCCCCATGGAGTTTAAGACATATTTCCCATAAGAAAAAAGACGTTTTTGTAAATTTTATTCAGAATCCTCAATATTATCTCAATCGAGTTGAAACTAAATATTGCTTTTCAAAATTAGCCATAGAATACAAATAAAATATCACTTTTCAAATATCAACATCATAAGTCTGCTTTATAGGGTCCCAAAAAAAACCAATAAGTGAAAAAATGGGTTTTGAGAGTTTTTGGCGCTTATTATGACTTTTTTTTGCGGTTTTTTGAATGCAAATTGTTTCTAGCACATAAAAGGACATTTCATACTGATAATTAGATATACATATAAATTGTTTAAACAATGTATTATTGTTTTTAGCAATTTTCTCATAGAATAGAGTTACAAAGTCGCGGTTTTTTCAAAAAATTTCCAATTGTTGTCCAATTTTCAATTAAACGGAGCTGATAATTCAGCAATGTTAACAAGAGTAATTATTGAAACAACTTATTATTATTGTTGATAATATTTTCTTGGAATAATGCTACAAAATTGCAGTTTTAAAAAAAAGTTCGTTTTGAGTCCAATTTTCAATTGAAACAAGCTAAATAATTAGAGTCAAGAAAATTGATTGTTTACACAATTTTATATCATTGTTAATGATATTCTCCTAACTTAATGTTCGGATGTTGTGGGGTTTTCGGCAATTTTTAAATTTCTGTCCTTTTTTCACTTAGTGAGGTAATAATCAATGAAAGTTAACAAAAAGGTTGTTTAAACAATTTAATAATGTTTATAACTATCTTTTCTTAGATAAGTGCTAGAAAGTTGTGGTTTTTTTCTAAAATCTTTAACTTTGCTTTGCATTCTTAGTTACTAAAAAATTATCTAATTAATTTTTAAGTCACTCCATGTGAAAAATAGACCAACAGTTGAAAATTTCAGAAAAAACAGCAAAATTCTACCATTAGGCAAAGATTATATTATTAACAATTATAATAAATCGTTTAAACAATCATTTTTGCTAACGTGAATTAATTATTACTTCACTCCAATTGAAAATTGGACAAAAAGCCAGAAATTTCAGGGAAAAACGCATGTTTCTAGCATTATTCAAATGAAATAATAATAATAATAATCAATTGTTTAAGCAATCACTCTTGTTAACATTGATGAACTATCACCTCTCTCTAATGGAAAATTGAACAAGTGGAAAATTTTGTTAAAAATCGCGACTTTCTAACTCTATTCTATGAGAAAATTGCTAAAAATAATAATAAATTGTTTGAACAATTCATATAAACATCTAATTATCAGTATGAAATGGTTCCTTATGTGCCAGAAGCAATTCGCATTCAAAAAACCACAAAAAAAGTCATAATCAGCGCCAAAAACTCGCAAAACCCATTTTTTCACTTATGCGGTTTTTTTGGGACCCTATAAAACCAACTTATGATGTTGATATTTGAAAAGTGATATTTTCTTTGTATTCTATGGCTAATTGTGAAGAGAAATGATGAGTTTCAACTCGATTGAGATAATATTGAGGATTTTGAATAAAATTTACAAAAACGTATTTTTTTATTATGGAAAATACGTCTTAAACTCCATGGGGCTTGCGGCACCTCTAAATATCATTTGTTTTCAAAACAAAAAAAATTAATTTATTTTTGTGTGGATTCGAACAAACTTTCGGCATGTCTCTAAAAATTCGGAAAAAAATTTTTGGACCACCCTATTGAACATTCAACACTTTGGATGAAATTTTATTCCTTTGTTGACAGAAAAATCTTTCTTGGTTGAAAATTATTATTTTTTTTTATTTAAAAATTCATCTCTTTTCGTGGAAACTATTTTGTTGAAAATTCGTCTTTTTTAGATTAATTTAACTGTTTTTCATTAAAAATAAAAATCTGTTCTTTATTAAAATATTAACTATTTTATTTTATATTTTTAGGTTGAAAAATGAACTTCTTGGCTGAAAGTTGAACTTTCTTTAACGTTATTTTTTTATTAAAGACTCGTAATTGAAGTTGAAAATTCGCGTTCATTTTTGGTTAAAAACTATGTATTTTTTTAAATTAGAAATTTGAATATTTTGTTGAAAATTCAACTGATTGGTTGAAAATTAACTTTTTTGTTGCCAATTCATATTTTTGGGTTGAAAATTCAACCCTTCGAGAATATTTTGGAAACTTAGCACGGACACGAACCACTTCAGTTGTGGTATCATCTCGATATCGGTAAGGTAGGAATTTGTGATAAGAACCCGCCTTGCTCATCTACTGTATTTAGCGTCATTTTTTTCGAAATAGTAGCAAAATAATGTTATTGCTCAAAAAAGTGTCGAATAGTGTCTAAATTTTGGAATTCGGAAATGGAACTGTATGGAGAAGTAGCGTAAGAGGATCCTGACAAAGTATCACTAATTTGGACCCAATCGATAAAAACCTTAGTTTTGCGCTTTGCAAAATAGGTTTAGAAAATTCTTATTTTTTAAATTTTGATATTTTCGTAGATGTCCATTTTTTACATTCCTGGAGGCCTTAAACGGCTTCCCAAATCAAGTCAAATTTTTTCTAGTGTATTTTTACCATCCAAACGTTCTAGATATCTCACAAATTCTTTCTACGTTTCCATAGGTTTTGAAATTATTTTTTGAAAACAGCGGCTTACTAAACATTAATAATCTCTTATAGGGCTGCAAATAAAAATCTGTACAAATTTGGAGAGTCGTTTAAGGCCTCCAGAAAGTAAGCATGTTTGCAAACATAATTTTTTAAAGCGCAAAAAAAAGCGTTTATCGATTGAATAAAAAATTAATTATACTTTTTCAGGGTCCTCATACGCTACTTTTTCGGGTTCATCATACGCTACTTTTTCAGGGTCCTCATACGCTACTTTTTCGGAGTCCTCATACGATGCTTTTTCAGTGTCCTCATACGCTACTTTTTCGGGGTCCTCATACGCTACTTTTCCGGGTCCCCATATGCTACTTTTTCGGGGTCCTCGTACGCTACTTTTTCGGGGTCCTCATACGCTACTTTTTTAAGGTCCTCATATGCTGCTTTTTCAGGGTCCTCATACGCTACTTTTTCAGGTTCCTCATACGATACTTTTTCAGTGTCCTCATGCGCTACTTTTTCGGGGTCCTCATACGCTACTTTTTTAAGGTCCTCATATGCTGCTTTTTCAGGGTCCTCATACGCTGCTTTTTCGGGTTCCTCATACGATACTTTTTCAGTGTCCTCATGCGCTACTTTTTCGGGGTCCTCATACGCTACTTTTTCGGGGTCCCCATACGCTACTTTTTCGGGGTCCTCATACAGTACTTCTTCGGGGTCCCCATACGCAACTTTTTCGGGTTCCTCGTACGCTACTTTTTCAAGGTCCTCATACGCTACTTTGGCAGGGTCCTCATATTATACTTTTTCAGGGTCCTCATACGCTACTTTTTCGGGGTCCTCATACGCTACTTTTTCAGGGGCCTCATACGCTACTTTGTCAGGGTCCTCATATGCTACTTTTTCAGGGTCCTCATACGCTTCTTTTTCAGGGTCTTCATACGCTACTTTTTCAGGGGCCTTATACGATACTTTGCCAGGGTCCTCATATGCTACTTTTTCAGGGTCCTCACACGCTTCTTTTTCAGGGTCCTCATACGCTAATTTTTCAGGGGCCTCATACGCTACTTTGTCAGGGTCTTCATATGCTACTTTTTCAGGTTCCTCACATGCTTCTTTATCAGGGTCCACATACGCTAATTTTTCAGGGGCCTCATACGCTACTTTGTCAGGGTCTTCATATGCTACTTTTTCAGGGTCCTCATACGCTTCTTTTTGAGGGTTCTCATACGCTACTTTTCCACACAGTTTCATTTCCAATTTCCAAACTTGTGTTTTTTCAACCCACCCTAGTGCACACTGATAAATAAATAAAATTAATTCACCCTCTGTTGGGTAGTTTAAATTAGAGAATTGAATTGGAAAATGTTATGGTGAGAGAGAACTAGTGAAATTATAGTTTCTTGTTGAATTGAAAGCAGCCAGGTAACTGCCGAATAAATTGTAGTCGAGGTTTGCGAAAGCTGGAATTAACGACCTAAAGCAGAGCCCGGGGCTAATTTTACAGTACTGGAGAAAATTAGGTAGCAAGTACATCACAACTCTGTGTGCACTCTTTTATGCCGAATTCAAAGTCCTGTGTACTTTCCTTCCTGTTTTATATTCCGTACAAAGCACATTATCCGCGAGTGCAAAATTACTACGAAAAGGTGTTAAAGCGTTGGAAAAATGAATTTTCCCATCGAAATGGAGAAGAATAAGCCGAAAAGATTTTAATAATAAACTATCTTTAACACCTTTTCCTAATTGTTAATTTTTTACATTCTCATCCAGAGAAGGTGTTAGATTTGTGTAAAATTTGACCCCCCCGGTTTTTGTCAAATGTCCACGGAACGATTGAAAACGATTGAAGTTTTGACAACTGTGAATCGTTCTGAATCGTGTTCAATTGATTATTTCTAGAAGGGGGTTTTAATATTCCTGAATTCAATAATTTATTAGTCTGTTCTCGTATTGCATCCTTGTAAATGGGAGGATAACTATATTGTTTGGTATTTACTGGGGCTTCATCTGTAGTAATTATTTTATCCGATAAAACATTTGCAGAGCCTAATTGGTCACCTTTTAGGAAAAACTGCGGGGAGTATTCTGAAAGAATTGGAAGAAGACTTCCCTGTTCTTTATCATTCAAGCCCGATAAATCCAGAACCTTCAAAATTTTCGCGAAACGTGATGATAAATTTTTCTGGCTTTTGGTCGAAAATGAATTCCCATTTGAACGATGTAAAGGTGCTATTGCGTCATATTCCTCAAATGTCACCGGGGGAACAGTTAGACTGGCCTTCTCGGGGTAGAATTTATAATAAAAATATTCGCTTTTCCATTCCTGTTAAGAACTAAAGCTTCTCCAGCAAAAATTCCAGGGCCACACGGAATTTTCCTAACATATCCCTTATTAAGTTGAGCCTTATTCAGAGTCAAATGGAATGATTTTTTCGTCCTGGCAGGTATTTGCACAGTAACATGAGACAGTAAAGGAAAACGATCCTCACCTATTGAAAGTTGATCATTCGAAAAGTTTATAATTGCTCTATGTTGTGTCAAAAAGGATATTCATATAATTCCATTTTGAAGTATAGTGAAATTATCTAAAAGGTAGTTTCAAGTCCTCTTATCATTAATCCAACCTCTCCAAGAGTAGGAATCATGTTTGAGCCAATACATATTAAATTGGAAATTCGTTTCCGATTTACATTTACAAACGGTTTCAATCGATTTTCGTTAATCAAGCTGACACTGGCTCCAGTGTCAATCATGAAAACTCATTTTCCAAAAAGGAAAGCTAAATTTTCCACCTTTACTGTAGGGGCTGGTCCATCCTCCCTAATTCCCTGAGCCAAAAAAATGACTCTTTTATTTGAATTTGTTGCAACAGATTCCGGTCTTTTCTGAAATAATTCAATCTTTGACTTTTAATCTCCAAATTTTCGTCTCAAATGTTCGCGCTCTAAAGAGTTTTTTTTTATGGACTTGACAATCTTTAAACGTATGATTATTTCTGTGACAATAATGACAACTAGATTTCTCTCTGCCCTTTACAATTTTTTTGTTTGCCATCTAAGGGCAATCTCTTTCAAAGTGCTCTAACCTTTTACAATAATAACATTCTATCTTGCTAATCCAATTATTTTTATCTTCGATTTTATTTTCAGCTCGCAAATGTGCTATTCTTTTATTCGAATTAAATAGCGGTTTCGGGTTTTGTCCTACATTAGAACTCATTAGAACCCTGACGCGGCTGCTCCCTCGTCCCTCTGTCCCCGCTCAGACCCACACTTTCGAGGAAAATTATTCATCTTCAAGCTTAATTTTCAAGGTGTTATCTCCGGAATTTCTTTCTGTCGTTTTACGAATGCTACCAGTGAATACTATTCTTTACGTTATTGAAAACGCCAGACCTTATACTATTACTGCAAAGTCCAAGTTTTTTTATTGATAATTATCTAGTCTGGCAGTATGTTATCTGCAAACTATCGGTCTGGCGATTGAATAATAATAAACTTGGGGCATCAATAATCGATCCTAGAAAAAAATTGGCTCTTATACTGTCACTGCAAATTTCCAGTTTTTTCACCTGGCTCAGGTGCCCAAACGCCCCAGGCAGGACGTCTGGCATTTATGGGTTTCGGAAGAAGGGACATTTCCCAGATATATTCGCCAATAATTGGGACTTATACTCCCACTTCACGAAAAACGTCAGCAGCTCTTATGATATTATTTTGATTAAAAACAACATTTTTCTTTGAAAATTTATTTTTCATAGGATTCGTCATTTTAGTTCAGAAATCCTCCTGTTTAGCACAAAATTGATCTTCTTTTTTGAAAATTAATCCATTTTAGTTAAAAATGTGACCATTTGCTTTTCAATTAATCTGCTTTATTGCTGAATTTAACCATTTTCTTAAAAATTTTGTGTTCTTGAGCTCAATAGTTTTTCATTCAAAATGAGAATATTTTTTTGTTGAAGTGTAAACTATTACATGTTTTTCTGGGAAGCAACCTGCTTAGTTAAAACTGAAACTATTTTTGATCTGATGAATTGTTTTTTCGCTGAAGATTCATAATTTTCATAAAAAGAATTAATTCCTCTGTTATTTCTATTCTTTTGTGAAAAATCACCCTGTTTCCTTTGTTTTAAGAGATATTTTGGCTACGTTGGTTTCCGGGTGGGTTGTAGGGGTGGCTGCTTGAGGAAAAGGTACGGTCGTGAACGTAGGGGGGGGGCGGTGGGGTTACAAATAGCCCAAAATTGGTTTTGCAGTTTATAGACAAAAAGTGAAAAAACTAACAAAGTAAAACATAAACTAAAGTTCTTTGGTTATTTACAGCTGTGTAATAATTTTGAAAAGTTTGAGAAATTGTAAACGTGAATGACTTATGATAGATAACATAATGAAGCTCATCCTATTTCTTGCAAATATTTTTGATGTCGACGAAGTATGACTTTTATTATATAACGGCCTAAGAATTTGAGGTAGGCGACAAACTACGGACAATAGTACGGTATATAATGAACAGCAGTAACGAACAGACCTCCTGTTAAGATTGATTGGTGCACCATGAAGCTGTAAGTGTTCAAGTTTATTATATTTATGATTTTATTTCCCTATTTTCCTCTTTGGTAGCTATTACGAATATTTTCTCCCACTATTTCCTCTCAAGTTATTGAGGTAGGTTTTGGGCAGAAGCAATTAAAAATACATTAGTTGTCCAGAAGTTCGCAAAAAAGGAACATTTCTTGACAAATTTCTTGCAAGGAAATTCAGTGAAAAATGATTGCCGTCGACGGAAAGCAATTTGTAATCAAAGACTGTGGTGGTAGAGGTGATTGTTTATTCAAATGTTTAGCTTCCAAACTACCAGACTCCAATCACAAAGATGTTCGTAGTGACGTAGTGAACCTTGTTACTGACAATTGGAATGTAAATGGAGAGAATAGACATTTGGTTGACAGAGATATGGACATAAAAAATCGCATAGTGTACTCCCAATATATGAGTTCCAAAGGTACTTTTGCGACAGAAGTAGAATGTATTGCAGCAGCCTACTTGTCCAATGTCAATATTACTATTATTAAATAATTGAGTAACGATGCTCAGTTTTCGGTTCCATTGCGCCCAGATTCGTATGGTCAAACAATTTATTTGCTCTTCAGTCGTGATACTGACAATGAAAATTTAAAAAATCTCGATGTAGAAGTTGATACAGTGAGTACTAACTCATTGTCAGTAGGCTATGATGAAGTGTATTGTGCAACTGGCAATGACGAAAGTGAAAATATGAATTCTTCTAACTGCGATAGTGATATTTTCTTCAGCAGTGAAACTAGTATATCTGTAGATCGTGAACTCGGCGAGTTAATGGAACCACGAGATTATGAAGCTGAAAGAAAATGCGTTGAATTTGATGAGCATTTAGAAGGTGTTGTACGGCGTTCGATATTTGATATATATTTAAAAAAGAATATCCAACCAACTTTCGGGACAATTTTATTGTGTACCGCTCTGGCGTACAAGCAGTGGGTGGTTATCGAGGAGGCTTTCTCTTCCCTTCCCTTGCTGGAAAAAGAGTTATTATTCTCCACATTGGCAGCAAGAATGGATTTTTGGATGGCAGTTTGAAATGCTTCATTGGTAAAAAGGGGAGTGCCGACTACCACCATGAAATGAACGCGGCTCATTTTGAAGAGTGGTTGAGGGAGGTGCTTCACAAACTGCGATCTAAATCTGTAATTGTGATCGATCAAGCACCCTACCATACTATGATCGATCCTGAACGTCGCAATCCCACGTCGGGTTGGCGCAAAGCCGACATCATTTAGTGGATGGTGAAAGGAAATATATCTCTTCCAGTAGACACTGAATAACTTGAAGATTTGTCGAAGCCATATCTCCTACAACTTTGCTTGCCATACAAATTTGAGAAATCTTACTTGTTAGAAAAAATAACACAAGATGTGAGAGGAAGTGACGTTCAATCGCTCTGGTTGCCTGTAGCACACTGTGAGTTTAATGCCATAGAGTATGTATGGGCATACGTGAAAAAAAAATGTTGCTCAGCAGAATACAACTTTCAAAATCCATGACGTTTTGAAGTTGTATGAAGCTGTCATGAATACCGTACCTCCAACACTCTGGGAAAACTGCGTAAAATACGTCGAAAAAATAGAAGAGGAGTACAGAGATACTGATCAATGAATGGATATGATCATGGAAATGGAACCACTCATTATTAACGTTGGTGAAAATGATTCCAGTGATGAAGATCCTTCTGAAGAACTGAGACACTCAGATTGAAAGAGAACTTTTCGTTTTGAGTAGGTGAGACAATTTTTTAATAATCCTAATTTATATACCATTTGTATATACTATCTGTCTGACTAGTAGGATCAGAATTTTAGGAAAAATTCAAGTAATGTGAAAGATATTTAAGACATTTTAACGCTTGGAAAAAATTGATTTTTTTTTAAATATTTGAAAAGCTTTCAAAGTTTTAAAATATTTTTAGTCTTTTCACAATTCCAAAAATTTCTAAATGCCTGTTAAACTGACTGAAAATATTTCTAAAATTGTATGAAAATTTTCCGGATTGATGTTTCACAATTTTGGACATCTTCGGAAATGTTTTAAAATATTTTGAAATATTCTATTAAAATTGAGTTTTTTAAAAATAAAGACTCAAATTTATTATTCCCAGCAATCTGCAGAATACTTTCTTATTATCTTCAAACGCTTGAAAAAATATTGAAAAAATTACAGAACATATACAGGTTTTTCAAATTTGTTATTAAATTTCAAATTCTATGAGAACTAAATATCTTTCAAAATCATTGGAATTTTTCCTACAATTTTATAACAAATTCCAAAAAGTTAGAAAATTGCCTTTCAATCTTCCAGATTTTTTTTTATGATTTTGAAAATCGCTTTAAATGTGTTCAAATGTTTTCAATTATTCTCTCAAAAAAATGTTGCTAAATGAAAAATCATCTACAATTTCTCACAAATATTAAGAAAAACTTTTTACTTGAAACTTGAATCAAAACTTGTAAACATACATTAAATTTACTCGAATTTTTTTAAATTGAAAAATTTGGCTATGAAATATTTTTAAACATTTTCTTTAAGTTTATTTGAAAAAAGGTTAATTTAAATTTTCCGTGCAATCTTAAGTAAAAAATTGAAAAAATTTTTAACCATCCAACCCTTTAACAGCTTCAAAATCTTCTTTCAAAAATCTAAATTTTTTTAAATTTGTGGGTATCGCTTGTTTTTTGGTATATATATTTATGTTTATTTCAGAGAGCAATATTCACCACGGGGAATAAGTTCGAAGGATACATCCCTGTTCATTAGGGTCTCGTTTAAGGCCAAAGTGAAGCTCGGAGGCACAAGTTCGGTAGCACATGCTGAGGAAAAGCGAGGACGATCCCATGAAAAAAGGCACCCCGCTGGTTTCTCACACTTGCTTTCCAATATAAAAAACTGAATGCATTATCGCTATTTGCACGCAGACAAGAAGAAGCACATAATTATTTCAAATTGTAAATAAGATAGTTCACCTAACTATCTCCAATTTCAATCACTTCATTATCTTAATTAGAACTCAAGATAGTTCAGTTGCATATATGGACACCTCCATTCAATATGAGTCTATGTGCTGACAGCGCCCTGTATCAGACTATTCCCTGTGCTTATACACAGCGCATAGTATCATACACGGCGCTGTCAGCACGTAGACTCATATTGAATGGAGGCGTCGATATGTGTACAAAAAAATAAAAATTTTTAATATTTATGAAATTTTTCAACAGCAATTTGCTGAGAAATGTTTGAAGTACTACCATGAATTTTTCAAGATTTTTCATATTATTTTTTAAATAAAAAAATATGCTTCAAATTTCACTGTTTTTAAAAGCTGTTAAATTTCCTTACTTTTTGCAGTTTTTCAGGTCTGTAAGCTACAAAAAATTTTTCGGGGTATTCTTTTTTCGCTTATTAACGTACAAAATTTCCACCTATAGAATGATCTGTCATTCATTGAGCTAGCATTTTTTCTTCACATACTTTTTCAACGTCGAAGCCAGAGGACTCGAATTTTCTCGCCGATAGTAGAGCTTATGTTAACCTTTTTTCCATCACATACCTGATTATAAAGCACTGCTATTTCACTAATTTTTTGAAAATATTCCGGAATCTTTTCGACAAAGATGAATCTTTTCAATTGCTCAATTGCGCGGTTTTTGTTGAATTTCTACTTGTTCTTTTTAAATAAAAACCCGAGCTTACTTCATGCCATGTGACTTCATTCCAATTCTTTTTGATTAATTGGTATTCCAATGTACATTGAATCATCAACAGCATTATCAGAGACAAATTTTTCATGAGAACTTTTTTTACCAATCATCCTTGTCAATAAAAATGTAAAAAACGAGAGTGGAGAGCGATCGGGTAGAAATTGAGAAGAGAGTGAATGAAGAGTTAACAGAAAGTGAAGACAATGAAAGCTTACTCGCGCCTCAAAATCTCCATTGCCAGACTTGACAGAACTTTCATTTAATTTCCTCTTCCATTTCGATTAATTTTCGGCTCAGTCTCGAAAATAGAAATTCAAACGAAATAGAAAACTTCGACTCGGAATATACACACGGCAATTGTTTACTTTTACATATTAAATTATAACTGTTTGTTTTAAATTAACAGTAAAATATCAATAAATATTGAAAAATGTCCTTTTTAATTAGAAAATATAAATAAAATTGCATGGGTCAAAATGATATCTTTTAGATTGAAACCATATTTGTACATACGATTTGAAATTTATAAAGTTTATAAACTTTCAATCGAACGTGTACATTACGGTGGTCCAATAGGATGGTCCAAATTTATACCTGTCAAAATTCGACTTTCGATTTTTTGTGAACTCCCCCCCCTTATTTGATCGTTTTCCAGAAAAAGGAATTCCATAATTTTTTCAGCGTTAACCTAAGTCCCTGGCTTTTGAAATTAAAATGGGGTTTGAATGGGAAAAGCTCCATTTTCAAAAAAATGGAAAAAAAGAAGTACTTTTTATCAACTTTTTGTGAATTGAAGTATAGCCACCTCTTAAGGAGTATTCAAGAAACAATTTACACCAGGTCTCACCTATTGGCAGTCAGTGACTGCAAATACTGACAGGTTCAGTCGCGAGACTAGGTCAAACAGGCCCAAGAACAGGCCCTCATAAATCTTGTCGTTTGACTGGTCCCTAATCCTTCACGGTAAATTACAGTTTGAAACGAAAAAATGAAATGTATTGTGAATTCAAGTAGAAAAAAATCAGACCCTTCGGTGTGACAATGAGCCGCAACGAGCCGTGACCGTATACCAACCGTAACTCTTTCCAGGATTTCTGGAAAGCGAAGAAAAGAATTACAGAAAGAATGTGTGGCAGTCATGCACTTGTCGTGTCAGTCAGCATAGGCTGAAAGTGGTGAGCCCTGATTTACACTAAATAAATTTTACTTTTGACACCCCCAATCCCCTTTTATTGTGCTCAGAAAATCCCCCAAAAAATACAAAATAGCAGTTCTCTATCCAATTCATACTAAGGAGAGTATTATTTGGAATTTTTCAACATAGATTATATTTAGTCCATAAATGACGAGTTTTAGAGTATTTTTAAAATAATTTCAAATTGTTTGAACAAGTTTTATTTGTTCAAATAATCTCTTCCCCCGTCAAATCGTGAAAAGTTATTATCTTTCGGAATAAATTATACAAAGTTGATAAATATCAAGAGTAATAGTTCTTCTTCAACATATTTGGTAAATATTGAAACACTTTTTTCCCTCTAAAATCATAAAAAGTTATTATTTTCGGAAATTAATGACACAATTGAAGAATGTTGAGAGCAATATATTTTAAAGGATATTTGGTGATTATTTAAAAAAATTTCATATGTTTACACAATTTTTTCTTGTGAAGCGAGAACAGTTATTATATTTTGATCTGTTAATCGTGATAAGTTACTTTTTATTCAACTAATGACACCATTCACCAATATTGAGAGTAATATTTTTTTACGTAAGATATTCTGAAATTATTTAAATAACTAATAATTATTTTAGAAAATCTCACACTATGTCGTATAATATTCAGTATTTCATTATCTCAAAACGTATACCCTATATTGTTTAAACGATGATGATTTGTTTAAAAAATTAAATTTGAAATATTATTCATTTTGAAAAATTCAGTTTGAAAAATTATTAATTTTAATGAATACGATCTGAAAAATAACTATCCATAGCAGAATGAAAAAAAAGTTCAATTAATTTAATGATTGTTTGAACAATTAGGGTCTCAATTGTGAGATAAGGCAATACTGAATATAAGGCGACATAGTGTGAGAGATTAAAAAAACTAGAATTTTTCCATATTTCGTATGAGAAGGCGCAAGTGAATGATTATTAATTGTTTAAATATTTCAAGCAAAAAAATATGAGTCTTCAAATTCGTTAACTGTGTCACTAATCGCAGAAGGGAATAACTTTTCACGGTGTACAGAGAAAAAATTATTCATCAAACACATGAAAATTGTTCAAACAAATTGAAATTGTTTTAAAAATTACTAAATATCCTTGAAAAAAGATATTACTCTCAACATTCGTTAACTGTGTGATTAATTGCAATTAATAATATTTTTTCACGATTTACAGGGGAAAAATTGTTCAAACAAATAAAAATGGTTTGAATAATTATCAAATATATTTTAATAACATATTACTCTCAACATTCTTCAACTATGTCGGTAATTTCAGAAAATAATAAATGTATACGATTTTAGGGAGAAAAAATTGTTTAAACAAATGAAAATTGTTTCAATCGTTATCAAATATGTTAAACCAGAAATACTACTGTTTTCGTTCATTGACTTTGTTCTATTTGAATACTCCTCAAGTGGTCACTATGTTTTGATTCACAACAATTTTATAACAAATACTTCGTTTTTTAATTTTTTTGAAAATCGAGCTTCCGAAAAACGAACAAATTAACATATTTGGTAATCATTAAAAAAAAAAATTTTTATTTATCTAGTTTTTCTTCGAGTTTTTTAGAACTTTTTGCACTTTGTCGTTTATTATTCAGTATTTCCTTATCTCAGAAAGTATACCCGATACTTTTTTAACAATTAAAATGCTTATTACCCAGATTGCGGTTGGAAAATTATTCATGTTCAATAGGGTGATCCAAAAAATTTATTATTTTGATTTTTTCAAGCCTCACCCCTTCATTTTGACAGACCACCACCTTCAACTCTTTCCTGAAAGCTCTACGTATTTTTTAAATAACTTCTAATATCCGTTCCAGATTCCTATATTTATCAAAAATGTTTTACAGAGGTAAACTAAATGAGAAGTATGCAAAGAATTTTTTGCGGACAGAAGCACAATGTGAGTCATGTGAAGAGGATTTACAAAGATAAAGCACCGAATTCCACTGCACAATCTAAATCAAAGTTCCCTCACTGTGCCAATTGCTGCAGAGTATATATAAAGACCTACACAACCATCTTGCAGGTTATCACGATTTTAGACTCAATCAGGAAAGTCCTAAATTCAGTTCTTTTGAAGGTATGTATAACAGTAATTCCAAAAAACGTTTATTTAGTATCTGTGTTTAATTTTCGTTTAAATCTTCTTCTAGTGTTTTAAGAATTCAAAGAAAAGAAAATGAAGAAGATTTTTTGGAAAACTCATCTTTTTATTTTTTTCCCAATATTTAGAACAGAACTCGGCCTCCATTTTTGTCTATATAAGGTAGACATTTCAAGCGTTATTTGCATAACACTCAAAACCTCCAATTAAAAAACAGCTTTGAACTTATCAAGGATTTGTATTCAAGTATCTTATCATTTTTTATAGACAGAATTCCAATCCTGGAAGATGAAGGAAGGAGCAAGTACCCTGTCACGTTTTATCATAGATTCAGTGAAGGGAAACAATACCTATTACGTTTGTCATCGGTCTCGAAAGAGTCAGAAGAAAAAAATCTGATGAAGGAAAATGAAATAAGTTCGTCGTTATAACTCGGAAACACTGTCCTGCAATTATCAAAACAACAAAAGGCGAGAATGGATCAATCCACGTTTTTCTTTAAAAGACACACGCTGGTCATTCACAGTCTGTTAAATATCTTAGTCTCAGTAGAAGTCAAAGATAAATGTTAGCCAGTCGACTCAACATCGGTGTTCCTTTGGAACGAGATCTGGAGGATATGAGAAAGTCCCTCAAAATTAAAGGGAGGTTAAAAAGGCTTCATCTTCTAGAAAAGAAGGACCTGCAAAATCAGGGGGGTGATGCCGTCCTTGGAAAAGTTGGAAACACTCCTGGCACAAGTGGGGATAGAGCGAACCAATGAGAATTAAGTGGCATTGCCGTCGCTGTTTGAATTTGAAACGGTCAACGACGCCGCGCAGTGGGCAACCCGCCCTACCCGTGGCGTCGCCGGACGGTGGCCGTTTATAATTTTTAGTAATTATCGTTGTTAAAAAGTGTCGTTGAGTGCCATGGTGGTATAATTATAGTGATAAGTCGATTAAGCGATTGCATCCAGCGCTCCTGTTTCTTTTTCTCAAAACGTATGTATGTATTTGGTTGATGTTTCAGAAGTTACTTTATGGTCCGGATGCAATTTTCGTTCGGTTTCATCGTTTGTGTGAAAAAAAGGATGATGAATGTTCATATTTTTACATAAATTTCCACCAAGTGCGTCCAAAAACTTTTAAATTGAAGTTTAGAAACCGAAGTGAAGCTTTAACGAACGCATATGGCAGTCTAAAAAAAAATGTTCTTACCTCGAATCATGTTGCAACTCTTTTTATATGAAAAAAGTTATTTTCAAATTGTTCCAAAAACTCATTATTTCACTACAACGTTAAGTATTCCATATTGGGTTGAAAATGTATCTTTAATGAACCTAATCCATCCATAAGCTGGAAGTCTAGAAACTAAAGGCGAGTAACTTAATTTAAAATTAATTACAATTCTTATGAACTACTTTCTTTAAAATTTAATTTTTTAGTCACGTAGTTATCATTTTGAATAGAAATTCATTTGCTTGATTGAAAATTGAATTGTTGTCCTAAAAAACTCTTTTTTAAAATAAAAAGTTAATTATTTCATCTTTGATTGAAAATGTATCTTTTTTTATTTAAAAATTCAACCATTTGGTTAAAAATTAAGGTATTCTGTTAAAAATTCCTCTTCATCAGTGGAAAACTAAGCTTCTTTGTTAAAAAATACACTATTTGGTCGAGAAATTAATCACTTTGTTGGAATATTGCTTTTTTGGATTAAATTGAACTAGTTTTGATTTAGAATGTAAATCTTAATGCTAATATGCATATGTGTATTTGGTTTACAGGTGACGCCTAAAATGGATTTAACTCTAACTTTTGACATTGATTATTAACACAATCAATGTAATTAACCTAATGAATCGTCTAGAAACTAAAGGTGAGTAACTTAATTTAAAATTAATTACAATTTTCATGAACTACTATGTTTAAAAATCAAATTTTTTAGTTTAATAATCATCATTTCGATAAAAATTCATTCCTTTAGTTGAAAATTGAATTGTTGTCCTAAAAACTTTTTTTTTTTTTTGTTACTAAAAAGTTAATTATTCCATCTTTGGTTGAAAATTTATCTTTTTTTATTTAAAAATTAAACTATTTGGTTAAAACTAAGGTATTTTCTTAAAAATTCCCCTTCATCAGTAGAAAACTAATCCTCCTGGTAAGCATTTTTACTATTTGATCGATAATTGATTTCAAAACAAACTTTCTTAATTTTCTAAATTGAAACAATTTAAAATTTTCAATGGATTTGACCAATGGTGAGACATTTTTGTCTTTTTTTTTTTAAATTTGCTCTTAATGCCCCAAAGAAACTTTCCAGTGTGATTATTTTGAGTTTTTCGGCCCATTCTAACATACATGTTGTTCTTTATAGGTGACGCCTCTATGGATTTTAACTCCCAATGTGATACTGATGGAAAAAATTAAACATTGATTATATATTGCTACTACTTTCTATTTCACGAGATCGAGGAAAGATTGGCGAACTTCTCCAAATACTAGCAACGAGAAATATGGAATATCAGCAGGTCTTTGCGATTGGTGCCAACTTGTCAAATGATTGTTTCCCATACATGAATAATGGAGAAAATCATAACCATCGTTTAAAGAAAAGTAGTACGTATATAGATTTATATGTATATATTTATAGAAACGACTCTCGATTCTCTATGATAATATTGTAGTAGTGACTGTGATGATTTTTTTGTAACTATGCTCAATTAGCATATTCATTTGACGAGTCGCTGTCGTAAGTTAGATATTTCAGCGCCAAACATGTCTCAACCAAAGCTTAGATATTTGTGCAAACTTCCAGGATGTAACAACAAAGAATATATGACAGATCATCCCCTGGCGTATTTGAATAAACGATTTCACAGATTTCCGCGGAGCAATGATATCACAAAAAAGCGGATTGCGATTTGCAATAATGAACGTTCGGTTAATTGCGACCATTTTCATGTTTGTGATGATCACTTTGTCAATAAAGACTTTTTCAATCACACTAAGCACAGGGTAAATTGGAATTCTGTACCAAAACCGCGTTGAACTTCAGCGAACGAAGCTAGCGTTAAAACAAGCTTTGAATCTTCTCAGGTCAATGTACAATATTCAAGGTCGCAGACTGGCCACCCATCTCATGGTTGTGAGACGTGGTTACAGCTGAAATTTTACCGCGATTTCGCTGGGAGCGGGTGCAATTTTTAAGATTAGCTCCTGCTCCCGGCGAAATCCTGCGGTTGTCCTTATGACAAACTTTTAACTATATATATATACAGACACACACACAACCTTTTCTATAGTCTGAGATAAAATGTATATTTTATTTTGTTTAATTTAATGACATTCAATTTCTAAAATGGAATCTAAATATGAAGGAAGCTTGTTTTCGTTTTTGATGTCGAAACGAGATTTTCAATTCTTACATTAAGTTTCTATGATGATAATAAAATAGTTGGTGCTGTTAGTTTCATTTGAATGACTATAAAGGGACATTTTAAGCAAAGGAAAGTTTCCCGTATTGAATATTTTTCGATTATGCATGTGTAATAAATAGAGCGTGTCGAAAAGACACAATATTTTCCTCTTTTTTTGAGTGTGGATAAAAAGCTGCTGGTAGGTGCAAAAGTTACTCCAATTAAAAAGCCGAAAATGTTTTTTTTTCTGATCTGAATAATTGAATCTTTTTGCATATCTCGTATATAAATAAATAAATATTATATTTCGTATTTCTTTTCAAACATTTTTTATGCGCTCGTTATTCAACCACAGTAATCCACAAGAAGTTTAGAAAAGGAAGTAGTAGTACAGAGTCTGTCGGGTTTAAGAATACTGAGGTTGAAATGATATTGGACACGGGCATAGTAACAAACTGTTATAGGGACTATTTCCAGAAATTATTTGGAGGTGAAGCCATCGAGCATAGCAATTGCGAATTCAAAGACAATACGTTAGAAAATCCCATTAAAAACGGCGAAATAGTAGTTTGTCCCTCTGAGATTAGAGCTATAATTAAGAACTTGAAGAATGGCATGGCTGCTGGTGTGGCTGGTATTACCGCTGAAATACTCAAGAGAAGTGACGAGTATTTGTCTGTAAGACTGAGTGAGTTGATGAATATATATATATATATACTGAGAAAGGGGATGTTCCATATGACTGGTAAAAGGCGATTATCGTTTTAATATACAAAGGAAAGGGTGATAAATGTAACTGAAATAATTACAGAGCTATCAGCTTACTAAGTACCGTAGGCAAAATATATTCAAAAATAATTATTCGTAGGGTATTATATACTGAGGAATTTGCTCCAAGCATAAATCTGGGACGCATATAGTCAATGCATTTATAATGTTATAATAAACAGAAATAAAAAAGATCTTTGGCTTTTATTAAGAAGGCTTGGTCTAGTTGCTCCAAAATATGAACCTACTGAGTGCAACTTTTCCCCTTTCGACCTGTTAAATATCTATTAAATTGTATGTCTAGCTCTTTCTGTCATTTTTGTATGATCTCCTTTATATTTACAATGCATCTCTTCAGTTTGGGATTTTCCTAGACTACTGGAAGGAGGCCATAATTCGACCTATTCTGAAAATCTCTCACCCTAACTTCCCTAAAGACTTTCGCCCTATATCTATCCTATGTTCCTTATATAAGCATTTAAAGCGTATTGTCCATAAAAATTTTTCGGAATATCTCAACACTAATAATTTAATGGATCCAATGCAGTCAGGCTTCAGGGCGAGCCACGTCTCTTTAAAGGTGAGATATGACCTTAAAAAAGCAGTGGATGATAGGAAGATCACTTTCGTTGTCCTCTTTGTCTTCTCGAAGGCCTTTGATACTGTGGATCATAAGCTGCTGTTGTCAAAGCCTCCCAATGTTTCAAATATTGGAATTGAATGGTTTGAATCTTATGTGAGCAATGGGTCCCAGCGGGTATGTACAAGTACAGGAGAGTAGTCAGCTGAGGAAGAGGTGAAGGTAGGGGTCCCACAGGGCTCCAATCTATCCCCTATCTTATTTAACATTTATACTGCCGACCTTGGCCATGAATTTCGAAACTAAAATTATCATGAATATGCGGATGATTTCAAGCGGTATCTCTCCAGATCTATTGTTGCATTTACTAGCCTACTTCAGAGGGTCCAGGAGGACATCGACCATGTTGTGCAGTAACTGTAGCAAATAATTACTCTTAACCACACCAAAACAAAAGCAATTATAGTTGGTTCTTCATCCTCCCCCTCATCTGAAACTATTGCAACTTAGAGACCTTCACAGATACAGGAGCTCAGTATTCTATTTGTTGAATTTACCAAGGATCTCGGCTTCCATGTTAACCGAACGCTATCCTGGAAAGATCATAGCAACGTAATATCTAGAAAAACACTCAGAGTCCTACAACAATTAAATAGAAAGAAATACTCCCTTCCAACTCCTATTCAAATCGTACTGGTCAAAAGGCTAATCCTTCCTTTCTTTGAGAGAGAGAGTAGGATTACTCAATGTGGCTAAAAGAAGGCAGTTTTTCTTGGGCAACCTGCTATACAGTCTGTATAATAATGAATCTCCCCTATACCATTTTAATTTCTTTCACTTTGTCAATAAAAATCAACCAACGCAGTGTAAACTTCATGAAAGGAAGTCAGTGTTAGAAATACCACAACACCGTACATGTAAATTCCAAAGGGCCTTCACAGTTCGTGGGGCTCGCCTTTGGAACAAACTACCACAGACAATCAGAAATGCACCCTCAAATATCTTTTTAAGCAGTCTATTTTTAAATATTTAATCAATATTTCAAATCCAACTCTTAAAATCACGCACTGGTAGGTCTTCTACAGTATTACTATTTTACTCCCTTAGTTCCTAACTTGCCTTTTCTCTAATCTAGATTATCGCAGAACATACCAACTAAGATATTTTTAATACTTATCTACACCTTTAAAACTAATTGTATTTAATTATAAGGAATCGTACTTTTTATCTCTGACCGTTGTTTACTTACTAATATATTCTATGTACTGTCTGTTCCTTAGAAGGCTAATTAGCTTTAGGGACTTTTTGCAAATAAATACGAACAAAAAATAACCGAAAAAAAGATCTGGGAAATCCAGTATGGATTTATGCCACGCAGATCATGTGCGGATCAGATATTTAGCTTCAGACAAATAACAGAGAAAAGTTTGAGAGTGAGCAAAAAAATGTATCTGTGCATTTGTTGACCTGGAAAAAGCATTTGTGACTGTCCGCGAAGAAAGGGACCTAATGCGGATAAAATAGATTTTCATTTTCTTACGCCAATCGACAGTTTCTGAGTTACTCTTTCATTTCCAATTATCAAAAAAATTTCAAGTGAATTACTTTTCTTGTTATTAAGCTACAAACATAGGCATGATACGCGTACGCGGAGACCGACCGAGAGGTCTACGAAAGCCAGCCCCGCCACTTACCACTACAGCTATACGCGACGTGTTCGTGAGCTACTTTGGCTCGTGCCTAAAAGTAAAGTGGTAAGTGTAGGGAGTGCTTTTCCTTGACGCATCCCCACTACTCAAATGCTGGCTTGCGGACTCTGCTACGATCGCCTGTCCTGTAAAATGGAGCTCTGATGCATTAGGTCCCTTTCTTCGCGGACGGTCTCATTTGATAAGGTGGACATAATTAAGCTTTGGGAAGTCCTGAAAGAGTAATGCAAGGTTTTAGGCAAGGATGCTTGATGTCCTCTTGGATGTTTATTATGTTCGTGGATAAGCGTCTAAGAATGGCCCTCTTCGATGAAGAAAGTGTGGATTTCCAGACAGCAAAGGTGCGGGGTTTAGCGTTTGCAGATGACAAGGCTGTTACGGCAGAATGAGTCGATGGCTTGCAGAGAATGTTGAGCAGACTGAATACTATCATGAAAAATGTAAAAGAAAAATTATGGTGTTTAAAGGAAAGGGTGAGAAAACGTATGCGACATTGCCCTAGGCGATGAGAGGATAGGGCAAGTTGATGATTATGTGTATCTTGAAAGTTTATTTACTAATGTTAAAAAGATAAATAGAGAGATATCCAGGCACCCACTGTGCTGTACAGTAGCGAGACCTGGGCATACCCAGAAAAGGATAGGAATAAAGTTAACCCTGTTGACATTCGATTCCTGCGACATATATGCGGTAAAACGCTAATGGACAAATTCAGTAAAGAGTGGGTCCTCAAAGAATGTAGTGTAAAGGAAACACTGTTTGACAAGAGTGAAAGAAATCTTTGTAATGTAATGTAGATCTTACTATGAGATTATCAGCTAGTTTGTGTATTTCTGTGTTAGCTGTGACGTATGATAACTTTATGAAGCCCTCCGCCTGGGGTGACAGCTAGAGAGATTGATCAACGACCCGTGTCGGAGGAATGTTGCGGAACGAAAATGTTATTTAAATAAGCAACACGGGAATTCTAGATTGATCTATAATTTTCCCCTTCTACACATCCCTTACTTTTACCATATGAATTCCTTGATACATGGTAGAATAAAGAGGCAAGAACGGGGCAAGTTACGCTTAACCCGAAAGGGGTTTGACTTAATGGTATAATAATAAAATAATATTCTCTTAATATCATGAAAAAAGTCAGAAACTTTGCAATAATGACATATAACACATTTATATTCAATTATTATGATCATTTGTTACAAAAATGTTGAAAAACGGCCTACTTTCGCACGACTGTACTAAATCTAATTAAAAAACAAAAAATTTGATTCTAAGATATTTCGGGAACAGGCTCCGCTGCATTTCGTGGTATAATATTTTGAAGCCTAAAATGCATAAAAATAAAGCGCTGTAGCCAGATTTTGTTGATATTTTCATCAAACATGTTATTGGTTTAAGCTAAGTTTGCTTTGTAGAGTTTTACGTGGTAAGCCCGAGCCAATCACGCAAAACCCTTTCCCGGCGACATCGACAAAACGATTTTCCCTAGTCAATTTTTGCGGGGCAATCGCGAACTAGTCTGCATGACTACCAATGCCGCACAGTCATTTTTTGACCAAATTTACGAAATTGTACTGGAATTAAAAAAAAAAAAGTTTCTTTTAGTGTAAGACGCCATATTTGATAATTTTTTTTATTTTGTATTCAAGTCTGCCAGAAAAAATAGCGTTGTGCATTTCCTTTCTAAAAAAAATCCGGTTAAAGATGGAAAATCCAATATGGAGAGACACAAATCGGAAACATGATGGTGACTTGACAAAGTTGATTATCTTAAAGTTTTTAAGTTCGCTAAATTTAAATCTGACGTTAAAGTTTGAAAATAAAAAATGGCGGAACAAAAATTGGAGAAATTTGGACAACTTTAAAAAATTGTCCATAATTACATTTTCGAGTTCGCTGAATCCAAATCTGACGTCATAATTTTAAAATAAAAATAAGTGATCAAATATGGCGGAACAAATATTGAAAAAACTGTACAAACCTTACATAATTGGTAATCCTTTTGTTTTTTATGTCGTTAAGTCTAAAGCTGATGACACAATATAAAATGGTTGATCTCATCATAGGATGATACACAAATTCAAATCCTACATGAAATTTTTTTTAGCATATTTTCCTTTCTAGAGAAAAACAATTACAGCTCGAACATGAATTTTTTTTTAGTTTTAACAATTATTGCATGCATAAAATTGTAGTTACAAAAGCGTTACATTAAATAAAAATATGATGTGACATGACATGTGATGTCAGATTTGGATTCAGCTACCTCAAAAACGTAAGTATTACCAATTTCGTAAAACTCATAGAATTTTTTCAATTTTTGTTCTGGTATATTTGTCCGCCATTTTTTATTTAAAAATTATGACCTCATATTTAGATTCAGCGACTGAAAAGGAAATGTGCTACTTTATTTTTCCTGGCAAATTTAAATTCAGCATTAAAAAATCTAAAAAATATGGTGTCTTGCACTAAAAGAAACCCAAACTAATGGCCTAATGGCCCAAGCTGGTTGGCCCAATCTCCTGAGAATTGGCCTGGTGATTTTGAGTCGTCTGAAAAGGACAAGGCTCATCCAGAATTACGTAAGGTGAAGCATGCTCACACGGCCATCGTACATTCCAATACATCAGATAAATTGGACCAAAATTATCGAGGGTAGCAGCTGTCTGTTTGAAATTTATAGAACATCAAATTCTTTTCGAGAGAAACTACAGACGATGGATGAGCCTGATTCGGATTTCATTGATGACTCCCGTATTTTGTGGTATAAACGTATTCAAAATGAAGTATTAGGCAACGAATCAAGTATGTTGGGAAAGAACAGACTCTGTTCAAAATCTAGCGTTATCAAGCAATAGAATCCATTCGTGGATGCTCATTGCCTAATTCGAGTAGGAGGTCATCTTGAGCACTCGCCCTTATCGTATGCTGAAAAACATCCCATCATTTTGACGGATCATATGCTCAGTAAATTAATTGTACGGCATACTCATTTACGCAACCTTTATGGCGGCGCACAATAGACTCCGCGTGTATTACGACATACACTTCGGATGGTACGTGCGCTGCGTTGAATGCACTCGACAACGCGCTCACACAGCATCTTAAATTGTGAGTTCGTTACCGCCAGCTCGCATAACGCCCTCTGTTCCTTTCACGCATACAGGGTTTGACTATGCCGGACCATTTAACTACAAATTATCCAAAAATTATTAACAGTGTTAATGCCAAAAAATTGTGTAGGGGCTAGTAGGGAACTGCAAACAATTTCTAGACAGGCTTTATCTCATCCTCAATTGTATGCTGAATTTGCCGTTGAAGGTTTAAGATGGAAGTTTATTCCTCCTACCTCACCATATTTTGGTGGTTCGTTGAAACCGTCCATTTTGGACCTTGATGAATCACACCTTAAACGCTGGAACTTAATTCAATAGAAGCTTGAGCAATTTTGTCGTCTCTGGCGCAGCCACTATTTAAACACGTTACAACAACGTAACAAGTGGAGATGTGAAACACCTAATTTGTTACCCGGTACGCTCGTCCTCTTGAAAAATAAGGACCTGCCACCTGGAAAGTGAGATCTTGGATTGATTGAAAAATGTCACTCAGGTAAAAATGGTAAACCTTTCATCGTTACTGTAAAAACAGCAAAAACCAAGTTTGAACGCGGAATTACTAAATTTTGTCCACTGTCAGTTAAGACGAAGGATTCTTAGTTTCATAAGTGATAAATGTAAATGAATTCTACGACTACATGTAATTAAAATTAGTTCTCGATATATTCGATCCTTGTTCGACCTTAAGTCAATAAATGAGGGAGGGAGAAGATGCTTACGCGTGTAGCGTAAACTGCTACATTTCAAATCACGTCAAACTGTAAGACTAGAAATATTAATTGCTCACTTGACTTGGTTATATGATTTACGTCATCTCCCGTTTCGTGGAACGATTGTTCCTGCTGATTAAAAATGGCGACAGTAAACGTGGCACCAAGTGAGCTTTGACGGAATCGTACCGCACTTCCTAATATATTCGTGATCTGTCGTTTTTAAATCGAGAGTGAAGTCATCCGATAGAGTGTATGAAGTGTTTTGCATATTATTATAATAAATACACTTGTATTATGAAAAAGCCTGTGCTTCATTGTGTCAAGAACCTTTTCAGATATCAGAGCCTCCTAATCCTTACAATAATTAAACTATGTAACCGCTTGGTTGAGTGTGATAAATTTCATGCCTTTAAATAGAGGGGTTTATTTCTGAGCAACAGGCCTTCCAGTCGAATCTCCTGTCAGATGATAGTTCGTAGCTGGATTCCGTGCTCGACCAGGTATTTGTTCTGAGTTATCATTTTGGGATTTGAATATTAAAATGGGCGTGAATTTAATCATTTTGGGCGTGGTCCACCGTTTCACCTTGAAGTACTTCTTTCGAAGTCCAGACCTGTTGTTTCTCACTTGCTATGATTACTTAATTCGGCAATACGCCCTATGTTAATCAAATTAATTTTTAATTACTCGGTTCAAAAAGTCTAATACAAAACTTAATGTTATCATCCCGGACTTATAAGTTATGATTCTTGGAAGGTGTTCACCGTTTACGAAGGATTCGTTTGAGTCGGATCAAGTCAATCACGATCGCACTCTGATACGAGAACTGTCAGCTTCGAAATAGCCCCGAGATTCTTACTTATCCCACTGGAATTTATTATTGATTCAATTTTTGTACACTAGGGAGCATCACCCTTTTTATGGAACACTTCCCTTTCCCATTGAGGTTCATGATTTGTTCTCAAACCAAATGAATGCTAGAGTATTTTCCCCCTCCACAGGGTTTTATAAAGGATTTATACCTACCGCATACATTTTAATTCTTTCACGACCCTTCCCTAAAATTCAAGGCTTCAACATTTTGTCCTAATTGAAGAAAATCTGAATTTTCTAATTTATTAATTCCACCATTATTAATCTCATGTTAAAAATGTAATCTAAGGTAATTCATATTACTAAAATAACTATCCTAACGTCAGGACAATAAACATTTTCATTTAAGAGCGGAAGCTTAGGCGCCGCCATGATACTTAGCGGGCATTTAAAGGTTTCGAACTATGTTGTTAAAATTTCCACTGTGATACCAAATTTTAATGTAAAATTTAATGAAAAAGATGTGCCAGGTGCTGAATTACAACATAAAAAGGTGGACGAAAACACTATTTGAAAATTAAAAAGGTGTTTGAAGTGCGGAAAACAAAGTACCAAAGGGAAAAAGCAACAACTTGTTGAGCTTCATGTAGAATGCATGTTATGTTTACATCTAGTATAGTGGCATAGTTGGAATAGTAGAAAAATAGTGCTTTACATAAAAATGAAATTATATGTAATGATAAAAACATATATAAAAAAAAGGTTGATGAAGGATTTTCGCAGAAATGCAGTTGAAAATGAATTAAGAGCTGCCATTATAAGTGGGTTGTTAGTTTTGAAATACATCTAGCTTGTAGAATATATAATTAAATGCAAATGATTTCATTTTCAATATGCATTTTAAGTGTATCATCGGGAACATTACCCTTATGAAATATTAAGCAGGGTTTTAGAAATGAAATAAAATAATAGATACATTCCAAGTACGACTCGTACGACTGTCACTTTTACAATTTCCAAAACAGCAATTTTCGGTTGCACCAACCTTTTTTCTTTTTAATGGATTTTCTCCTGGTAAATCAGACATTTTTTCATGGGAAGCATTTTAACTTCTAATTGCTCGAAATATTTTTTTTGCGTTTACATTTACTATTGTCACATACGTCTCGGGGACTTACAAATAAAATAGAAGAACGGTAAGTAACACACTCAAAACCAAGAAAATATATTTGGAGATACAAGACAACTCTCCAGAACAACGCCCCGACTTTGGAGCCTTTTTTTTTTTTTTTCAAAGAGGAAGAAATAAACATTAGAGAAAAATACACAAAAAAGACTCAAAGTATAAAAAACTAGAAATAATCAGTTATAATGAATAACTCAGGGAGCACGCCCAGACTCTGAGGCTCTCGTCCCTCCACTAACGGTTAAAAAACCTCGGGAAGTCGTTGAATCTATAGTCCGTATGACGAGTCTTCCTCACTCTGGGCTGAGCTATACGCCCCGAGATCCGTGACGGGAATACTATTGAAGGGCGCGAGCGATACCCCGAATCTGGTTCTTCTTTAGAGTCGGAGTCCGACTTGGACTCCGGCTTGGCTTCCGTTACGAGTTCTATTATGCCACATTCAAGCAGGTGGTCAATCATAATGTTGATGTCAGCTGAGAGCCCCTACCGATAGGACTGACCCCTCTTCTTCTGGGCCTCCATACGAGGGGCCACCACGATATCTCCATCTTTCAGGCGTCTGGTGATAAACCACCCCCTCTCAGTTTTTATGACTGCCCGCCCATCTTCCACATGACAACCCACCATCTCGTCTCTGCGTGGTCGAAGACTAAACATCTAAAAGTCAGATCTCCTTATTTTATTAAAGCTTAAAGAGCATTATTCTTTTAATAATTTAATTTAATTATCAATTTTAGGCTAAGCTATAGATACTGAAATCTCCGAAATTGGAATCTTTAGAGCCACTTAAAGATCCAGATAAACTACCCCAAAGGACCCGAGAAGGAAAAGATTAGTACTAGCTAACATTTTCCTTTAGTCTCTTCCAGCTTAACCACTAAAGGTCCTAATGAGCCTTATTTTAATATTTTCAATTTGAATAGGAACGGTTCCTCAACCCTTAACGGATTGGGCCTTCGTCGACATCTTTATCAGCTGATCTTCTACGCCCTGGTTCTATGACGTATACCAACTCACTTTTAGAGCCCTCCTGAACGGTCGGCTCTCCTTCTGCGTACGACTTCTGAATCTTCAGGAGTTCCCTATCTAACGGGGCTGCTTCATCCGGTTTCAGCTCCTCATACTCCGGTCAGTTAAGGTCGACGTATTTAAATAGTTTTTAGACGTGGTAGCGCACCTTTAAACCGCCCTCCTGTGATGCTAGCTCATACACGATAGGTGAACAAACCTTCAACACCACATCCGGCCCTTGAAATGGTTTCACCAATTTACTGGAGACATGTTGATCCTTGCTGGAGTAGAAACGTGACGGTTTCTTCGCCAGATCTCCAACCTTGAAGGTGAAATTTATGTCTCTGGTCCTGATGCTTCATGATCAGATCTCTCAGACGGGTGAGCCTTATCATCCTTGTTGCCCAAAATTTAGCATCGGCTGGAGGCACATCTGCCTCCCCCTCAACGGAGCGTGGAAGCAGGTATTTAGGTCTAGGCTCCCGCCTAATATTCAGGAAAGCCGGGGTACACTGAGTTGTGCGATGGACGACGGTACTGATGTCTTTACGCATTCCCTGCTAGTAATATATCAGCTTCGCCTGATGGAAGGTCTTCTCGATGCCCAGATGTCCGGATTCCGGAGTCTTATGTACCTCCCTCATGATGGCATCACTCTGGTTTTGAGGAAGTACCAGTTTTCAGACGTTCAGGTCATCCAGGATGTCCTTCAACATGGGGTTATTTTGTTAACGATATATTCGATCATCTACCACCTTCAAGCCCCAGTACTTATTCGGAGTGTTTACAACGGCCTAACATCATCTCTTATATCATTCGTATTTCACTGGTTCCATAATGACAAACTGAAAATCCTCCCATTCCTCATAAAACCTCGAAAGTGCGTTCTGAACATGGTACATTTCCCCTTTCCTATGTACTACTTCAAAGCCGTATTCCAAAAGATCGAATGGCCATCTCGCCAATCTGCCCATCTGATTCCGAACGTTGCAGAGACATCTTGAGCTGTTATGGTAGGTGATGACCGTAAAATTATACCCCTTTAGTTAATACCTGCATTTTCTGTCACCCAGACTTGCTCCTATCTGAATCGTAAAAGGGACTCTGAAATCGGGATACACCAGAATCAGTGACGATATTAAAGCTGTCTTAAGCGTCTGGAACGCCTCCTCCTGTTCTACGCACCATATGAATGCTTGATTTTTCTTTGTTAAGCGAGTTAATGGTTCGTAAATCCTGACATAGTCTTTAATGAAACGCCTATGCCAAGATGTTGCCCTTATAAATCGGCGAACCTGTCCTAATCGATTTGGTCGTGGATATTATAATATCGGTTTTATTGTATCATCATCGACATTGAGAACATTTTGATTTACAACGAATCACAGATATTGGACCTGCAGCTTGTAGAAATCACATTTTTCTGGGTTGAGAGTCAACCCAGCTTCCGGAACCTGTTTTATGGTGCTCTCTAACCAATAAAGAGGTTCTTCGAACATTTTAGCCACGAATATTATGTCGTCCAAATACACGAACACGTGCGACCTTGTTTCCGGTGTTATTACTTTGTCCATTAATCGTTGGAACGTCGCAGGTGAAGAGTCTGCTCTTTACTCTCCTGAGTTAACGGGATTCGATGATATGCCTTGTTTAGGTCTAGCAGGTAATATATCGGTCTGAACTTAATTTGTGCAGGATCTCAGTCATAAAAGGTAACGGATACGCATCTTTCTTACTTCATTGACATTCCTAAAGTCCATGCACATCTGATAGCCTCCATCTGATTTTCGAGCCATCATGACTGGATTACACCACTCGCTTGATGAGGGCTCAGTTGCTTAATTTTCTATCAGCTTAGGAGCTCCAGCCAACAGAGCTTCATGAACCTTCGGTGACATGCGGTTCCTCTTCCGACAAAGTGGTAATTCCTTCGCAACTTTCAGGCTCGCCTTCGTCCACTACCACGAAAAAAATTTTATGAGCGACTCGTCAGCCATACAAATTTTTCTATCTCTCGCGTGAATTGTAAACCTAAGTTCCTCCGCAAAGTCCATGCCTAAAACACACAAGTCAGTCAGAGCTGGTATGTTCGTGCCTGCCATCTCGCTAGTTGCGCCTCCCAAACTTATGTGGATTAAAACTTCGCCCATAATGGACTCAAGGTACCATTCGACACCATAACCGTTCCCCTCTTGGAAAGATTTAATTTATTATCTCCCGTTTTAATGATTTTTAGCTCGTTTCCTCCCATGGATGTATTAGTCAATCCTGTGCCCACCAATGAGTGTAACTTTCTCGCCTATCACGACGTCAATATAAGTTCGTGCGACTTTACTTTTACTTGGCTTAGGATTGGAGCGTGTCCCCAGATTCTGGCTACTCCTCATCAGGTCATTCACGACCTGTTCTTCACTGATCTCAAATTCTCCTGAATTTTTACTGAATTGATTAGTTGTCCTTGACTCCTGAAATTTCTATTCTGATTTAGGTATCAATAAAATTTTCAAATGGCAGTAACTTCGCTGAAAACCAGCAATGTAATAAACAATCAGTGCTTCACGTTCCACGTAGTACATGCATTTTCTCTTAAAGCGGAATAGGGTCATCCACTAATTTTTTTTTATTTTTGCATACTAAAGTATATGCTCTAAAATCACTAATAATACTACCATAGTGCAAAAAAACTTTTTTTCGAATTTATATAAATACTCAAAGTATTCTAAATTACTTGAATTACTCAGGATTACAAGTGGATTACACAAAAATACTCAAAGTATTCTAAATTACTTGTATTACTCTGGATTACAAGCGGATTAATCAGGTTTGCGAGAGGATTATTAAGAAATACTTGAATTATTCTGAATTATTTGAATTATGCCCGATTACAAGTGGATTACTCATAAATACTCAAAGTATTTTAAACTACTTGAATTACTCTGGTTAACAACGGATTACGCAGGTTTACAAGTGGATTACTACAAAATACTCAAAGTATTCTAAAATACTTGAATTACCCAGTATTACAAGTGGATTACTTAGAAATGTTGGGATTACTTTGAATTAATTTAATTATGGCGGATTACAAGTATATTTCTCAAAAATACTCAAAGTATTCTAAATTACTTGAATTACTCAGGATTACAAGTGGATTACACAAAAATACTCAAAGTATTCTCAATTATTTGAATTACTCTGAGGTACAAACGGATTACGCAAGTTCGCCAGTGGATTACTCAGAAACATTGGGATCACTTTGAACTAATTGAATTATCACGAATTACAAGTGGATTACTCGGAAATGCTAGAGTTGATCCAAATTACTGTAATTAATCAGATTGCAAACGGATTATCTGGATTACCAGTGGATTATACATATATACAAGTGGAATACTCCGAAATACTTGAAGGAATTAATCAATCGACACCAAATTATATATACTTTTTCAGGGTACTAATGAACTACTTTTGTACATAGTTCCAATTCACGTCACGTTTAGGCAGTGTACCGTGCTACGTTTAGGCTCTGTACAGATATACAGCGAAGATGAGCTGTACACCGCCCAAACGCGACGCGGAGCTGTACATCGCCCAAAAACGACGTAGACTGTATACCGTCAAAATATCACGCACCGCTGTACACCGCCTACACGCGACGTGGATTTGTACACCGCCCAAACGCGTCGTAGATCTGTACACTGCCCAAACGCGACGTCGATCTGTCCATCGCCCAAATGAGACATGTACCTGTACACCGCCCAAACTATACGTGGATATGTACACCGCCCAAATGAGGCATGGTGCTGTACACTGCCCAAACGGGGTGTGGATCTATACACCGCCCAAATGAGACATGGATCTGTACACCGCCCAAACTGGACGTGGAGCGATATGGAATGGTTGCATTACATTTTTTTTTGCCCGCCCTAATCCTCGTGCAGTTAAATTGCTGGAAAATATGATTCATGTTTCCACTTAGAGATGTCGTACTTGTAGGTTGGATATGCGTAAAATGATTATTCTGTGCCAAATTAATCACACAATATATCTAAACTGATGCTATCTTCGGAGGAAGTGTACTTGCGGATCTTCAAAGTGCAATGGGACGTGCAAATCGCCCATGAAATGAAGGCGACGATGCGTACACCCTAAAAAGAATTCGCGCTTGCACGGTTAAAAATTTCTCTCTGAATTTACACTTTCTGATGGCTGAAATTCCACGGATGAGAAATCCATGAAACGGGACCTCAAATCTTTTCACGTTTCGACTAATGTATTTAAAAAAGAACTATTTTTCAATTAGATAAATAAATTGTCCAATCATTACTGGAAATGGTAAATTTTCAGTTAACAGAATCATGTTTTGAACAAAAAAATTTTTTTTAAAGAAATAAGATGCATTTTTAAATAAAGAGATCCATTTTCAACAAATGTAATGAATCCTTAACTCAAAAAGTGAATTTATAGTTGAATATTACTAGAATTAAAAAAAATGTATTTTTGATATTTCAACCAAAAATGATTTTGATTTTAAATCAAAACCAATTGAATTTTACAACAACAAAAAACGATTTACAACAGAAAAGTTGAATTTTCAACCAGAAGTGTTAATTTTCAACAAAAAGGTTATTTTTCAACTACATTGTTAATTTTCAAGCTAAGATGGCGAATTTTTAACAAAATCGTTGATTTCTTAACAAAATCAATTTCAAGCAAATAATTGAATAATAGTTGAAAAAAGCAATTTTTAACCGAAAAAAAAGAATTTTGAACGAGATATAGTTCAATTTTTGAATAAAAAAGCAAATTATCAACAAAACATTTACATCTTTCAACTAGGATGATTAATTTTCTAGAAAAATAAGAACTTTCAACAAAAATTTTCAACCAAGAAAGGAAACAAATTTTCATAAAAATGGTTAAATTTCCAACGAAAAAAATTAATTTTCAACAAAATAATTAAATTTTCTACCAAAGATATGAATTTTCAACCAAAAAGATTTTTCAGTCAAATCAGAAAAAGATGTCAAATAAATTGTTCAATTTTCAAACGAAAACAAACGAATTTTCAACAAAATGAATAAATTAAAAATAAAATAGTTAAATTTTCAACTAAAATAAGAAATATTCAACAAAAAAAATTAATTAAACAAAAATTTATTCTCCTTCGAACCAAGCAGTGGAATTTTGTGTCCAAAAATCATTTTGACTTTAAATCAGAACCCTTCAATATGAAAAAGCTAATTTGAAACCAAAATCATTTTTAGGCTAAAAATAAGAATTTTTGAAAAAAGTGCGAATTTTCAACCCATAAATATGAATTCAGAGCTAAAAAAATATCAATTCTCAACCACAAATGGAATAGGTAAATTTTAATAAAAATGATGAATTTTCGACCCTAAAGTAACATGAATTTCTAACAAAAAAAGTTCATTTCCGTCAAAATCAATTTTTAAGTCTAAAAGGCAAATTGTCTACAAAAAAAAGTTAAATTTTCTGCCAGAATAGTTTAATTTTTAATAAAAAATAGTTGAATTCAACATAATATGAATTTTTCTTAAAACAGTTGAATCGTCAACCCAAAAAAAAAAGAATTTTCAACCAAACTTTTCAATTAATTTTCTACTGAAAAAAACTAATTTTTAACAAAATACATTAATTTTCAACAAGATAGTTGAATATTTAACCAAATATTTCAGGTTTTGATGAAGAAGATGAATTCCTAAACAAGAATCTTGATTTTCTACTAAAAAAATGAAATTTCAATAAAATACATGAATCTTCAACTAAGAAAAACAAATTTTCACCAAAAGTGAAAATTTACGTTTTTAGTCATGAAAATTGAATTTTATTACACAAAAAACAAATTTCTTAAAAAACTAAAAAATGTTCCACTACAAAAAACAACGAATTCTTAACCAAATACATAAATTTAGAACCAAATAGTTGCATTTTTACCTAGAACAGATAAATTTACAATAAAAAATGAGAGTTACATTTTTTGTTTAAATTTTTTTCTACCTTAAACCGAATTTTCAAATAAGACCAATTTTCACAAAAATTGATATATTTAAATTTTAAAGTTAAAGAAATTAATTTTCAAACAAAAAAATTGATTGTTTAAGCAATTTATTATTGTTTTTAGCAATTTTTTCTCAAAAGGGAAATAGAAAGTCGCGAGTTTAATTCTAGTGAGGTTATATTTAATTGATGTTGACAAATATAATGGTTTAAACAATTCATTATTATTATTGTTAATAATATTGTCTTTGAATAATACTAGAAATTGCGTTTTTTTGTGAAATTTTGAACTTTTCGTCCACTCATCACTTGAATTGAGTTAACATTTAATTTGATTTAGCACCAATAATTGTTTAAACAAATTATTATCATTTTTTAGCTATCTTCTTCTATATTAATCCTAGATAGTTAAGGTTTTTTCCTAAAATTTTTAAATTTTGTCCACTTTTCAACTGGGGTAAAATAATAATTATTTCAAATTAAAAAAAATCGTTTCAACATTTTATTGTTATTGTTAACAATGTTCTTTTTGCCTGATGGTAGAAAGGTGCGGTTTTTCTCAAATTCTTAACTATTTGTCTATTGTTCACCTGATGTGAATCATTAATTCATTAGGTTTAGCAAAAATAATTGTTTGAACAAATTATTATTGTTTATAACTATCTTCATCTGTATTAATGCCAGACAGTGGCGGTTTTTTTGTTGAAATTTTTAACTTTTTGTTCACATTCCACTTAGTGAGATGATCATTAATGAAAGTTACCAAAAATAGTTGTTTAAACAATTAATGATTGTTAATAACTATTATCCCTTAGATGAGTGGTAGAAAGTTGCGGCTTTTTCTGGAATGTATAAATTTGATTTACCTTTTTAGTTGTGAACAAATTATAAATAAACATTAGAGAGAATCATATTTTAAACAATCTCTTCCTTTCTTGTAAATATATTTTTCTGAAATAAAACAGATATTTGAAATATCCTTAAAAATTTTCTGAATGCACCATATTAAATGTAAATTTTCTTCGAAGTAGTTACTGAGAGCCTTTTTGTTTGAATTAATATTAATACTTAATATTTGTTCCTAAATTGCATTAATCATTAACTTACTAAGTAAAAAGTCGAAAAATTCAGAAAACCACAACTTTCTAGCATTACTATAGGAGAAGATAGCTTTTAACAATAACAATTTGTTTAAACAATTATGTTCGTTAAATTTCAATAATCATTACCAAACTGTAAGTGAAGAATGGACAGAAAGTTGAATATTTCAGAAAAACCCCCAACTTTCTAACATTATTCAATGATAATATTATTTAAAATAGTAATAAATTAATTAAATAATTAATTTTGTTAACTTTAATCAATTATACACCCCAGTCTATTTAAAAATTGGACAAAAAGTGGAACGTTTTTGAAAAAACTGCAACTTTTTAGCATTATTCTAAAAGAAAATTATAACCAATATTGATGAAGTATTTAAACAATTATTTTTGTTATCATTAGTTAAGTATTAACTCATTTTACTTGAAAATTGGACTGAAAGTGTCAAATTAAAAAAAAACTGCTACTTTATAATTCTATTCTAAGATAAAATTGCTCAAAACAATCAATTATTTAAACAATTTATTTAAACATCTAATTAGCAGTATAAAGTAGTATTTTATGTATTAGAAACAATGTGCAGTAAACAAACCGCAAAAAATCAGAATTAGCGTCAAACACTCGCGAAACCCATTTTTCACTTATGGGGGTTTTTAGGGACCCTATAAGACAGACTTATGGAGGAAATATTTAAAAAGTAATATTTTCATCGTATTTCACGGCTAATTTTGAAGAGAAATGTTGAGTTTTAATTTGATGTAGCCAATACTAATGATTCTGAATCAAATTTACGTCTTTTTTTCTTATGAGAAATACGTTTTAAACTTCCTGGGGCTTGCGTCACCTCTGAATATCTTTTTTTTTTCAAAACAAAAAAATTGATTCATTTTTCTGTGGATTTGAACAAATTTCCGGGCGATATGCATACAAATTCGAGAAAAAAAATTATTTTGACCACTCTAGTGTACAGCTGTACACCGCCTAAACGGGACGCAGAGTGGGGCAAAAAAGGTACCCATGGACAAATCAATTTTTAGTCTACACTATTCATTCGATTTAAACGTCTTTTTTTTAAATAAAAGCTTCTTAAATTTTGAAAAGATTTATGTCATTAGATTTTTTTAAATTGCTTAAAAATTTGTTTTTTAACAACAAAGTTGAAATTCTTTTATTTTTCCCAAGTGTCATTTTTTTTAACACATCCAGATTGATTATAGAAGATCTCAAAACAGTGTTGCAACTATATAGGAATAATTTCCAATTGGTTAGAATAATAAAAAAAATGTTATTGTGTTATGAACAAATCAATGGAGAAAAGTACTTTTTTGGGATTGGTAATGTGTAGCTCATTGAAAATAATAGATTTTGTATGAAATGTAAGAGAAATGAATATTCCATCACCATAAATTAAGAATAGACGCTTTTTTGTAATTGTTTCAACAATTTTTATTAACAAATACACAGTTTGGCAACTTTTCAATACAGAGGCTCAACTTCTGTTCACGGAATAAACTAGGTATATCTTTCCAATGACTCTTTACTATGATGCTTTGCAAATTGACAACATATATTCATTATTTATACAATTTTCATAAACAAATTCACAGTTTGGCATCTTTTCAAATAATAGGCTCAACTTCTGTTTACGGAATCAACTTGTTATGTCTTTTCAATGACTCTTTACTATGATATTTTGGAAATTGACAACATATATTCATTATAAACACAATTTTTGTGAACAAATCCACAGTTTGGCGACTTTTCAATGAATCGGCTCAACGGTTGTTCACGGAATCAACTTGGTATATCTTTCCAGTGACTCCTTACTATGATACTTTGCAAATTGACAACATATATTCATTATATACACAATGTTTGTAAACAAGTTCACAGTTCAGCGACTTTTCAATGAATAGGCTCAACTTATGTTTAGGGAATCAACTTGGTATATTTTTTCAATGACTCTTTACTATGATACTTTGCAAATTGACAACATATATTCATTATATACACAATGTTTGTAAACAAATCCACAGTTTGGCGACTTTTCAATGAATCGGCTCAACTTCTGTTTACAAAACCAACTAGGTATATCTTTCCAATGACTCTTTACTATGATACTTTGCAAATTGACAACATATATTCATTATATACACAATTTTTGTAAACAAATCCACAGTTTGGCGACTTTTCAATGAATAGGCTCAACTTCTGTTTACAAGACCAACTAGGTATATCTTTCCAATGACTCTTTACTATGATACTTCGCAAATCGACAACATATATTCATTATTCAAACAATTTACATAAAGAAATTCGCAGTTTGGCAACTTTTCAATTAATAGGCTCAACTTATGTTTACGGAATCAACAAGGTATATCGTTCCAATGACTCTTTACTATGATACATTGCAAATTGACAAAAATGAGTAATTATGTAAACAATTATTGTAAAGGAATGCATTTTGTATCCATTTTTTGCCGATTGACAACTTCAATTCTCACACAACAAAAAATGCAACGATTTGTCGTATATCTTGATTACAGATGATCATGTCCCAAGTTGATTTCGTAAACAAAAATTGAGCCCAATTATTAAAAAATCACTAAACTGTGAATTTGTTGATAAAAGTTGTTTAAATAATGAATAATTGTTGCCCATTTTTAATGTATCATAGCAAAGTGTCATCGAAAAGACATACCTAGTTGTTTCTGTTGATAAAAATTGAGCTCATTCACTGAAAAGTCGCCAAACTGTGAATTTTTCTATAAAAATTGTTTAAAGAATTACCAAGAAGCATCTATGTAATGTAGGCATCACAAAAGGAAATATTGATGGTAAAATAATACTCGTTTTAATGGTATAAATAATGTAAAATGGTTGTAAGGAGAGGACTATTTTTATATAGAATGATACATAATATATAGCCAGGCATGGGCTCGATTGGCGTCACGGCAAAATTTCTGCACGGGAAGCAATAGCGTGTATAACTGAATTACATTTATGACATCCCACATCCATAATTTGTGCGCAAGTGGGTAAGCAATGCCGATTTTCATGGCTATGTAATTTATTCCATAGGGTAGAGTGGAATAATACGGAGAGAAAAAACGTGCAACCCAGAATTTACTATTCATAATCCCCTACCCTACAGGCTCTATTTCTTCACTAAATTAACAAAATAGGTGGATTTGAAACCAAATAGATTAATTTTACACAAAAATGATCAATTTTCAACTAATTATATTAGTTTCCTTGAAAAAAAAAAATAATTCTCAACAAAATACATGATTTTTTTACCAAAAATTATCTATTTTCAACAACAAATTAAATAGTTAAGTCTTCAGTTCAAAAAAAGTAATTTTCAACAAATAAAATGAACAGATTTTTAACTAAAAAATTAATTTTCAAATAAAATTATGAATTTCCAACAAAATAATTAAAATGTTTACTCAAGAGGTAAATTTTCAACCAAGAAAGATTTTTCAGTCAAGACGGAAAAAAATGTTACGTAAATTGTCGAACTTTCAAGTAAAAAAAACAACAAATTTTTAAGTAAATACATGCATTTAGAATCAAATAGTTCAATTTTCAACTAAAAAGATGAAATTTTAGCAAAATAGTTAAATTTTCAACCAAAGAAATTAATTTTCAACTAAAGTGATCGATCTTGAAACAAAAATTTAATTTTTAACTTAGTGCAATTTTCAACCAGAAAGATACATTTTCAGTCACAAATGGAATAGCTAAATTTTAATCTTAAAAATTAATTATCAACAAAAAAAAAGGCAGAAAAAATTTCAGCTAAATTGTTACATTTTCAAACCATTAATTTGAATTTTCAACAAAGAACGATTTTTCAGTCAAGACAAAATTTTTTTTGAATTAAATTGTTCAACGTTCTATCCAAAAATACGAATTTTGACCAAAAAGAAAAAACAGTTTGATTTAGAACCAAAAAGTCGAATTTTCAACCAAAAAGATCAATTTTCGACTAATTAGATTAGTTTCCTTAAAAAAAAAAAGAATTTGCAACAAAATATATATATTTTTTCACTAAAAATTATCTATTTTCAACAACAAATTAAATAGTTGAATCTTCAGTTTAAAAAAGTAATTTTTTACCAAAAAAATAAGCAAACTTTGAACTAAAAAAATTAATTTTTAATTAAAATTATGAATTTTCAACAAAATAGTTAAACTTTGTACTCAAGAGGTAAATTTTCAACCAAGATAGATTTTTCAGTTAAGACGGAAACAAATGTCAACTAAATTGTTAAATTTTCAAGTACAAACTGAAATTTTCAACAAAGAAAGGTTTTTTAGTCAAGAGAGATAATTTTTTTTAGCTTAATTGTAAAATTTTCAAGTTAAAAAAAAAACAAGTTTTTAAGGAAATGCATGAATTTAGAACCAAACAGTAGAATTTTCAACTAAAAAGATAATTTTTCACCTTCAAATGGAATACTTAAATTTCAATACAAAAAATTAATTATCAACCGAAAAAATACACAAATTTTCAACTAAAAAAAAAACAGAAATTTGAATTTTCAACGAAGAAAGATTTTTCAGATGAAGCAGAAAAATTTGTTAACTAAATTGTTAAATTTTTGAACCAAATAGTTGAATTTTCATCTAAAAAGTATTGATTTTCAACTAAAATGATGAATCTTCAAACAAAAAATTAATTTGAAAAAAAAATTATTAACCTTTTCACCAAGTAGTGGAATTTTCAACAAAAAAGATAACAGTGCTAAATGGAATAGTTAAATTTAAATTTGAAAAATCAATTATCAACATTTAAATTTCAACCAAGTTTAAAGAAAAATTTTAATTTGAAGAATTGAAAAAAAAAAATTTTTTAACAAAAGATAAATTTGCAGCTACAAAAGGAATAGTTGAATTTCAGTAAAAAAATTAATTATAAGCAAAAAATTTTTTTTTTAAATAGTCATATTCTCAACCGAAAATGTTTATTTTCAGAAAAATGATGAGTCTTGAAAAAAAATGTTTAACAAAATAGTTCAATTTTTAACCAAATTGATAAAATTTCAACTAAAATGATGAATCTTCAACTGAAAAAAATCGAAATTAACAAAGCAGTTCAATTTTCAACCAACTAGTTGAGTTTTTCTACTAAAAATTATACATTTTTAACAACAAATAAAATGGGTAAATTTTCAGTTGAAAAAAAGTAATTTTCAACTAATAAAATGATCAAATCTTCAACAAAATAGTGCAATCTTTAACTAGAAAAATTAATTTTCAACTAAAATGATGAATCTTCAACTAAGTAAATGAATTTTTAACAACATAAAATTTGTTTTTCAACCAGAATTTTCAACAAAATAGATCAATTTTTTACCGAAGAGTTGAATCTTTAACCAAGAAAGATTTTTCAGGAAAGACAAAAAAAAAAGTCAACTAAACTGTTCAATTGTCAAGCAAAATTTAAATTTTTCACGAAGAAAGGTTTTTCAGTCGAGTGAGAAAAAAATTTACTCAAATTGTCAATTTTGAAGTCAAAAAGACGAACAATTAGAATAATTTCCACGTTACGTTCGATTTTTCATAAAACTGACTATTTGACTATTTTGTTAAAATTATTAATTGTAATAAACAAATTATCAGACTGATATTCAACTATAACAGTTTTCTACATAAACAGGTGATTTTTTTCTGTCAAAATGTTCGAAATATGTAGATATTGATATTTCAAAAAAAAAATAAAGAAACAATAAATAATTGTAATTTGTTATAACAAATGTTATAGAAAAATGCTCCACTCAAATGATTTGTTGTTGACAATTATTTACGTTTAAACGAGATGAACTTAGAAGAATGTTTTTTTGAATCAAACAAATAAAATTTGTTTTAATTAAACAATGGTGTGTTTGAATCCAACAAATATTTGTTTAAATCAATAAAATATTTGTTTGATTCTATATCAAAGAAAGAATTTGTTTGCTTCAAACATTTTCCTGGGTATGTTAGACTGATAATAATATTTACAATGGTTGAAAAACAAATAATTGAACAAATACGCAACTACAACAGCTTTCTATATATAAGTGATTTTCTCATTCTGACTATTTAAGTAGTACTAATATTGATATTGTGGCAAATAATTTTTTTCACAAAATCCAGCTGTTTTTTCAAAAATGTTCCACATTTTCAATCAGAGTGAGGTGATACCTAATTAATTTTAACAAGCGAAATTGATTAAACAATTCATATTTATTGTTAATAATACAATAATAATATTATTGTTAATATTATTCAATTTGAATAACGTTAGAAAGTTGCGGTTTTTTCCAAAATTTTCAACCATTTGTCTACTTTTCACTTGAAGTGTGTTAATAATAAATTCAATTTGGCAAAAATAATTATTAAAACAAATTATTATTGTTTATAACTATCTTCTTCTTTATTAATGCTAGATATTTGCCGTTTCTTCTGAAATTTTTAACTTTTCACCCACTTTTTACTTAGTAAAGTAATAAATAATGCACGTGAACAAACATAGTTGTTTAAACAATTTATTATTGTTTATAAATACCTTCTTCTAGAGTTATCATAGAAAGTTGCAGATTTTCCTACAATTTTTAGCTTTATTATGACTTTTTAGTTATAAACAAATAATAAATATAAATATTAATTTAAACAAAATTGCTCTCTATAACTAATTCAAGGAAAAATTATATTCAATATGATTCATGTAGAAAATTTGAAGCATATTTCAAACATTTGTTTTATTTTAGAAAAATATATTTAAAAAAAACCGCACTTGTTTAAGAGAAGATGTTTATAAACAATAATAAATTGTTTGAAAAAGCATTTTTGTTAACTTACCTCAATTATTACCTCACTTAGTGAAAAGTGGACAATAAGTTCAAAATTTCAGAAAAAACCCGCAATTATCTGGCATTATTATGGATGAAGATAGTTACAAACAATGATAATTCGTTTTAAAAAATATTTTTGCTCACTCTGACAAATTATCAAGATACTCCAAGTCAAAAATAGTCAAATTGTTAAAAATTTCAGAGAAAACCGCAACTTTCTACCATCAAGCAAAAAGAATATCATCAAAAATAATAATGAATTGTTTAAGCAATTATTTTTATGAACTTGAATTACTGATTCACTCTTAATGAAAAGTGGACAAAAAATTAAAATTTTCAGAAGAAAACCTCAATCATCTAGTACTAATATAGAAGAAAATAGCTATAAACAATAGTGATTTGTTTAAACTTTTTTTTTTGTTAAATTGAATTGGATATTAACTCACTCCAAGTGAAAAGTGGACAAAAAGTTAAAAATTTAATTATCCACAATAGTAATAATTTGTTTGAGCAATTATTTTTGTTCAAATTAATGGACTATTACCTCACTCTTAATGAACAAAATTAGAAATTTTTTTGAAAAAAACCGCGACTTTCTATCTCTATTCTAAGAGAAAATTGCTAAAATCAATGATAAAATGTTTAAACAATTTAAGTAAACATCTAATTTTTAGTATAAAGTAGTATTTCATGTATTAGAAACGCATTTAAAAAAACTTTTAACAAATCATAATTAGCGCCAAAAACTCGCAAAAACCATTTGTTCACTTATGGGGTTTTTTGGGACCCTATAAGCAGAAATAAATCAAAAAGGTTAAATTAAATAAATTAGGTAAAAATATACTCTAAAAAATTGCTTCCATAAAATTACACAATAAAATTAAATTCCCCATAAAAAATCAGGCTAAGATTGTCTCAAACATTTTTTTATCCATGAAATTTGAAATTTTCGGCCCACCCTAATGTGTACTGTGTGTATTAGAAAATCCTCAATTATTATATAAACCCTTACAGCTGAGAAAATAAAAACCACAGAGCAAATTATTTTGAGGGGACCTTTTGGTTCAAAAAAAAAATATATATATATATATATATATATATATATGTCGTAAAATGTTACTCTTTTCGCTCCATGAAAAAACTTGGCAATTAAAAGGCCCTTCTTGAAAATTAGGAAGGAGCAAGGAAGGGTAAATAAAAGTGGAATGAGAAGTTAGAGGATAGAAGAACTGATGTGAGTTCGAGCTTCGAGCCATGAAGCGTTTAAGAGCTTCTTGGTTTGATTCACACGTGCGTAACGCGAGCGAAATGCAACGACGCCTTTGCGTCAAAAACAAACATTCGTTCTTTCCGAGGATCGACTGAGGTCATGACAAGATTTAGGACCGTCTGAGTATTCAAGTTGTTGTAGTTTGAAGTGGGCGTTTAACTCAGAACTGGCCTCCTCGCAAGACAACACTAATTTGTCGAGCTGCGTTTCGACATCCAAACTACCAAAGTACAAATGGCAATAGCCTCCCAGAATCTCCACATCAAAATAGTACAAATTTTCTCAAAATGTCAAAAAAATCCCTATCCCTATCCCTATCCCTATCCCTATCCCTATCCCTATCCCTATCCCTATCCCTATCCCTATCCCTATCCCCATCCACACATTACTACTATTCAACCGAGCAATTCACGCCTACCCCGAAAGGGAAACGGCTTAATGATATAATAATAGTTATATGTGTGTGACGCCCTTTCAAGAGATTTAAAAAATTTGTCCAATGAAAGTTGAAGGTACTATACGAATTTCTATGGATTTCATGGGATTTTATGGAATCTCAGATGATTTCAAAGATTTAAATATTTTTGAAGGAATTTTAAAAGATATTAAAGATTTCAAGATGTACGAGATTTCAAAAGATTTAAGGGATTTTAAAAATTTCAAAAGATTTTAAAGAACATCCTTTAAAATCCTTTGAAATTTCATGAGATTTTGAAGAATTTCTTTGGATTATAGAAATATTCAAGAGATTAAACTTTTTTTTTAATGATTTTCGGAAGATTTAAAAGACTTCGAAGATTTCAAGGAATTTTTACGGCATTTACAAAATGGCAAGGAATTGTACAATATTTGAGGGATTCATTTAGTATTTTGAAATATATTAAAAGGTTTGATAATATTATAAGAATTACCATAGATTTCAAGTGATTTAAAAAATTGGAGAGTTTTCTAAAGATTTCGGAGTATTTGAACATAATTCAAGTGGTTTTAATAGATTTCAGTGGATTTCAACGGATTTCAAAGATTTTAAGCGATTTCAAACCTTTCAGGGTATTTTAAAAGATTTCAAGGAGCTCTGTCAGATTACTAGGGATTTCACAGGATTTAAGTGAATTCACAAATTTCAAGGCGTTTTAAAGAATTTGAAGATTTTAGGATATTTTAAAAGATTCCAAGGAATTGAGCAAGATTGCAGATTTTTTTACGGTTTTCAAAGAATTTCGTAGAATTTCAGAGATTTCACCATATGTAAGGGATTTATAGGATTTCAAAAGAAATTATAATATTTTAAGGGATTTTTAGATGATATCAATAAGTTTCATGGATTCTAAAGGATTAAAACAGATTTCAAAGCTTGCAGGGTAATTTAAAAGATTTGCAAGGATTGCACAAGATTTTCTGGGAGATGTACACTATCTTTCAAAATTGTGCGTTCACTTGCAAAAATCGGATTAAAAACAGGCTTGTGTTAGAAAGTGAGTAACTCGACGAAAAACTAGATTAGAAAGATTTTCTAAAAACACCTGTAAACCTTTTAATTTTCGTATCGATTAAAGCTTACTTGAAGTATTTTCGATATATAGGAGCCGAGATAGCGTGTGAGAAAGAGTGACCAATTTACCGTTTTTACCCAATTTTAGATATTCAACTTATACCATTCTCTTCATGCTTTAGAGAATTTAATGGAAAAAATTGAAACTTCGGTAAATTCAAGTCCGAAATCTTCTCTTTCAAATGACACCAAGAAAAAAATTATAAAAATGTACTGGTTCTCGAATTATCATACACAATGTGGAAGCGTGCCCAATACGAAAATCAGTCGGTCGGAGTGGGCACGCTTCCACATTTTTTATGATAATTCGAGATTCAGTAAATATTTTATTACGTTCTTGGTCTCATTCGAAAGAGAAGATTTAAGAGTTTAATTTATTAAAGTTTGAATTTTTTCCATTCATTTGCCTGAAGCATGCAGAGAGTGGAATTTGAGAATCGAAAATTGGCCAAAAACGGAAAATGGGTCAGCCTTTCTCGCATGCTATCTCGGCCCCTATTCATGTGAAATATTTAAAGTAGGACTCAATCGGCGCGGAATTTAATAATCTTTCTAAAGGGTTAAAAAAATCTTTCTAACTTAATTTTTCGCAGATTTATTTTAAGACAGGCCTGTTATTAATCCGATTTTCGTAACTGGACGCACAATTTTGACCGGCAGTGTATATTATATACCAGATTACTATTTTACTACTATTTTTCAAAATTTATGCTCCTATTGACACTATTTTGAATTTTTCAAATGGACAAATTAGCCTAGAGCTTACAATTTTGATCCGATTTGAGATTTTTTCAGAATTAAACTTAATTAAATTTCAAGGAGGTTTGTAAAACATCATGAAGCCAGTAGAAACACGCCTTAAAAATAATACCCAGCTTGTTACATTTCGAAAAATTTGTTTATTTTTATATTAACATATTAATGAATAAAAGTGCTGATTCAAGATTAAAAATAGCTATTTTTCAATTTTGTGTGCCGCATATACCTAACAACAATACCTAGTTACCATTACATGTACGATTTGTTAATACCTGACATCAATAGTTAATTGTTTAAATAAATCTGATGAAAAAATACAGATTTTCATCAATTTCTAAGCAGCAGATTTCGTTCTTTTCAACGGAATTAACTCTAAATAATTTGGAAAAATCGTTTCTTTATGATACTTTATCAAAGATCAATAATTTTTTATTTTATAAATAATTTTATTAACAAAGTCACAACCTGACTACTTTTAAAGAAATGGAAGTACATGGTATGTCCCCGTCATTAGCAAGTCGTTTTCGTAAAAAAATAACAACCAGTTGTTGAAAAGTAGTCAAGTTGCGATTTTTTTGTAAAACTGTTTATAAAATAAAATATTATTGTTCTTTGATAAAGTATCATAAGGAAAGGATTTTTCCAAGTAATTTCAAATTTATTCGGATAAAAATATGAGATCAGCTGATATCCTAATAAATAAGGTTCTTTCTGAGTCACTGGTAGTCAATTTTGTAGCAAAAAACAACATCCATTTGTTGATGAGTAGTCAAATTGTGAATTTGTTTCTAAATTTTTTATAAAATAAACAATTATTATTGGTTGATAAAGTATAATAAGCGAAGGATTATTCCAAGTAATTTAAAATTGATTCCATTGAAAAAAACGAAATCTGCCAATTGAAAATTGACGAAAGTCTGTATTTGTTTATCATATTTGTTTAAACAATTAACCATTTTCATCAGGTATTAAAAAATCATACATATTATCTATTCCATACCAATTTTTTATTGTTTATTAAATTTGTTTATAACATTAACAATTACTTTGCATTTTTGTAAATAGTAACTGAGCATGTTTTTACTTTCAATATTTTTAATCTTGAAGCAGCACTTTCGCTTATTAATTAAAAAGAAACAAATTTTTCTGAATATAGTAACGTGTTGGATACTATTTGGAAGGAGTTTTTTTTACTGATTTTATCCTGATATGCATAAATATAAGTTGTTAAATAAATAAGTAAATAAAAAATTAATAAAAATAAAGTTCAAAAACCGGCTTGAATACACTTCTTTCAAATGTAGCTAAATTTAATTCTAAAAAATTCTTACATCGGATCATAATATTGTAAGCTCTAGACTAATTTGTCAACAAACAAAACTTGGGTGCAATAACAGCCTACTTGCATTTTCAGAAGTCTCTTACTTTTCATTTGTTCTTCATGAAGTGATGTGTAAAACAAATGAAGAACAAGTGACTTCTGAAAATACAAGTAGGCTGTCATTCTACTAAACAGCTCAATTATGGATATGAGATAATAAGATCAACTGTATAAACATGAAAAAACAATATCTTCGTAAAATAATATTCTGATTGAAATTCAGAAAAATGTTAAGATTTTAAATTCATTTTAGAATGAATAATAATTCTGAAAATGCACTTGGATGAAATTTGAAACAAGACTAAGGAGGAAGGACAGCCCGGCCCGATTTTTAAGAGAAATAAGGTTTCTGCAGTTAGGCTGTTCTTCCAGGCATGTCTTCAATTATTAGACCCAGGCAGGCTGTCTGGTATTCATGCAACGATTCAGAAGATCTCAAGAGTTCAGTGTTCGAATAAAAGAGTAGATTTGGCTGCAGACGACTCGAACCGAACCCTGTGAAAAGAGCGAACGACAGTCATGAATAATGTAATTAGGATAGCTGTTAGCTTCTTTTCCTTTGGATAATGTTTACGCCTAAATGTATACGTATTCATGATGTGTGTTAACAGCAGGACATTTTTATCGACCCCCCTCTCTCTCTACACCTCTGACCTTCCTATAGTCATGTAAACGGGTGCTGCGGGCGGGCAGGTGAAGGAAGCGAAACTGGAAAAGGTACATCCTGTCAAGTCGGGTCAGAGACATTATGATAATTGCAAGGACTCTATTCCTTCTTCAACCCCAAAAATGCAGGGCCAAAGTATGAATTTCAACTCCAAACCTTCTGGCACGGTGAGCCTCGACCATCTTCAACTGATGATTCATGAGTACTTTAAAGACAAACTTAAAATCTGGGAAATGAAAGCAAAATTTGTCACTCAAGTTCGCAAAGTTTATAAACGAAAATATACAATTTAAAAAAAATACATACCAACATAAATTTTCTGTTGTTAAATTATCGTAAAAATAATGTATTATATGCTTTTAGATGTTAATAACTCCCTATAACGTCATATTTATTATTTTCATGAAATGAGCTATATTTGATGTTTGCAAAAAATTCGAATTTTCCACTAAACGCTCGGTACTGGGATTTTCTTTCATTAATTATTTTTATTTGATGTCAGGCATTACCGAAAAAAGATTTATCCCAATATTATTATCGGAAGACTGCGCGTTTATCCACCCACGCACTCTGAAATGTATACTGAAATTCGGAAAAATTTTTTACTCTTCTCTAAACGTTCGGTTGTCGAATTTTATTTGACTAATTACTTCTACTTGATGTCGAATATTACCAGGAAAAGTTCCATCCCAATATCCTTATTGGAAGACTACATTTTGTCCGCCCATGCACTTTAAACTTTATACACAATAAATCTGAAAAATTCAACTTTTCTCTAAACGTCCGGGTTTCAAATTTTCTTTCACTAATTACTTGTACTCGATGTCGATGAACACGAGGAAAAGTTTTATCCTAACATTTTTATCAGGAGACTGAGTTTTATCCACCCACGATAAAAATAATGAGATTAATATTTTTCTAGTGTTGTTAGACATCGAGTGGAAGTAATTAATAAAAGAAAATTTAAGAAACGGACGTTTAGAGGAAAGTTATAATTTTTCCGTGTACATTTCAGAGTGCAATCTAGGATATAGTCGAGAAAATAGTATTAATTGCCACTGCGATATCAAGAAATACTTTTTCCTCGCTTTTTCCATATAAATTATAAATATACTCCAAACTTAATAATTGCCACTTAGGGTTCGAAAGACTAATATTTTCGATAGAAAATTTAAGTTAGGAAAAAGTGATATTCACAAAGTGAATAATAAAACCGTAGTTGCAATAACTAGCAGTTTGAACAACATACGTTGCAAAATAGATTAGAAGAATTACCATTTTCAATAGGAAGGTGCAATGAGAGGAAAAAAACTTGAATATAGTGCTTTGCGAAAATTCCCATTTAAGATAAGAAATTCACTGCCGAAAGACGTCATATACGCCGAGGTTCAGAAGGATGATCAAATTCCTAAATCACATAATTTGTTTTACCAGAGGAAAAAGCCTCCGTTCTGCTGCCCTGGAGACTCGTGGTCGATTCCCACCAGCGCAGCTTTCTTCTAACATGATTTTTTTCTGTTTGAGCTTAGAATATAATATTAATATATAATTGCATGTGTAATGTATATAATGCGTGAAACTGTAATATATATATATATATATATATATATATCCATAAGTGTGACTTACCGCGGTTCTACTGGGAGCCGGTGACATTTTTTAGATGGCAATGCTCTCAGTGGGACCTTGCGGTGGTTGTTTAACCTCATTTTTTAAATTATATATATAAAACAGTGAATGCGAATTTATTTTTATTTTGCTCTTCCGACCATGGCATATTTTCCTATTTTCTATGGAAAAAATTATAAATATGTAGAATGAACACAGGAAGAATATCTTTTCTATTGTGTTTTTTAAACTTCACGGTCTTTTCCAGGATTATAGAAACTTTCTTTTGGTATAAAGTATAATTAATTAATCAATAATTATTATATTTCAATAAACTGACTAACTTCTCAGTTTAACATTTACAATAGTAATTCTTGAAATAGTGAGGCTATATTCTGGCTTGCTATCGTCTTATTGTAAAAATAAATATTACATCAAATTATACAACCAACAGTTTCTTCGTGTACGTCCATACATTTCCTTATGCAAGCTCTTGTGTCTCTGTAGCTTTTTATATCTTTTCGATTCAGGGTCTCATTCATACATTCCCACCATTCTTTCTTCGATCTGCCTCTGGGTACCCTACCATTTACTTTACCTAAATATGGATACTTGTTTAGATAGTCGTTCTTCTTTCATTCTCTCCAAATGCCCAAACCATCTCAATAAAATTTCTTTCACTTTTGTCAAACAATCTTTCCTCTACACCACATTGTTTGAGAATCCTTTCATTACTGACTTTCTCCGTCAGCGTTTTACTGTATAAATTGTGCAGGAATTGCATGCCAACCGCATTAATTTTATTCTTATTTTTTTCTTGGTAGGCCCAGGTTTCGCTACCGAATATCACAGTTGGTGCGAGTACAGAACTGTATATTGCAATTTTAGCTTTATTTGTTATGTCTGTACTTCCGGTAATGGCTCCTACTCTGCCGAAAACCTTCCTAACCTCGTTTAGATGCCCCACAGTGGTGCCTGTCAATGAAAAAATGGGACATGGTAAGAAAATTTGCGAAAATCGAGACGAAATTGGGACCTAGTAGGTTTGTTGGGTCGCTGAACAAGAATATGCTGTCAAAATAATCGAGAATTGCTTTTAAGTGCAAAAATTTTGCAATTCAATTTTTTTAGAAATATTTTTGCAAAATAAAAATTGCATAAGATAGCAAATTGTAAAAGATAAATGAGCAAATTGTCAAATTTGCAAAATTTTGGAATGAGTCTTACCCTTCCAAAAATTTCACATGGTGAGAAAATGTACGAGAATCGAGTTGAAATCAGGTGTACTTGATGATTTTGGTGTTGTTGAGCACACATACGATGTCAAGAAAATCAATGGTTGCCATGAAGTGAGAAAAACGCTTGAACAGACACTTTAAGGGATAACTGAAACTGACCAATATGTGAATTTGGCAATTAAATTATCATTAATATTTGTATAGGCAAATATCGGCAGACTTCTTCAAGTTTTTAAGGTACCTTTTGATATAACTGAAAACATCTGATAAAACTTTCAACGTGATCTTATAGAATAATTTGACAAAACTGGATAATAAGTAAATTTTAAAAGCGCTAATATACACAATACTATATATAAATATATATACTGTGTATAGATATTATAATAAATTTCGTGACGGTAATGCCGAATTATTTATTTAATTTATAAGTTATTGAAAATGCTTTCAATAGTATCTCAGCAAATTTAGATAGTTTTTCATTTAAAAAATAAACTGCACTTGTCAAAAGGTTGAAATATTATGAAAATCAGAGTTATGAATTTTTGAAAATAGCCGCAAATGAATTTTTTCAATTTTCAATAGTTAATAGCTTTTAATATACAAACTTTTTTAACACAACGTACATAGTATTTTTTCCTTATTTTGCCTTATATTTTCAGAAAAAATTGGCTAAAATAAAAAAAAATTTGCAATAAATTGTTTGAAAAAAATTGTTAATAATAATTTGTACCATAATATATCAATAAAACATCTTCAGCAGATATTTTTACATAATATTCTATGAAATAATATTGCAATGTGAAATTAACAGCTGGAAATATCTATAAAACAATGATTTTGGGTTTTCAGTTTATAATTTAACGAGATTTTAATAAATAAATTATATTGAGGCAAATATCGGCACACGTTTTCAAGTTTTTAAGGTACCTATGAATATTATTTCCCACTTTTATTAAAAATATTGACGGAATATTGCGGTATACTATAACTTTTCTATAAATGTACTTTTATTTTTTAAAGAAAACTTATGCAATTTTCATCATTCTCCTATTGATTTAATAAAAAATAAAAATTATTCGAGAATTTTTATTGTAGTATGTGTAAAGTAATTACTTTCCTAAGTCGAATCCATTTTTTTGAATAACGATAGATGCAATTGGCTCGCATGTATGCTGTTTCAAAGGTCATGGCCATTTTTGCATTGACAGGCACCACTATGCAGCGTTGTACCCTAATGGCCTAACTGGACAACTGCGACACATTGCGCAATTTCACTGTCAGTGTTCACACGGCCCTTACTGTTTACGTTCAGAAAGCCTGGAATTGAGCCGAAAGTCAGAACCAAAACCGGGCTCAAATCCAAGTTCGAGTGTATTTAGAATGATCCATATCTTTTTCAAAAACTAAATAAACGTTTCTTCCAACGGATTTCATGAACATTTCATTCAAACAAATGTTTTTTGCACTGCAATAAATGAGCAGTTGAAACAAATATGACAAAATGTTAAATTAATAAGATACTTTTTTCAACGAAATGCAAATGAATTTATTTCAAAAAAGTATTTTGTTTGTTCAAACAAATATTTGTGCGAGTTAATTAATTGCAGATTGTTTATTCGAACGACGATTTCTTCCAACGAAATAGATCAATTATAATGTTTATAAATATTTCTTAAATGAATATAATTATTTACTTGCAATAATTGTGTCAATTCTTAGTATCGGATAAATATATTTTTTTCAATAATATGAATAAATATTTATCTAGAAAAAACATTTCTTTCACTCAAAGAAACCTAAATTGCTTGATCCACAAATGGATGAATTACTTCATTTAAACACTAGCTTCTAAGAAATCGTTTCTTTGACTGAATAATTTGCACATTTATTGCAAAGAAATATTTCTTTGTATTAATGAAATATCATCAAATTATTATTATTTTTTTAATTTATATAGTATTTGATACTAGCGAATTATTTGTATATATATAAAAGAATGTTTTTTGTTTATCCCATAGAGTAAAGAGTACTAAGTAGTTATTTATCTAAGAAACGTATTTTTTAATCAAGCTAGTTATCGCTGTTAATTCAATTTCTAAGATATTTACCTAAGCATCATGTTTAAGACACGATATTTGCAAAGGTATATTAAATTTCGAAAATGTGAAAAGAAATTCTATTACTTTATGATTTTCTCATCCACTTTGTAGGGTAATTAATTCGCAGCGAGCGGTAGGAATTTCTTCGTAGTTAAGGATAAATACGCTGATCTTGCATAGACGTCAAAGGCAACGAGAATCAAGAGGTCAGGATGAATGAAACCGATAATGAAATTAAATCTCTAACGAAGTCCCATCGGCTGCCTCAACGCTTTCTCCGATGCGATATGGCTTCCCGCCACGTATTTTATTGTATCTCAATTTGAAATAATTAACGGACGCAATTACTAGGCGGATGGAAACGGTACACCCGCCATTCAATGGTAAAATGCATAAACTGGATATTTTTTCAATACCTTATCCTTATATGTATGTGGGTAAAATCCACAAAAAAAGCTTATATCTGAAGAAATGAAGTGATTTCAGTAGTTGTAAAATGAAATTTTTAAAAATATTGTAATAAAGATAGGTTTCTTATATAATTTCAATATAAAGCTATTCTTGACATCTTTAAAGGTTTTTATCCATCGATAAATTTCACATCGCTGAAAACGTAGCTCTTAGTTTCGTTTTTTCCTGGTCACTTCACCGCGAAAAGAGAGCCTTTGAGAGAGGAAGAATTGGGCTCTGGTCCATTTTATTCAATTATTCCCCAAGGACCCGTAGAATTTTTCCAAACCAGCAAAATCGCAGCTGTTCCTTTCTTCGTCCTCCTCGATCTCTTTGTGATCATCTGAGCGAAACTCGAACGGTCCAACGGTCTTAACGAAATTGAACTCCGACGAAGACATTATTTCTTTTATCTTGTTTGTTTGCAGCTAACATTCAATATTTAGAAACGCTTTTTTTATTATATATTATTATAGTATGAATATATTTTATTACTATTTATTATTATTATATTTTATCTTGGAATCTCTATGATATTTTCGAAATTTTCTTTGTGTGTTATCATTTTTTTAAAGGTAGTGTCTATACGACCGGACACAAGGCACGCACCTTCCCTTTTCCAGGTCGCCCTTCCCCTTTCCAGGTCCATACGTTTAGACTGGGCCATGTTAGAACCTATTTTAAATAAAAGTGATTTTAGAGTACGTTTAATAGATTACGGAAAGAATTTAAGGATATATAGCATAATAAAATATTCTCAAAAAGGAGAAATATGATGAAAAAGTGTTTTTATAGGAAATGTTACATATATATTACAGTTTACATAAATCTGCACGAAGTATTCTTTAAAGCTTAAAACTATTTAGAACTATTTACTATTTGGACCTATTTAGCCTAGACACTTCGTTTTTTATAAGTAAATACATTTTTAATTGTTCAATTTCAAAAGCGTTGAGGTTGAAATGTTTCATTTGGAACAGTCCCACATGTTAAATTATTCAGTTTTAAATTACTAATTCGAGAATCGTTTACATTTTATTAGGTTTCAATCTTTAAATTTTGCAATTTTGAATGTTTGAATTTTAAAATTGTATTGATTAGTCCCCTAATTTTTAATTATTTCGTTAAAAGTTTAAAATATTTACTGTTCTGGTAATTGCTTTTGATATTTAATACACTCAACTCTCAATATAAGGATCCCCGGTTTACGCTATTCCGAGAATTGATGTCCACCGCAGTTTCGTGATGAGGGGAGCCGCGAGACCGAGAGAGGTGGTGCTCAGTCAAGCGTGACAAACAGCATGAGAGCCGCACTCTGAGCGTGATAGTTTCGTCAGATTGCATTAGGAGCTATTCAAGTATTGCGTAAGCATTTTGAGAGAGGGGGGATCTAAATAGATGTTTATTTTTGTTTATTCGTAATGCAAAAATATACTTACAATGGCGGGGGGTGGGGTCAAGAATAGGGAAAATTATGCGTACGTAATACTTGAACGGCCCCTTAGCTGTTAGCATGCGTTCAAATGCAACAGAAATAATTCACGCGGCCCTGCGTGTTTACGTTTTGAATTCCCCCGATTTTTGCTGAAGGCTACTACAAGCCATGGCCGAAACGGTGCTTATATCGGGAGTTGAGTGTAAATTTGTACAGTAAAAGTATAGGTATGCATGCCTTTTAGAAGATAAAGAGAAATTCGTTGTTTTTTTTTAAGGAGAAAAATAGAGGAATAACAAAATATAATTCTTATAAGAAAAAAAATAATAGCTGATATTTTTGTTTATTATTAGATCTGATTCCATTTTGAAATCATGAATGTGATATGAGCGTTGTTTGAAAGGTAAAAGTTGAGGGAGAACGGGTTCGAGGAGGTATCGAGTTCCGATAAGATAAATGAAATAAATAAGTTAGTCCGCCGAACCATCTACCAATGCCAAACTCGCTCCAAAATGTATATATCCTAAGAAACCGGCCATGTTGAATCTCAGAATTATTATTCATCAGACTGTTTGTTTTATTCAAATCACCGAAATTAAGCTGTAAAATACTGTTCAATATTGAGAAAAGTTTTAGTCTTTTTATATATTTTTGGAACCTTTGAAGGGTGGCATTCCAAAAGGAAATATCTAATATTTTGTCGGGTTTTCAGGAGATAAAAAAACCGGTTCCAAACAAATTTGAATTTCCAGCTGTTGAGTTGCTGAATTGATACATTATGTAATTAAGTTCAGAGAAAAACGAGGGGAAATTTGTATTGACCTTAAGGTACATTTAAAGCTGGCAATAGCGTCAACATTTTTATAGATCTTGACTGAGTTTTTCAACATGAATACCATAAGTTCTGCGAGAATTACAGAAAGTTGAAAAGGAAATTTAGTACTATTGGCATTGCGCATTCCTCGTTTGTTTAGTAAACCAAGCCTTTTGGCACAGTGTAACTGTAAATGGAAACGGTACATCCTCAAATTGAAACGACGCATGCGCAGATGGAATTAGTGGGTGCACAGTTGGAATGGGCTTAAGCTCAAATTAAAGCGATACATGCGCAGTAAAAATGGACGCATGCGCAGGTGCACAGTACGCAGATAGAAAGGGTGCACGTGAGCGACTCAAATTTTCAGCTTTGAAACATCAGATGTAAAATAGTCCTTTTAAGTCTGTAGTGAAGTATCGCACGCGCATGTCTTCGGGGCGTTCTTACAGCAAGTGACCATTTGACATTTTCGACCCACTGTACGAATTCTATTTAACAGCGATTTCAGGAGGCGATTTATAACACCGACAGCGTACAAGTAACGACCCGGAGATGTTCGCGGGGGCAACGCCGTGCAACGTCCATTACGGCATTCCTCTATTATACACTGCCGTGTACTAAAACAGGGTTCCCCTCACCCTTCCACAACCTTCTCTCTCTTTCACTCCATCCCACGCATGTAATCTGTCGCCGTAATATCGGCTACGCGAAATACGTGTAGCACTGCAGCAGCACGAGGCCAGTTACTTACACTTGTCGCGATGCTTTTACCCTCTCGACGTTTCACAGCGATTCGTCGGCTCACGAGATGCATTACGCGCTGTTTGAACAGGCCAGGCGATAAAAGTCATGTATAAGGAGAAGGTGAATTAACTCGAGACAGTCGCTGTTGAAAAAGGGCATTAAGCAATTGAATTACGAAGTTAAATATCAATGGCCCTAGAAAAAAATTTTTGTTATAAGGGGAATCATTTATAATAATAATATTTATTGTCTTCATTGTATACTTTTACAAGTTTTTACAATATTCGTTGGCCCTCTTAAATTATGAAATAAAACGAAGATACATATTTTCTCTCTTAAAATTTTAGCCTGAACAGATAACAATTAAATCATTACATATTTCTATATCTATAATATTACAGTTCCACCAGGCCTTAGTCTATGTTACTCCTCTATATCACAATTTTTTTCTGACTCAACCCCAACATCTAGATTCTTGAGTACACTATCTCTCGCAAGTCTTTCGAATTCTTTTGCATATCTGCAGAGGGGGTGAAAGAATTTTTTAGCTTAAAATTTGTATTTATTAAAAATTGAAAATTAAGAAAATTCATGTTCAGACCTAATACGGCTTAGCACTCTCAGCTCGCGAAAATTATTACAAAACATTTATTCAATTTTTTTAATGAACGTATTGCCTAAAATGTGTTGCTTTGAAAAAATTAAATAAACGTTTTCAAATAATTCCCGCGAGACGAAAGTGCTGCCATTAAATTGCCGCTTCATAAACTCAAAATCCTACTACCTATCGTTCTGAATGGTTTTCAATTAATTATTTCTAGAAAGGTATCGAATCCCAAAGGAACACGTTTGAAATTAGGTTGTATCATGTCTTATCAGGATTCGTACAAAGTTGAAACTGGTTTGGAACAGTGTTTCATGGGATTTTCACATGTTTGAAAGTAATAAGGAATATGACTCAAATGGGTTCAAAATTGGGTTGAATCAGGTGTTATCAAAATTTGTTCCAAGTTGAAACTGGTTTGGACGAGGAGGGCATTATAAATAGTTTTGAATCTGCTTTAAATCAGTCTTCACCCTGATTTTAAAGGGTTTGAAACTGGTTTGGAATAGGATTTCATTGGATTCTAACATGTTTGAGAGTGGTTAGTAGCATGACTTCAATGAGTTTAAGCGTGTTTGAAATTCATTGGAAACAGGTTTTATTCAGATTTTTACAAAGTTAAAACTGGTTTGGAACAGGATAATGTAACCAGATTTTAATCTGTTTGGGATTAGGCTTCACCCAGGTTTTGGAATGTTTGAAATAGATTTGGAACAGAGTTTCATGGGATTTTACAATGTTTGAAATGCGTTTGCAACTATATAGAGAGAATTTTGTGATGGTAAATATTCTGAGATCTTACGTCCAAGAAACAACAATAGTATTAAATAAGGAAAATCTTTTCGAACGATTTCATACAGACCTTAGGAATGTTATAAATTAGTACACGTGGGAGGTGCAAAATGGTTTCATGTGATTGTCAATTGATTGAAAATAGTCAGAGAAGGCGTCGATGAGTCCCCTGAATAAAAATAATTCCATTCCTATATTCAGCTCATTACGGCGATGAAGCATATACATGAAATTCATAAAGTCTCTACATAACATGTAATTCATAAACGCAACGGGAACGGTTGCATCTAAAAGAAAGACTTTTCAAAATGGTAGGAGAATCTGGAAAAATTATATCGTGACTTTTAAGAGGAAATACCGATGGCAACAATATAATACGAGAGAGAAAAATTGGTCCTGCTGATCTGGCTCGTTTATTGACTTGAGTCGCTCGTGCTGACGATTTACTAATGAGAATAATAAAAATATTTATTGACTCTTCTCGCAATAAAGAGCGACTGAGCACGATGTATAGACTCTACCCTTCTTTAAGAAGTATATCTTTGCTCTCCAAGATAAAGAAAAAAGAGTCAGCGCGTTGGCCACAGTTCGTTAGCGGCTTTAGGGAGTTAATTAGCGAAAAAGTTAATTTCTTGCTCGCTCATAAACGGACGCTGGTGATGAAATACGAGCCTGATAAAGGCAGACGCAACCAGAGGAAACCGGAGTTTTTGGTGAAGATGTGGCGTGGGGAGAGTCACAAGTCAGGAGTAAATAGATTAATACTGTTTCTGCTCCATGATTTTGTTTCTTCACATATTAGCCCCTACTTAATTTTAAACGTGACCAGCAAGATCGAATTCCATAGAGTTTACTAATTATGTACAAATTAAAAGTGACACGAAGATATTTGGGTCATGGTTCCAAATTGAATTACCATTAGACTTTGGACGAATCTTCCGAAAAGAAGCAAGTTGAATAAACATATCCTTTTGTAAGACAAACTTATTTTTTGCATGCATATCTGCATTCAGGAATAAAACATTCCTTAACACTTATTTTTTTTAGACATTTCTTGAAGAAGATTTGGAAGTGATCTGAAATTCTTGAGGGTCATTTAATAAGCGATTAGCAGGAACCCTACCAGGAGCTGAAGACCTGTCGAAAAGCCGATTGGTCGACTAACTTTCCCTCTTTATGCAAATTCGATCGCCGTAGGACTCGCTTAGGCTTCTACCTCCTAGAAAGAAAAATATTTTTATCCCAGGCCGGTGGCGCACGCTCGACGTGCGATTTGCCCACGGTGGGGCAACTTTCTGAATAATTACCAGTGGGTATGAGCTTGATTCATCACTGAAGTTCGCTACCTAAGATGCTTTATCTGCGGCTCGCAGTCTCTGCGAAATTAATATGCTAATACCGCACGCCCCCCCCCCCAACTCCATACACTGCTATGAGATTCGCCTCGTCAACCTTCCACCCATTCGACTTCCTTACTTGTATGTATACAAATCTATATCGATACACTCGAGTGTGTAGATACTCATTTATAACTTCCTTGGTACGAAGCATTACCTAAATTAATTTCACCCATTGAGAAGAGTACGATATCTAGGGTGACAAATGTTTAATGTGGATTCCGGTAGGGTTTCTCGCAACAACAACAAAAAAAACGAGCCTGAAACTTTCAAATCGATGCTTCCGTTACATTTCAAAATATAAAATTTTTAATACAAAGTATTTTGTACCACCGCTAATGGTGCGAGCTACATGTGGCTATTTGAATCTCAAGTGACTGGGATTGTTGATAATTTTGTCACAGCCCTACCGCTCACTAAGACCCCCTCCCCTAAAGTAATAATGATAATTTTGTCACACCACGTTTGCCTCCCCACCCCCGGAGGATTTTTGATGATTTTTTCAACCCCCTTTTAAGTACTCTCTATGAGGGTTTAGTAATAATTTAGTCACACTTACTCCCCCTTCTTAATTATCCTCACGTAAGGATTAGTGATCATTTTGTATTGCCCCACCCCTCCAACTGAATATTGTGCCTTATTAGGGATTACGGAGAATTTTGTTGCCTCTCTCTATTTCTAATTACGTACAATCAGGGGTAAGTGATAATTTTGACACACCCTCTCCACTTTTCAATTTTCTTTTAAAAATACCAAATTTAAAATTAAATATTTTTTAAAATTTATTTGTTTCAACATATAAAAGTCGATATCTCGAAAACAGATAAAGATATCAATTCAGAAGTTTCAGATTAATTATTCTATTATTTTTATTTTTTTATTATACCAATAAGCCAAGTCCGTTCCGATGTAAGTGTAACTCGCCCCGTTCTAGCCTTGTTATACTATCGGGGATTAAGGAACTCTTATGGTGAAAGTAAGTAAGGAATGTGTAGGTGAGGGGATAAATTTCAGATCAATATAGCATTCGCGTGTTGCTTATTCAAACAGCACTTTCACTCTACAACATCGCTTCGACACTGGACGCTGATCAATCTCTTTAGCTAGCGATCACCCTATGCGAAGAGCTTCAGAAAGTCATCATACATCACAGTTCATACAAAAATATACAAACTGACTGATAATTCCATAGTCAGATCCATACTGTTCACTTAAATAACATTCACTGAGCTAAGCTATCCACGAGGGCCGATTAGTACTCCAGGCCAAATTCTTAACCATTTCTCTCCAAACAGCCCTATTCTGGCATACAACTTTTGCTTCCTGTGCATCCATACATCTTTCCATGTAAGCTCTCGAGTTTTCGTGGCTCTTTATATTATGTTACTGAGTGCAGTGCCTCATTCATACATTCCCACCATTCCTTCCTCATAGTCTACCTCTGGGTACGCTGCCATTCCATTACCTAAATATACTCGTTTCGTCAGTCGTTCTCCCTTCATTCTCTCAACATGACCAAATACATCTCAACAAATTTCCTTCACTCTTATCAAACAGTGTTTCCTCTAGACCACAATCTTTGAAAGTCCTCTCATTACTGACTTTTACGATTAGCGTTTTACCGCATATATTCCACAGAAATTGCATGCCAACCGCGTTAACTACTTATATCCTTTTCTAGATATGTCCAGGTCTCGCTACCGTAAGGTAAAGTGGGTGCAAGCAGAGTTTAATATTGCAATTTTTGCTTCAGTAGTTATATTTTTACTTCTGGCAATATACCCTACACTGCCGTTACTCTTCCTACACTCGTTTATATATGCCCGGATATCACTCCATCTATCTTTTCATCATTAGTGAAGAAACTTCTCAGTTACATGTAATTATTAACTTGTTCTATATAATTTACGTTAATCTTGAGACCCATGTTCTTCATGCTAGTATTTAGTCTACTCAACATTCTTTTCAACTCATGGGCTGATTTTCCCATAACAATCTTATCATCTGCGAACGCTAATGCATGCACTTCAACAGTCCCGAGATCGACACTTTCTTCGCCTAATTGTGTCATTCTTAGATATTTGTGCATGAATATAATGAATAGCCGAGAGGACATAACGCATTCCAGCCTAACACCCTACCTAATATCAAACCAATTACTCAGTTGCCATTTACCCTTACACAAGCTTTACTACCTGCATATATTGCTTTTATTGCCTTCAGGGGCTAACCATTGACTCCATATTATTTCAAAACTTCCCATAGTTAAATTTTATTCAGCTGATCAAAGGCTTTCTCCAGATCAACAAATGAACATGAAAATTTTTTGTTTACTTTCATACTTTTTTCTGTGATCAGTCTCAAGCTAAATATCTGATACGCGTATGATATTTCCGGCATAAACCCGCGTTGTACTTACCAGATCTTTTCTTCTATTATGTCCGTAATCTTACCTTCATCACCCTTTCCCTTGTATATTGAAAGGATAATCGCCTTACTCCAATCATTTGAAACTTCCCCTTTTTCAGCACATAATATATTCATTAACTCGCTCAGCCTTGCAGACAGATACTCGTCACTGCTCTTGGGATACTATTTCGCTGTTTTCAATGGGATTTTCTAACGTATCATCTTCTATGTCACAGTTTTTATACTCTATGGCGTCAACTACAAATAATTTCTCACGATAGTCACTTATACAATCTTTTACTTCATCCGTGTCCCATACCATTTATCCTTCAGTATTCTTAATCCCGGCTAACTGTGTACTACTACATCCTTTCCTAACCTTGCTGACCCTTTTCCAATATAACTTCCTATTTCCTTCAAAATCTTCTTGCATCTGCTTATTTTCTTCCGCTTTGATTTTACTCTTGCTTTTCTAACCAGTATTTTTTTTATTTTTCTGTTCTTATCCTGAAAATCATTTTCTTGACTATTTCTCTCGTCATTGCTAAGACCTGTAACATTAAACTTTCTTGAATACACTTGAATCTTCTGGTTAATAGCTACGCGGATTTCATCGGTCCACCAAGCATCACCAGTCATTCTTCCTACAACCGCAGTACCACACATTTCAGTTGCACTCCTAATAATGGTTTCCTGAAGCATTGTTGATGCGCCCCCTATGTCACTATTTCGTATTCGCGTCTCCCAAATTGTCTTATGTAGGCGTTCGTTTATCTTCTTCTGAAATTCTATTCGCACTTCCAGTTTCTGTAAAATCCCTATTTTGATAAGCTAACCAAACCATCCATTCATATCTCCGAGTAGAATGATTCTTTCTCCCAGTATTGCAAGTACCTATAATATTCATTCGAAGAATTTCAGAAGGCATCTATTACTTCAACACTTGCACTACCAACTGAGATATGCTGTTCTGCTCTTTCATTTATAATCAGGTCGACTCCTTGACTAACATAGATTTATTTTCTACTCTCAAGCATAGCTCCAGACCTTTTTCTGTTTCCGTCCTGTCACATCCCTTCTTGTTTTTCTCAGGTGCACATAATATATCTAGCTTCCTTACGCTGATCGTATCCTGAAATTGTTTTTTCCTAAGATCATTGACACCTCTAGCATTCTCCGCCACATTACTCCATTCCTCACGGAGTGAGTAACGATTACCCCGAAAGGGAAATGGCTTAATGGTAATAATAATTATTATAATTGTACTAAAATACCCATCTTTGCATAAACTGTCCTTTGAATTATTCTGCTTTATTGGGACCGTACATGAATTCCATAGTTTCACCCAATTTATAAGTAGCATTTTTTTTGTTTAAGCGCGCAGCTAATGCTTTTTCTTTTTAAATTCAAAGAAATTGTTCGTACACGTAAAAATATTTTCAAACAATCGCGCAAGAGCGGACTGAGTAAATGAGGAATTTATATTTTATATTTCGTGAAAACAGAGAAAATATAATTATCAGACCACATTTGTCGTCAGTTTCTGGCAAACCAACTTCAGAGAGACCTATTGTCAATTTGATAAACAGTTTCTTTTTTCTTAAGGGGAGTGATCGTTCAAAACATGAAAATTGTCCTAATACTCTTTTTCCAATTCAATGAAACTAGCAACAAAAAAGAACGAAATCCGCATACAAAATTTATGTAAAGTTAAGTAAAGTATTTAAGTAAAGTTTTTTCATGGAGTTTTGAACCATATACCCCCTTTTGTTAGGGTCCATAAGTTTTGACATCTTCCCGTACATATTAAACTAAAAAATACTACAAGAGTTGAATTTTCAACCAAGAAAGATTTCTCTGTCAAAATAGAAAAACTTGTATTCAAAATGTTGAATTTTTAAGCCAAAAAGACAAGGTTTTTATAAAAACGTTGAATTTTCAACCAAATAACTAACTTTTCAAACAAAAAGAACAATCTTTTACCAAGAATATTAATTTTCTACTGAAAAACACGAATTCTCAACAAAATACATAAATTTGGTATTAAGTAGTTAAATTTTCATTCATAAAATTTATTTTTCAATCAAAAAAAAATTTCTATAAAAAGTTGAAGTTTCTACCAAATAATTGAATTTTCTACAAAATTGTCGAATTTTCAAGCGAAAAAGAAGAAGTTTCTACAATACAGTTGAATTTTCTCTACATTTCTAACAACAAAAAAATGTTTAACAAACTTTCAACTTTCAACCAAAGAGATGAATTTTGAGGTGAAATTATAAATGTTTAACCAAAAAATAAATTTTTAACAAAGTAGTTCAACTGTCAAGCAAAGACTTGAATTTTCATGCTAAAAAGATGAAGGTTCAACAACAAAAAATGTAAAAGTTGAAATTTGAACCAAAAAGAGGTTCTAATTTTAAATCGAAACAGTTAAATTCAACCAAAAATTACGACTTTTAAACAAAATACTTGTATCCTCAACTAAACAGTATGATTTTCAACGAAACAGTTGCATTGTTAAGCAAAAAATTTATTTTCTAGCAATAAAGTCGAATTTTCATTACAATAATACATCAACTTTAAATCAAATGGTGGAATTTTCAACCAAAATGAATTTTTTTAACGAAAAAGACGAATTTTTAACAAATAATTGGAATTTCTACCAATTTGTCAGACAGTTGCACCTGTAACCCAAAAAGCTAAGATTTATACAAACAAAAAGATTGTATAAAGATATAAAGATTGTATAAAGAGTATTTTGGGATGGTAAATAATCTTTTATGTTACACGTTTATGTATATTCTTTGAAGATACCTTGACTTTATTGAAACTTATTTTTAATACATTTTTAAATATTAGGTCAGAAAACTGGAAATGTTGTTTAGAAAATACAGTTAATTTTCTATCGCACACTTTCTGATTTTGTACTACACACTTTTAAATTCGGACTACATAAAGTGTGTCGCACTACGCAACATTTTAGGTCCTGAAGAAATTATGATGTATGTTTGAAAAACTAAATACTTATTGTTGGTAACACGTTGTACTTTCTAAATATAAATTAATTCATGTTCCACGTGGCCTTTATCTTAAGTCCAGGGAATCCAAACGCGAATATTAGGGGCCGGGCGAACCATTTCTGTTGGATTTGGACGCATGCTAACAACAGCTGACGCATTCAACGCGCTGAGAATACTGCCCTCATGCTGTTTGTCACGCATGACTGAGGACCACCTATCTTTCAGTCCCGCGGTCCCCGCATCATCAAAATACCGAGGACATAAATTCTAAGAATATCGTAAATCCAGGGTTCTTAATTTCAGGTTCCAGTGTTTTCACCACTCTTTCCACCTCTCTTTGGGTCCCGCGTTCTCTGCATCGCCAAAATACAAATAAAATCAATTCTAAGAATAGCGTAAATCCAGGGTTCTTAATTCCATGTTCTAGTGTAATTAGATAAGTTCAAGGAGGAGTTGTAAAATTCAAGATAAAACTTGAAGAATTTCATTGTACAGTTATTGACAAATTACTGCCTACATCAAAATTATTACCAATAAATTATTTAACGATCTGATTTTTTCCGTGATAATAAAATGGCCAGATGATAAGTGTCTCTCTAAAATCAGCAGAAATTCCTTCGAGCATCAAAGAGGTGAATAATCTCGTTAAACTATTACGCACGTGATTCGCTTTACGAGGCTTTAAAATGCACTCATGTTTACTTGAATACTTATCTGTTAAGCGAACGAGGAAATCGACCAGGGCATTTTAATTTTAGGTGAATATTCGCTTCAGCTTTCGATTCGATTTCAATAAATTTGACGCGGTACAGATTTGGGATTTTCCATCCGAAAAATTCCCACAAAAACTCAATTTTCTAACTATATATGTACAAGGCGACAGTCATAAAATTTCAACTTTCTGGCATTGCGGCATAAGAAATTCACTTTGATGTACGTGTAAAATTGCAAGAAGGGAGACATTTACGAGCACAACGACGAGTTTTATTTGCTTCTTATCCACCATGAACTTCTTGATTCCACGTTTCACTACTCTAACGGTACGGCTCGCGAGTACTGAAGTTTGCAAGGTGGTGTCATAAAAAATATTCGAAGAGAAAAGCACCTGTTCGAGGGAAGATTTAATAGACATTTGGAACTGGGAATATGTTAAACTCGGGCTTGGAACTCTCTTTATACGCACCTGAGATAAAGAAAAATAGCCATTTTATTCCCATTAAAGCAAACCACCTCGTGTTCCTTTACGCCTCAAAGACCGCAGACTGCTTATCTGGCGATTATAAGGGAATTTAATTTTCTTGATACCTAGCGCTAATCGTTTGTAAACGATCGGAAAATAAAAAGTGCGAGGTTTACTGCGAGTGTTGGTCATCACGATAGACCGTATTACAGCTAATCGCTGATGCGTGCGAGATTCGGCAAACATTATATAACTCGTATCTCTTTCTCAGAAGTAACAGCAGTATGTACCGTGGGAAGTGTTGGAACAGGTAAAACCACATTTGATTCTAGGATTATCTGATAAACGAGACATTGTCGCTGATTAATTATTCTGAGGTCAGGTGGACTGCTCCAACGCGTCATTATTAAATTCATCAACATGTTTTTAGTTAATATTATTCTGGAGAGGGTTATTCAATTATTTCTTTTATCGAATAAAACATACGGCTGAGAAGCAGTTTAGGCGCGTTCATAATATGGCGTATCTTTAATTGTGATCATTTGATGAACACTGTGCTCCCTAAACAAGATTGTTTTGTACACTCAGGAAAAAAAAGTTCTGGATTAAAAAAAACTTTTTTCTTGGATATGCAATGAAATTTAACTGAATTGAACAAATTTTTGTTGATTCAACAACATATTTGATTGACCCAGCCAAATTTGTTCGTTGAATGGTCAAAATACTCCCACCTACCGAAATATTTGGTTGAAGCAACCATCAAATTTGGTTTGGTAAACCAAAAAATTGACCTAGGGCAATCAAGTATTTTTTTGAATCAACAAAAATTTGTTCAATTGAACAAAATTTATATGTATATCCAAGTAAAAAGATTGTTTGGTTAAAAAGAAAATGTTTTTTTGAGTGTATTCATTGTATTTAATATTCATTATGGAAACAGCAATTTTTTGTAAGCGGAGCCTGATGGGGTGGATACGCGATTTTGAATTGTAAACGGAGTCTGAGGGGATGAGAAAAGAATTTTTGACTGTGAAAGGAGTCTGAGGGGATGGAAAAGGAGATTTTGCCTTCGCTTTTGTTTTATTTCTTTATTATTGCTTATTATTCTGTATTGTTTATTGTAGAAAATTTGACAAATTGATATATATATATATATATATATATATATATAATAACTAAAGGTTAACAAACACCGCAGGGTCCCACTGGGAGCAACTGTAATCCAAAAAAAAAATGACATCGGCTCCCAGTAGGACCGCGGTAAATCCCATTCATGGCCACGTCTCACAACCGTAAACTGGGTGGTCACAGGACACGACGAAATCATAACGACAGGCCAGCGAAACTCTCGTGTGTTTTGAGGACACAAAGCGACCCAAGGATGACAGCTTTCTGCATCCATCTCGTAAGAATATATATATATATATATATCGTGTTAGTTTCCCAAATATTTCGTGTGCACCACGGATAACCACGTCCTGCCTCGAGAGGGATGGCTGTTGCCATAAACAAACCCCTCGAGGGTTTGTTAATGGCACACGGACCTTGGTGTTACGCGCCAACACTGTAGACCGCGTCGTTCTCGTTCATTCTGTGTTCGACCATCTTACTAGTCACTAAACTTGTACTCCATCGTGCTGAAAAGATTTTTGAAAGTAGTAATTGTCCTCGGAAAGCCACTGAGGATTTCGAGACTCGAACTGAGAAGCCTTGATTAGGCGTGAATTATTAAATCTGGCGTTGTCACCTAGCCAGACTTTTGCTTGGGCGTAAAGCTTTATCGTAATTAACGATCATGGGAAGACTGAAAGGTATATTCCTCCATTCTCCTTCGTAAAATTATAAGTTGTGCGTGGTTGAGATTCAGTGTGGTGAGGACGATGTATAAACGGGGTATTTGAATTGGCCTTTGGCATTTACGGAGTATGGGGTGGTAAGTGTTGAATACAGCTCTTTTATCGCGTCTGTTCGGTAGTGGACACATTATAATTACGATTGTCCAAGATGGTGGTGACCTTAACTGACCTTTCGTGTCAGACATGGGCCACCATGTTGGAAGGTCGTTGAGACTAAGACCACATGATTATTGTATAGTGCTCAAGAGTGATTCTCAGAAGGTATTCAGATTAATAAACATTGATTAAAATGTATTGGTCGGAATACGGACTTGATCTATAAATGAGTGAATCTTATTTATTTCGGAGAGTCGTCATTGAGCAGGTCAAATAACTGACTCAGGGCATAACATTAAAAGCTTCGAGTCTGTGTGGTGGAAGCATTAGGCATTCGATCATCCAAGATGGCGGTAACCTTAAACGATCTTTTATGTCAGGGATGGATGGACCACCATGTTGGAAGGTCGTTAGTGGGCGAATCCAATAAGGGATTTAGCCGGGTAAATAATAATTTCCAGTTCGTGTAGCAGTGAGCGGTAATTAATGACGATCATCCAAGATAGCGGCGACTTTAACTGACTTTTCATGTCAGTAATGCACCGCTATGCTGGAGGGTCGTTGGGTGAACATTCAAACCATTAGTTCACTTGTACTCCAATAATTAAGATGGCGAATTCAGATCTATAATTAACTCGGTCAGATTTAGTCTGTCAATAGGACGTAGAATAAGGGGATTTATACATTGTCCAGTCAAAATGATTTTTATTTTCACGGGATTCTTTAATATGATGTGTGAGGCATCAATGGCCAGAAATAAATGAATCTTTTTGTGACCCGTATTTTCGGTCCTATTCATTTGATATTTTTAATCTGAATTGTCTTCCTTGCTCAGTATATTCCTAACCCTACCCCAATCTGTGCTGAGCTAGTGGGGAAGTGAGATAAGATAAAGTGGTTCGAAGTTAATTCCTTGTATAGGAACTTATCAATCCAATAATGGGTAATCTTTTGAACAATTTAATTCAGGGCCCTTTTGTTCGTTGGGGGTTTTAACGTGGTAAAAGATCTCGCGCCCTTCAGGCATAATAAACAATCAACTTACTGGAATTCGTTGGCCAATAAACCAATAAGTCAGAATAGTATTGAAAATCAAGCGGCCAAGAAACCAGTGAGTCGTGGTCCGACTGTTTAAATTCAGCTCTTATTGATTTGTCAACTTAACCAAAATGTACGCGAAAATTAAAATAGTAAATTGCCCAGTAGACGTAATAATAGATTTTGGAGTGACAGACAATTCAATGTTTTTTTTCAGCAAAATAATTGAATAAAGTCGGAATACGGGCAAAATCGTAAAGCAACTACAGCGATTTTGATGAGCCATCGCTAAGGTCTTTACTGCATTGCTCAATCAGCCGTGATAAATTAGCAACGACCTGCATTTATTAATACTCAGGCCCAGTTTGGGACAATAGGATAGTATTAGATTTTACGATTGCTATCATGGGACTTACACTCAATTATTGAATTTTGAGTTTGGGTCGTATGATTATATGAGCGCTTCAATCTGGTTTTATGATCGAACAAAATTGAACCAGTTGAAATTGTTAATAATGTTTCACTAATAATTTAAAAAATAGCGGTAAGCATTTTCCAACAATAAAGTAATAAATAAATAATGAAAATAGCGGTAGGCATTTTCTTACCATGAAAAAAAAAATCAGACGAATAAAATGACGGACAAGCCAGAATTTCAAGTTCCTCAGTCCATTAAGGATATGGATGAGGCGGGCATGCCGGGTATCCGTTGGTCCAGTGAGGACAATAGAGGAGGTAATAAATTTTCCAAACTATCCCCGACGGATATTATAACACAGCTTAGAGAGACTGTGGATACAGCCGGGGATTCCGCAGAAATTTTTGAGAGATTTAAGGAAACCACTCTCAGCCTGGTAATGAGACCTGATTTTTGGAAATGTGTCGCGACCCCTAGCATCCATCCGTTGATTGCGGAGACTACCAGTTATAGTTCGATAGGAACTAGAGCACTAAATCAACCCCACCTAACCCATAGTCCACTATTGCAGGACAATTATGTCCCTACAGTGGGAGTCGCTAGTCTCACTTCTAGCACTGTTACTACCGCGGTCCTACTGGGAGCCGATGTCATTTTTTAGATGACAGTTGCTCCCAGTGGGACCCTGCGGTGGTTGTTGAACTTTAGTTTTTAATTATATATATATATAAATATATATAATAAACTCACATTCCCAATGGCATTTCATTAAAAGAAAGAGAAAGATTCATATTTGATTAGTTCTTTTTGAGAAAAAATGCATTTTTTTTTTCGAATTACCTGACTTTTTAAAATTAAAAATAGGTATGAAGCATAGTTTCACATTTTCGGCATTTTCAGTAATTTCCCTACAGTTATTGAACTTAATAAATGGTTTTCCTACAAAATTCAGCACAAAAGACGTCAAACTATATTTGTTGCCTATTTTTCATTCAAGTAAATCACGTCATTCGAAAAAAAAAGAAATTTTTCTCAAAATTCCAAAATTTTGAGGTTATGCGAAACCTAAGGACAACACGATAAAACGGTCTTCAGACTCGTGATCAACGGGTCAATATCCATGGGAAATGATGGGTGTCGTTTCTAGCTCCAGAAATTTTTTATGTGGGGCTGTGATTATAAATAAAAAAAATCTCATTTTTGAGTTAGGGAAGTTTTAATGTAAATAGCTCAAGGAATTTTGAATAAATTGTTTTGATATATATTCTATGGGATGTGGTGTTGACATTTATAATTACAGAGCCTCTCATGAAGTTCTGTCGGAAGACTGAGAAACCGAATAGTTTATTTCTTATCGTTCAATTTTAGGTGGATAAAGTGAGTAATCTCCAATACGGCGGTAAGTCGAGACTTGCCTGGCACCAAATAAAATAAAAAGAAAGTTGAAACTCCAGGGAGGATAAAGTAATGTAAAAACAAAATATAAAATAAAATACGACTAAATAGGGTTAATTTACGGATATTTAAGTTTTGATTTATATTAGATTTTCTATCATAACCAGGAAGAATCCTCATTTTTACATGAAAGCTGTACATATTTTTATGCATAAATATATATTTACACTCACTTCTACAATAGTATATTGTGTAACACCCACGCATACATGTCCCACTTACTATTTTTTAAACTGGGCGTGAAAAGTTCGACTAAAAAAATTAGTGGAATCGAGGTTTAGGGGCAAACTTCGGCGGGTTTGAGATACGAGGCTCATCAAAATAGACAAGAAGAACTTCTTCGGAGAAAAAGTTGTTGATGTGGTTTAAGCTATTTCTTAAATTCGTTATAAATTGCGTTATATTATCTTTTTGATTTTTCCGGAAGTATATTTAAAGATAGGTTTTACGCCGCTTTTACATTTGTTACTCAACATTTATTACTGTCACGTAGGTGGTAAACACCTGAAAATTGAAGTGAATATCTAACCTGACGTTTGAACAAAACGAGAGCTGCGGCCCAGGATAATTAATTAAAATTCACCAATAAAACCCATCCTCCGGGTTCTCCTCATTCAAGAAGAGTCCAGGTTATCTTTTTTAAGAACAATTCGCGGTTTAAATATACATTCCGCGTTCAACTTATTCGAGAGTGTCCTGGCATAATTATTTAAAATTGACAAATTAAACCTACCTTCGGGCTCTCCTCATTCGAGAGGGTTGAATTCGCGGCTTATTCGAATATAGTGCGATGCTTCAAAGAGGATCCATCTCTGCCGCTATATGGATACCCAAACGCGGAGATGACCGGGTCAGCGCCAACGAAATGCAGAACGTCAGCAGCGAGCTTTAGCAAAATAGCAGGCGAACCCCAAGATATACGTTTTAATTCCTGCCAAACCAAAGAGAAAACGACTGGAAACTCGTCAAAGGTAGGCTCTTCGGCTGAAGATTTCGCAAACGATCGATTTTGACCAGGAGAAGAAAACGGTTCAGCGAGATATACAGGTCACTCCTGACCTTCAGAACTTCAACGGTATATCTGCTAACCTGCACAGAGCTTTCAAAGCAACGAAAGAACCCACTCCTAAAGAGAAACTCTCATGGACATCTCCCAGAATCAAAGGTCCACAACCCACGCCCGTGGGAGATATCTTGGAAAATGGGACCTCCCCTATCAATCCCTCTCCTCCCAGACAGGTGTAATTTGTCGCTGAGAAGTCGAAACCTTTAAAAGAATCAAAGAAGAAGCCGGAACCAGCCCTTATCAACTTCGCAAGCATCACCCTAGGACTAAGGGACCATGAGGATCCAAACATTTTTTTTGCGAGACATGGAAGAGTATTTCGTGAAGGCTTACATTCCGGAAAACCAGCGAATCAAAGTCGCAATTCAGGCTCTACATAGCGGTGCAGAAAAGTGATGGGATGTATACCGTCGCCTACATTTCGAATGGGCCAAGTTTCGAGATCTACTGGACAGGCATTATAACACTCCATCAACGATAGGGAAGTTACAAGCCTAGCTTCATTCTGAGCGCCAGACAGAGAGGGAGCCAGTGGGAGTCTTTTTGCAGAAGAAGTTTTTACTCTTTCAAAGACTCCGAGCCGATGAGCCTAAAGACGTAATGGTACATTCCCTGATTGAGATGTTGAAATCAGGGATACGTATTGTAATTCGGGCCTCTAATCCAACAGATTTTACCTCTCTACTTTCCAGGGCCATCGAAGTGGAACGAGATGAGGGCGAACTCTTTTGCGCACCACCCAGAAAAAGACAGGAAACAATCTGCTCCACCCGCTCCAGCAAGCAACCTGCCAAATTGCTGGCAAAGCTCAGGTAGGTACTTCAATAGAGATTGCGAGGCGTTTTAAAAGAATTAGGCCGAGCCTTCTCAACAAGTTGAGCGTTCTAACCACGACAGAAGACCAGGTACCAATCAGGAAAACTGGATACGGGCGATCCCCGCAATTTAAAACTTCGTTCATGAACCTTATCTAACGAATCAACAGCTGAGGTCCATTTAACCCTGTATAGAGAGTACGGTCCTTGCCGCTCCAAGAATGACTATAAGGATTTTACGGGAATTAGCTTTAAATATCATCGTCAGCGGTCGCACCATGTCCAATAATCTTGTTGTGTGTTCAGAGCTTCAAGATTCACTGATCTAACGGTCTGAAACCATTCAAACTTCGCCCATACCCGGATTTTCAGGAAAAGCGACAGATAATGTTAAAAGCAAGTTCAGGAGATGCTAGCCAATCAGGTCATTAGGCCGAGAACTTCTCCCTACTGCTCCCTCGTGGTGCTTGTCAAGAAAAAAGATGACAAATGGAGGTTCTGAGTAGACTACCGAAAATTAAATTCGATCACCCAGGATGTAACTCATACATTGCCCAGGATCCAGAACTCGCTAGAGGAGTTAGGAGATGCTCGCATTTTCTTAACACTAGATCTACGCCAAGGTTATTGGCAAATACTAATGCATGAAGACGCTAGGAAATACACGGCTTTTGCTATCCCAAATGGAGGAACTTCTCAGTTTCGCCTTTTGGTCTAAAAAACACCCCACGTACCTTTCAATACCTGATAAGCCAGATCGTGTTCCAGGACTATGTTAACAAGTTCTGTATCGCCTACTTAGATGATATAATCATCTATTCCCAGAACTAAAGAGAACATCTCCTGAATCTCCATCTAGTACTTGAAAGATTACAAATGCATGGCCTCGCTTATTCTGTCGACAAATGTCGTTGCCGCCAAACAGAACTCCGCTACCTTAGACACGCTGTTTTGACCAGCTTCAACGAACCCCAAGAATGTCATATACAGGCGATACTTCAAGCGTAGCCTCCAAAAAATTATCGGGAACTTCAGAAATTTTTGGGCATCTGCAATTGGGTACGAGAATATGTACCTGATACCTCGTTGGTTTTAGCCCCTCTTACGAACCTCCTCGGAAAGTACGCCGGACGCTGGACCTGAAAACCTCAAGCTGAAGAAGCTTTTAGAAAGATCAAAGATCTTTTCTGTGAAGATTTAAAACTCGGTCGTTCAATTCCTAACGTCCCTTACTGTTTATGAACGAAGATGAGTACGGTTGGAGTGGGAGCCGTCTTATATCAAGTAACCCCCGACTCACGAAACATAATCAGTTACGCAAGTGCAAAGTTCAGCCCCGTCGAAACAAGATACTCGAAAGTCTGACAGGAATGCCATGCTGTTAAATCGGCTCTCAAGCGCTTTCGTCCACATTGAGAAGATACACCTTTTGTTTTGAAGACCGACGAAAAAGCGTTGGATTGGCTACAAATTTACAGGGAAACCAAAAAAAGCTAATTCGATGGGCACGCTTTTTGGACACTTTTATGTATTCAGTGCAACCACGAACTCAAAAAAATCGAGAATTAGCCACTGCACTCTACCAAAAATCTTATGAGCAAACGAGTGAAGCCTTCGAATCCCAGGAAACTGATCTGTCACGTGAACCAGTTACAGAGGTCAAGCTCGATGCCCCATTGCTGGCTACTATAACCTCCAGGAACTATTTCGAAGAAGTAATCCAGGCCCAACAGGTGAAAGCAAAAGTCTGCACCTTAGTCTAAAAATGGAGGATCCTTGAAGCTAAGCCCAAACGAAATCGAAACGAGACCTTTTTTCGTCACAAGCTTACCAGCTTGGGATTCTTCCGTCAAGCTCAAACCTCTGAGAAATCCTGAGTACTCGTGACACAGGAATTATGCCAGCAGCGTCTCCTTTTTGAGTATCACTACTCGGGACTCGCAGGACACCCTGGAGCCGAAGGAATCCTTCAAGCCCTGCAGGAAAGATTCTACTGGGCCCAAATGAGGAGGCAGATCTAAGAATATGTTAAAACCTGCAAGATGTGCACGTGCTGTAAAAGATTTCGCAGTCACCAGTGTACCAGCGAAGCTTGGTACACGCCGAGGTACCAACCGCAGGCCAATCCTACAGAACGTAGGAACCAAGAAATTAGGAAGGGAGTGAGGATTAGGCTGATCGACAGCCCTCATAAAAATTGGGATGCAGACCTTTAACGATATCCTATTAAACGTAAAGAATCGTCGGAATGCCGCTACTGGGCGGATGCCTAGTCAGGTTCTCTTTGGCGTGTAAATAATGCGACCTGGTGAATGGATTTTACCTCAACAAGGAACCCGGAACGTTCGAAGAAATTACGAGAGGTTAACCTGAAACAGCACTGTTACCAAAGAAAGTACGCTATTCTATCATAATCAGACCCCGACTTCAAGTCAGTGACCTTGTCTGGGCTCGTTCACATTATTTATTCGACAAAGAGAAAGTGTTAAATGCTGAACTAGCACCCCCTGTTAACGGCATCTACCCTATTGCCAATAATCTAAGGGGAGAGGTATATCAAGTTGAACTAGACAGACGTATAGTCAACTAATAGATCGCCTCCACACGCGTGGCACCACGAGCGCACTAGCGAAACCAGTTCTTTATGTATCGCTCGTTCCGTGCTTATGTAGGTAACTCTTTTTCCTAGTGTTTTGCGGGTTTAAACTGTACAACCTTCGAGAACAAAACTATCTTTGATTACAATAAAGTGTACCAGTGTTGGTGTTTAATAGACGTTTCAGTTCATTATTCTTAACTTACCAGCCCTGTTGCCTAAAAAAGACTAGGTTTCTATTCTTACAACGAAGGAAGTTGACTAGCGGAGAATTGCGTCATAAATGATCCTGATATAACGAAGAGAACTGCCGCCAATTCGTTCTTTGCTCATTCATTCCGCAAGTCAAGTCGTCCATCTATTCTCCGTGTCACATTAAAGAATCAGTTTTCTTTTATTGTCAATTTAAACAAAAAAACAAAACAAGAAACGACCAGGTTCTTCTCATTCTAGAGGGTCCTGGGTAATTTTTTTGTTCCTTTTGAAGCAATTCGAAATTTAAATATACATTCTAGGTTCACCTCATTTGAGAGGGTCCTGGGTTAAATATTTAAAATACGGGAATTAAACCCACTCTCCGGGTTCTCCTCTTTCGAGAGGGTCCCAAGTTATTTTTTGTAAACAATTCGAATTTTAAATATACATTCCGGATTCACCTAATTCAAGAGAGTCGCGGGTTAATTATTTGCAATTCGCGAATTTAAACCACCCTGCAGATTCTCCTCACTCGGGAGGGTCCCGAGTTGTCTTTTTTAAGAACAATTCGCGGTTTAAATACACATTCCGCGTTCACCTCCTTCGAGAGGGTACTGACCTAATTTTTTTAAATTGGTGAATTGAACCAACCCTTCGAATTCGCCTGATTCGAGAAGGTCCCGGAAAAACAGAACGTCGGTGGCGTGCTTTAGAAGAGCAGCAAGCGACCCCCGAGAGACACATTCCAATTAAATCCAAGTCAAAGGAAAAACAACATGAAAGTCTTCAAAGACAGGCTCTTCAGCTGAAAGCCAATATTCATGTTCTTGGGAACATCTCGCGAACGATCGATCTTGAGCAATAGAAAAAAACGGTTGAATGAGACATACAGGTCACTCGTGAGCCACCCCGTGCTTCCACCGTTCCTGAGTTCGATCCAGCGCTTCCGTCACGGAGTTTTCGAAGCAACGAAAGACCGCACTCCTGCGGAGAAACTCACGGATACCTCTCAGAGTCACAGGTCTACGGCAGACTATATTGAAAGTGCACTGCGAGCTGAAAAACTATTCGAACTGAAAGAAGAATACTCTAACCTCACTGAAAAGGAACACGTTTGGGATATTGTGGCTAATAATCCCCATGAATGTACTATAGCATCATTCGACATTTCTTTTCGAATTGCGAAGAACATGAAGCCCTTTGTTGGCGGTGAATTTATAAAAAAAGTCATTAATAAAGCAGCTAATCAGTGGTTTGCAGACCAAGATAAAAAACAAGAATTCGTGAATGTTGTTCAAAATACGTAACTTCTACCACAGTTGCGAAAAGAGTAAATTTAATGGCAGATAACGTTAACGAACAATTAAATATAGATTTTCAAAAATATCTTTGCTTTTCCATTCAGTTGGATGAATCAACTGATAAATCTGACACTGCTCAATTAGTTGTCATGATTCGCTTCGTTCTGAAAAATAGCAGTGTTAAGGAAGAGGTTACTAGGATCATTCCATTACTGAGGTAAACCATTGGATTAGATATTTACCTGGTTTGAAAAGTTCGATCATCGCTTACGATATGCCACTCGAGAAGCTGGTTGCCATAACGACGGATGGTGCTCCATCAATGACGAGACGAATAATAGGGTTCATTTGACAATCTTTGCACTTTCCGCATTTTTTATTATTGCATTGCATAATAAACCAAGAAGTACTACGCGGGAAAACTTTGAAGATCAATGGTATTTTTCGGCTCAGTGCGTACAGTAACACATACAATTTCATATAAAATGTGGATGCTCGCATCAATTCTAAGTTTTATAAAAATCCAGCCAAAAGGGGAATGCTTGCTTCCTTCCAGTGGGCACAGGGACATCCTAAAGACGCCCTTATAATATACCTCTATGGCGTGTGACTTGATGTCCTGAGGACATCCTTTGGTTCTTTTCATGTCTTTCAAAGGTCCTCAGAAGGTCCTCAAAACGTCTGCCAAAAAACATCTATAGGTCAAATTTAAGACTTGTGTGCCCACTGGGCTATGATTAAAAAGCCTTTTTACGACTTTGGAATGCTGTAGCTCTCTAGTGAGTTTGCTTTGAGGAATAGAAAAATATTTTAAATCTGCGCGCGTTGGGCCCATTACCCATTAAAAAATACCACGGTTCTTTAGAAATCGTCTTTGAAATTGAGAAAAACAACTTGATTCAATACGTGTGCGTTAGGGCATATCGAAAGAAAAGTTGTTTTCGTGAAGTTCTAATAGCAATGAAAACTTAATGAGAATGTATTTTCAATATGCTGTAACAATAACATAAAAGAAATGTCGACATTTAAATAATTTTTATTGACTTTGAATTACAACAAAAAATATTTAAAAGTGATATATCGCTCTTTATTTGACAATAAAATTAATTTTCGGTATATAAATTATCAGAAAAAAATGGGACGAAGCAAGTGAATTTGTACATACATAGCAAAAAATGATTCAAATATTTTTTACCATACCTAAGTTTTTACATAGTTTTTAACAAGTTACAAGAAAAAAAGCATGTTAAATGTATTGTACTAATTCATTTGATATTCAGAAACCTTGAAAACATTTTATTTTTTAACGGAATAGATTTTATAAGTAAACTAAGTTAAAAAATACAGCCTTTTAACACACTAAATGTACTTGTGACTGATCAACAATAGTAAATTAGCTGAAAATAACGCCTAAGGAGTATTTTGGATCGCTGATAACTTATTTAGTCAAAATTCCAAAATTAAAAATAGCGGATCCAATATGGCAACCAAAAAATTGGTCCTGTGGCTTAGGTTAATTAACTATTCTTTTCAAGAAAATAAGTATCACCCTCCATATTTCAATAGGATAAAAAGTTTTTTGTCGATCGCAGGGGGTACATTTCAATAATAATTGTGAATCATTATTAAAATTGACCCCGTGTGATCGACAAAAAACTTTTTATCCAATTAATTATTCTACTGTAGAGTTCTGGTCAACGTGTAAGAACGGTGGTGTGCCTAAATTACTATTATTCAATGTAAAAGATCGAAAATAACATGTCACCCTTACCTGGGTTTGTATTGAAATGTGTGTAATTATAAATATGTAAGATTCCTCCAGGAGGTTTTTCCAGGACGTGGTTTTCGCCGGTAGGGATGAACTAAAGCAATGCCATAACGAAATTTGGTAATTTGGATGCGCAGGCGAATGCGGGAGTCTAATCGCGAATCTTTTAAATAAATTTAATTGACTTAACTGGGTTGACTACTAAATGTCGACCTTCCCACTTTGCAACCTTAATTGTTGATATCTGATCAAAATTGGTTTGGATTTGGTCGAGTACGTAACAGAGGGTTTACTCCTGTTAATTAAACATGTTACTACAAAAAAGAAAGATGTACCTTCCCCTCAATCCTACATCATTTTCCTTAAGGTTTAATTACTTTTGAAATGAGTAAAAAATTAAATTAAGTAAAATGTAATTTATTTTTACTTAACTAATTTTGTGATTTCTTTCTTTACCTTGCAATTCCGCTTCGAGTTGAATCAGTAAGTTAAAACACATAGTCATGAATAAATTAGAAGTACAATAGAATTATACTTTGAAAATTCTAATAATTTTTATAAATTCTTAATTGTAAGAAAAAGACTTTAGCAAACAAATTTAGAGTTTTCACAAAATAGAGGAGAACAAAGGAAATAAAGAAAGGGGTTTGAGCGGTCTTCTTCTCTCTTCCTTCTTCTTTATGAATTTTCATCCAATTTTGTCCAAACTTGTCCTCCTTTTTAAAAATTTAATTTGAAGTTTCATTTGGTGATAAAATTAATTAATTTCACAAAATAAAAATTGATTTAAAATTTGAAATAAAATTTATTGGAAATTCTCAGGAAACAAAAATCCATTCCCTTGCACCTCATTCAAACAGAGGGGAACCGATTCATATTGCAAATCAATTCAGTTTTAAACATCTGAATCTGCAATTGAGAGATATGCAATTCATTGAGTCACCATTTCAATGAGTGAAAGTGCCAAAAGTGATGAGCTCTACCTTAGGCCTACCCTGTTAAATAATATTGACTTATGTCACAATGAATAAGCGCAATATTCATTACACCGTGTAGAAAAATATATGCGTGAGCCTTGGCGAGCACAAGATTTCTAGTACGTCTTACAACGCAAAAAGAAAGCCTACTTTTTATGAAATTAATATCTTGCTTGAATTACCTGATCCTCGAACAAAGACACATTTAATAGTAAAACGGATATTATAAAAGGATCCAAAACAAATTCGGGAGTGTTAGTAATGCTTTTGAGATATCGTAAAAACTCCTTCATGATGTTATGATCCATTTGTACAGCCATAACAATGTGATACAACACTGTAGATTCCACAGTTATTAGTTCTTTCGAACAGATTTCTCCTAAAATAAGAAAATATTAATGTAAAATTAAAAACGTATACTTATTGCATGAAATATTAGTCGGCTGTCTTAAGAAATGCAACGATAAGCCACCGTTATTATTATTGTAAGATAAAGCCTAGTAAATATAAGTTCTCTGTTTGAGTAAATGGAGAACTACATGAAAACCAATCTTCGAATTCTTGACAGTATGTATGTTAGGGCGATCTTTATTCTGTGGCATAACATTTTTTTTCAAAATATTGCGCTCCATGTAGATGAATTCATGAGGCTACCTGAGAAAAAGATGCGCACCAAGTTCAAGTTCAAACAGAGTCTAGCCTCAAATGTGAGTCTAGCCTTGAAAATCTTATAACTTTGTCAAATCTAATCGAAATATAAAGCCCACCTAGGGAGGGCAGCTTTTTGTACAATGAAAAAAATGTTCACGTACAAAATTGATGCAAATTGACATTAAGTGTTTCCATGTTTTCCCACTAAATTAAGCCAAACTTGGTCAAAAGACAATGTTAATAATTATAAATGACTTATTAATATATGCCATGAAAAATGTAATTTTTCAGTATTTCCAACAAAATTACGCCAAGTTTGGTCAAAAGACAAAATGTATAATTTAAAATAAAATAGTAGCATGTGCCATGTTGATTGTCATGCAAGTTTAGCATTGCACATATTACTAATTCAATATTAATTGTAAACTTTGTCTTTTGACCAAGTTCGGCGTAATTTAGTTGGCAAATACAGAAAAACTCAATGAAAAAAATTAAGATGGCTGCCAGTTAGTATTTTATCCAAATTATAAATTTTGAGCATGATCTTTTTTTCAGTGCGCCAAATGCTGTCAATGCCTAGGTGGGCGCCAATAAATATTATGCAATTGAGCTCAAACTTGGTGAGCATCTTTTTCTCGTGCCAGATTACGAAATCATCGACATGGAGCGCAACATTTTAAAGGTTCGAAAATAAGGACCACCCTAATATATGCATGGATTGAGGCGTGCCCAAAAAACTCAAGTATCAGATTTCGTATCATATTAATTACACAGGCATAAAAAAATGAAACTGTCATGTGCAGTGAACTAGATCACCAAATCTATATAATTTTGGGGTGGCTGAATCCGAACCTACTGTCCTGTTTGCACCTTTATGTCAGGTTTTTGAGAAAATTAGCCTATTATCCATTTTTTAAAACAACGTAGGGTGCGAATCTGACGTTTTAGAAACTTCTAGTACGGCTCAAATTGAAGATTGAAACTTGTATTTTATATTTATTGCATATACATGGGGCATAATTTCTGAAGTGTACCCACCTCGAAAATGAAAGTTGTCCGATCGGGCTAAAAATTGACCCAATTGTAGTCCTATTAGACAATACTCCTCACACAAAAAATTAATTAATTTTGATAATTATTTATCAAAGTGGAGAGGCTACAATTTTTGGATTGTTTAAGCAAAGCCTTACTTTCAAACATTTGTAACTTTTTTCCTATTGCCTTAAACAAAATTTCGGTAGAGATGTTTTTGATGGATTTTTTCGTAAAGTTTCTGGTGGTCGTAACGATTTTTGAATGAAGTCAAAATTTGACCCTAATTTGTGAAAATCAAAAATAGATTTGACTTTTTTTTCAAATTTCGACACTTCTTTTTCTTCGAAATAGTTTTAAAAGAAAGCTGAGACTCTTTTCTATAGAACACCCAATTTTCAGAGTGTCAAATTAATTCATCTTTGAGTAATAGAACGATACGTAAACAAAGCGCCATGACAGGGCGGGTGGTACGCGATCTCCCCTAGTGCCAGTTTTTTAAGTTAAGTAATATTATATGTTAATATTCTGTGTCTTTCTGTTCGATTTTTTGGCTATAGTTTCAACAGTTGTTTTCTTTGCAGACCTCTTTTGCGGTTTATTTATTTTTTGTTATTAGGGAAGATGTCGTGTTTCTCAGACGACGGAAACATTTTGAGTTGAAGTTTTTTACCTTGAGTGGGAACGAAAGTGTAGTACTGTAATGCACTTGGTATCGTAACAGCTTTGTCAAATCTGGCTTTCAGTAACTCGGTGGCTAAGGCATGATTTTGTTTTCTGCTGAAAAAAACTTCGGTTTCCTTACAGTTACTCTTTGCCCACTGAAACAAAACATGGGGGGTGAGTATGTGATGTTTCGGAGAACATTGTTAGCTTAAACGTGCTGCTTGTCTCTTTATATTCACTTCTATACAATCACATGCACCCTTACCATGAGATGTATCATGGAAGGGCCATTCAACTTGGATACCAAAATCTACTTCATGGGCTTGGAGATTAGCAAAGCTACTCTTATTTTTAAAATGTTACCCTGCACCTACAGTGAAACAGTGGATTTTCTGTGACCTGAAATGAGTTTTCAAGTAATCTACTATTATCTTCTGATACTCGTGAACAGCCACCGTTTCATAAGGTAAGTTATCAGATATGATTGCGATACTCACATACTTGAGCTCTCCATATTTTTCATAATAAATCACACAGAGAATATTGTAGCTTGGTCCATATTCCAGTGAATTAATTCAGCTGCAATCTGAATTATGAACGCGTAATTTTTAGCGAAATCGAAGCAAATCAAACACTCCACAGGCAATACATTTTCCTTCAGGTTTTTGAAAAAAGACTGCTCCTTTGAAATAAAGTGATGAGTTTTTAATTTCAACAGCCTTTCACGGAAATCATCGCGGTTGGTATTAATGTCGCTTCCTCATCTTTGGCTGCAGCTTGATCAAGCAGTGGTAGAGGAAGCGCTCCGCGTACATATCCATTTTTCGAGAGGTAGGCACGCTGATTTCGCAAAAATTGAAGCGCAACGTGCTGAAGCTCTGAGTGCTTTTGGCACCACAGTGTATGCATACGTGCCATAAAGCGTCGGTGCATAGGGATAATGCTGGCATCGTAGCAGTCTAGCAAGTCATCCTTGAGTTGATTCGTCCACTCAATGTGGGCGTTTCGGATTCTTGCTATTTTTTAAATATGTATCAATCAAAGTTTCTAACGACGATACTTTCAATTTATGACATACGTTTGGCTCTATCCTAGAGTGGTTGACTCAGTCATTTAAAATTTCAACAACTAATTTTTTCCGTGTATATTCTTGTTTTCATTATGTGTGACATTTTGTCACACACGTAATATATTTTGTCACGTTATGTCATATATGGACGACCCCTTACCTCATTATGCTCCACCACCCTTCAATTTTCATAAAAGTCTCTCATTCTACTAAAATAATTAGTATATTTTACTCGTCACGTAAAAACTAATTTCTTTGGTGATTGTAGCATTTCATAATACAGTACTGTACGATTTATTCCATAAAGGTAATGTAATAGTATATTATGCGCATAATGATGGTCTTACGCGACGAGCATTGTAAGCGAGTCGCGTGAAGACCCGATTTGTGCGCATTGGCGCATGTACTATTTAGTTTGACGAAGGTGCATTTACAAGTTTTGTTGCAACAGCGTAGAGTACCGTAATGTTGTACATTACGATACAGCAGGATGTAATGTGAAGAGTGATCGTCCGCTGTATCGTAATGTACAACATTAAGATACTCTAAGCTGTCGCATAAAAACGCGTAAATGTACTGGAGTCACATAAAATAATTTGGGCCACTGTTTTTCGTATGGTAGTTGATTTAGTTAACTGCAATATTATACTATCACTTCCAATAAGCTAGTGTTAGATATTTTTTTTTTGCGAGGAGGTGGAAATGCATTTATGCACTGAGTATGGAACTCAGTCTAAAAAACGACAATACCCATTAAAACCACCTCCTCTTCCTGCCAACCCAAGGCTCTGGAACCCGTTATCGCATTACTTCGGAATCCTGGGTTAGTGGCCAGTACCCTGAACTTCAACATTCCTCTACTTCTGCCTGTCATTAATCGTCTTTTCGTCGCATCAAGATACACGCATCGTCATCAGCAGCGCCACGCTATCGCGCAATGGACTCGTGGGCCTTCGACACTTGATTGTCTCACCGCTGTTGCTTCTGAGGCTTCCTACTCAGGGTTGGCTCTCCTAAAGCCGGACATCTCATCGTCTTTGGCATATCATTAGTCTGTGGGCTTCACTTGCAGCGCAGAAGTAATACTGCGGTGCGCCGGCGCACTACGCAGCCCCCTGTGGCCTTCTTTGCGGCACCTCCAGCAGAATCTGGTCCGATGTGGAACCTTGCACCCTGCTGCCAGTTGACCGTAGTCTTAGTAGCGGTAGCATCTGGTCGGTCTTCTTCTTAAACCTACAGGACACCTACCCCACTCTCAGGATACCTGTACGGCGAGGCTTTGCAGCTAGCTCTCCGTTCAGCTCCATATCCCCCCCCCCCCGCCTGGAAGGCCTTCTTCGTCATGCTGACCTTGATGCCCGCAGACTGGCTCTCTCCAAAGTGCCTTTTCAAATGGTCTCTTATATCTTCTTCCACCGACGTCTCGTCAAGGTCCAATACTTCGATTTCGGTGCAAGGAACGAGCTCACGCACGTTCCGCTCATCCCCAACATCCTCCCTGATGGCAAAGATCAGTTTTCTCATTCCCTCTGCAACGTAACCCACCTCGTTGAGGACATCCCTGTTCCGCGTATGCCTCGCACCCCTGTTTTTGACATCAAGGGTTTCCGGATTCACACTGCTTTTAAGGTCTTTGAGGAATTGCGAGTAGCTTGATCTCTTTGCCGGTTAAATCAAAACCGCTTCGGGACGAGCGCGCCTGAAGTTCTCCTTGTTCTTTGGAGACATGGATACAATTTTGACCCTGCCATCCTGGCTCTTTAGGGTTGAGGTCGCCGCTGCACCGGTGCGGGTCCTCAGCTTGTTTGGATTAGGTCTCGTGGTGTCCGGCTCTAGGGGATTAAGACCTGCCCTCTCCTAAGCTTCCATTTCCGTCTTCTTACATACTGTGCAGCCAACACCCTGTGACGCACGTTGGCCCATGCCAACGGTTTAAATTAACTTCCGGGTCATAAGTCGCTTCAATGAGTTCTTCCTTAATTGACATGAACATGTTTTTCTTCGTTGTTCAGTAGATTCGCTCTTCCGACAATTTATCCCACAGCTTTGAGACTCGTGTCCAATTCCTCCTATACAACTAACGCCCCTCTATAAAACTCACTCACGTTTTTGTTTTGGCTTCATCTTGTTCCTACGAGTAGTTAGAGAAATCCGGTCCACTCCCACAGAGGCCTGCATGCAGGGATAAGGTTGGAATATTTTAGGAGGCGACCTGGTATCCTAGAGACACCGTAAGAAAGACCAGATCCTGGTGCAATGCAGCCTTCGGTACGGTTGTTATGACCTTGGCGTGGGGGGTTTCCCTGTGGGACCATTCGTGGATTATTGTCTGCGGCTGCTTATTTAGTTGTGTAACCATATTCAGCAGAAATCCTCGGTACAGGGCCAGAAGATGCAACCCGAGGACGGACCCGATAGTCTGGTAAAAGGCGCCGGGAGTGTTAAATATTTAGGTAAATGCTTTTAATCATAGTGGCATATTTAGTACAATATTGTAATACCTTTTTTAAAAGCATAGTGAGAAAAATTTGGGTCAATGTTTTTGGTTATGGTAGTATTTTTCGTACAATAATGTTTGGTATTTTTGATTAGGGTAGTACTCGTGTGTTTAATGAAATATTGTTCTCTCTTTTCCAAAATCAAAGAATAAAATAATAGGTGTTTATTTAGGAAAGTTTGGAGGGTTACTGGGCAGCTTGTGCGGCAGATGAGGAGGTATCCTTGCTTTTAGTTAGGACACTTAGGGAGATTTGGACCACAGTTAGCAGGGTCTCGAATTTTTAAAGACCTGTGGCGAGATTTTTTATTGTACACCTCCAACCCCCACTTTTAGGTTCATTATTTGCATGTTTTTTATAATACCGTTTCATATAGTAATCGTATCTTAAAAACACCGACGATAGTAGCTCCTTGGTGATTTTCGACTTGTTGAGATCTCGAACGTTAAGGCCATTTATAAGAATGGTATATGCGGGCCCCAATTTTACGGTCGAGTGGTTGAATATTTTTGTATAATCTTTTCCATACGTAATCTAAATAGTATTCTCTTTTTCTGACCAGAGCTGGTTTTAATAAAACTGCTGCAATTTTTTTTACTAGTCGAAACCAAAAGTACAATAGTGTGTCGACGGTGTCGCTCAGTGCCAGCTGTCTCTAGGTTCCACTGTGTGTCTGAATGGAGGCAAACCTTCCGCAGTCCACTCTACTTTCCAGCGGCAGGAAGATGTCCACCAGATGTAGACAATGGTGGAAATAGAATGGACCCTTTTTTCTACACTTTTTTCTAATACTTTAGTACGCACCTTGTCTCATTAAACTCAAGATTATTCCAAGTGATATTTATCCCTGAAAGATCAATTTTATTAAGTTTGCAAGGATAACATATAGCATTTATTGTACAATACGCCACATTCAAGGGCATTGGACAGCACAATAGCTATATTCAATTCCTAAATAAAAACCATGAAATGCATTTAAAAAATATTTTAGAACAGCAAAATTTTTCCAATTATTTTCAACCATATGCTTAGGTCTGGGAACACGTGAAAGTTGGGGAAAGGTGCCCACAGTTTTTCGGTGTGCACATGGAGTCAAAAGGAATATCTACGAAATTATTGCATAAAATGTGTCATAAGCACTGAATATATCTGACTATTGTATTGACGTGTTTTGTATAACTATAGGATTTTCCTTCGTATTTCATTCAACAGCTCTGCACAAAATAATTAGCAGCGATTAATAAAACATCACTTTATTCAGAAAACCTTATAGATAGCGTAATCTTTATTTGACTTTGCTGAGATTCTTCCATACGCAGCTATTGCCTTTCAAATTTAATCATTTTAATCTCCGTAAATTAAAAACTAAAAATAACATAGGAAGACCCCAATATGGGATATATTTGACCGTCCGCGAAGAAAGGGACCTAATTCCCAGGAGCTAAATTTAAAAAAAGGAGCCATTGAAGAAGCTCTTCATGAGAGGGTTTCACTTTGCAGTTTGTTAAAAATTCGAATAGTGCAGATAAAAGAATAATTTTTTTTATCATGAAAGAGTAACTCAAAAACTATTGATTGGTGTAAAGAACTGAAAATCAATTTTTCTGGGAGCTTGGTCCCTTTTTACGAGGAGGGACACTTCAACAGTCAATGCAGTATAAAGTCTTATCTTTTGGATATATTTAGATATTAGTTATTATACGTTTGTATGCACTTAAAGATTTCCTTTATTACTAAAAATATTAACCTATTTTCATCAATGATTTTTTTTTACTTTTTTCTAATTGTATAAATTGATTAATACAGCTTATTAAAATTTAATTAAGTCATTTTTTCATAATTACAGTTTTTGTAACTGGCCCCAATCTTATAACAATGAAAGGTTCATCCGTTGCAGGTAAAAGAAAGTACCCGTACGTTTGCATCAGGGTGTCTGCTTCGTCTGCCGTGGCAAGGGTTCAGGACCATGCAGCGGAACCCATAGACAAAATAGAATAAGTTTTACTAAAAACCAGCTCTGGTCAGGAAAAGAGAGTACTATTTAGATCACGTATGTGAAAGATGAGACAAGAAAATTCAACAGTTCAGCCCTAAAATTGGGACACGCAAACACATTTTGATATAGGTTCACACTGCGTTTAACTTCTTTCGAGCGGGAGGTTTGACGCCGAGTGTGAATGTGGGTACTTGGTGCTATCAAGCGTCTACATCCAAACTGGTTTGTCAGTGACCGGCTGCACTCGGGAGTTTTAATTGTTTGTTGATTTCCACTTTCCTGACTAGATGTTTAGGCTTACAAGGCATGTTTTATGGCTTATTTAAAGGTTCAGGAGGTTCTGATGTTAAAAAAATGGAATTTTCTATCGTTTCTTATCGACATTCCAGCTGTGCTGTAAAGATTGCAGGGATGTTGTATGATCTATTTGAGAGATTAGGTGGTCCTGATGGTCGGATAAATATAGAAATATTTCTATCGGATATCACTTTTTAGTTAATTTTTATTTTAAGTGATCAATTAAAAAGTTTTCAAGTTCTGATTATGGAAATTCTGGCTTCCATGTAAGAGTTATAGGGATGGTATTTGGTTCTGTTACGTGTAAACGTACTATACTCTCTTATTGAGGAAATATTCATCGTTTATGCAATTTATTGTTAATACAAATAAAAGGTTGTTCTATTTGACACCATGGAGTGAGGTTAACGTTCGTTCCAGAGATCAGTTCCTTAAATAAAAGGTAAATATCAACTCTGTCTTGTAAAGTCAACTTGTTAAATTGACGTTTGATTTCCAAACTGGACTGATACTGACTCTTCTTCGTTGGATCCGCAGATTACATACAGACAGTTTGACGTAACTAGGGTCAGTTCCGTTACAGGTCTTTGAACCCACTCGGGTTATTGCAATGTCAAGTTGATTTATCGTGTCTGGGCTATCCGTTATGACTAACAACTTTCTGATCAAAATGTCGGCACGTGGTATATGAAGTCTGTTTAATTTTCTAGCATAGTCTTTGGGTTCTTTGTGCTGATAAAACTATTTGTTACGAAACAGATCATAGGCCTGTATCTATTTTGCCCAATACAATTATTTACTGGTTTATCGCTAGTTTGCTTATTTTCTAAAACTTGATAGATTAATAAATGTATAGTTTATATTTATGAAAATTCTGGATCACCTCTTAAGGGTTAAACTAATGTTTCACGACCTATTTGAAAAATTAAGATGTTTTTGAAGCTCGAAAAAATCCATAGACTATACTGGAGTTTAATTTTTGTTTGCAACCTCCTCTAAAGTGGCACTTTTCATGCTTGTAAATTGTGTCTCAAAGACCATATTTCAGCAGATTGTGTAAACAAAATGTTGCACATGCGCAGTTTGAAAATGACTTACTTTAGGTACGGTCGAAAAAGGTGCGCACACGTAGTTTCATGATAAGGTACTTCAGACACGGGTCGCGCAATGCCTAAAATTGCTGAGTTAGTTCGAAAGTACAACGGATATTTGATAAAGGTCTATTCCATTGAAGTAATGTGTAAGTTTAACAAATATTGTAGAAAATAATAATAAAATACTTGTTCTCGGGTGAACCAGGTTTTTCATTATAGCCACGGACTAAGTCAAGTGACTGATGAGATGAGGATGCTGTAAGTTAATTTAATACGATGTCTGAAATCTTTTGCGATGATATTGTAGGTACAAAATTAGGAGCATGGTGTAGTTTGGAGTTCGTCTTTCACCGCTGTTATCCTTACACAGCGGCCGCGAGCGTTGGAGGTGACAAAAGTCGCCTCTGGATGCTTTCTTAGAGCTACCATCAGCCACTCCATACGTTTTTAGTCGCTTGCTTGCTGATGGTTTGGAGAGTTTCTTACAATGCGACAGGTGTTTCGTGAAACCGCCTTCTGAGCTGCTGCCAGTACCCTACTGACTCCTAAATGTTGAAGATGTTCAGTGCATCTTGCGTGCACATTATTGTAGCCGGAATCACAATAAGATGAATAGATGCATGTTTCACATTCCTCCATATTATCTTTACTTCATGCCTTCGCTCGCTATACTTATGGGTCTTGGTTCTACAGGTCGCCTGCAGATTCCGGTTAAGTGGACAAGCAATGTCGATGATGCAGACTCTTTCACCTTTTTTCCGCATCACGCTGTCTGGTCGATTGGATCGGATGTAATGATCCGTCTGGATAGAAACATCCCAATATAAGATGTAATCTTCGTTTTCTAAAATGGGCATTGGAATGTATCTATAGAAAAGGCATCCATTCTGTTAAGAGTCCTAGGTTTAGGGCAAATTGTTGTAAAATGCCCGCCACATCGTTATGTCTGTGCGTATATTCTCTTTGAGCCATTACGCGACAAAGATGATGACAGTCCAATATTTACTATGAGAGGTTGTAGGCTCCGGAAGCTACGATTATGCTTCCATAAAGCAACCAATCCCGACGCAACTGGAACGTGTACGTCATTCGCTTTTGTTCCTTCTGTCCTAGAAGGTAAGCAAAGGCGAGAAATTTACGCGAGACAACATCGTTCAACACTGTTCCTTGGAGTCAGGTCTCTAGCCGTGGATGACCTTACGCGGCAGACGGGACGGTTGGAGATGAAGGTTTGACCTCTGGATACTTTTTTAGAGCTACCAATCTTTGTAGAATGTTATGAGGAACAGTGTTGACGAACCAGATGAAGTGATCCCAGAAGAACAGCCTTTTGCAGCCGGTTCGCGATGGAATGAGCTTGACGCTGGCAAGTGGAATCTTGTTGAGTTGGCTAAGAAATGAAGCTTTCATACCTCCAAGACAGACATTATTATTATTATTTTTATAGCATTGAGCGATATCCCTTTCGGGGTAAGTTTGACTCACTTGGTTCGTTCCGCAACATTGCTCCGACCCAGGTCGCTGATCAATCTCTCTAGGAATCAGCCTAGGCGATGAGCTTCACAAAGTCGCCCCTCACAAGCTCTCTACTCGGGCCCATTAGTATCCAACATATTTCGTTTCAGGCGTTATTGACTCCACTGACCCTTTTCATCATGCATTTCTTTTAAATTATTTGTGGCCGCACTTTTCTGTCCTGGCCTACCTCTTTAGTTTCCGTCACATCCATGCATTTCCTCATGCAAGGTCTTGTGTTTCTATGGCTTTTTATATCTCTTCGAATTAGGGTTTCATTCATACATTCTAATCATTCTGTGTGTGCTACCATTTACTTTACCTCGGTATACTTGTTCCATCAGTCGTTCATCTTTCATTATCCCAACATGCTCAAACTATCTCAACGAATTTCATTCCCACTTGTCAACCAGTGTCTCCTCTAAACTACATTGTTTAATAATTTTTTGATTACTGACTTCGTCCATTAGCATTTTACCGCACATATGTTGATATGTTGATGATTTTTTAAAATAAAATTTGCATTCTTATTCCTAATCGAAGATTTATTATGTTATAGACTGTTGGGTACATAGTAAGGTTTCAAAAACCACTCATGAAAAAATTTGCAAGTCTTCTGATGAATGCCGTCAACGAAAACATGATTGTCACAAGGAATATATCACAACTGATATTTGATGGATTTGACGACAAGTTGCTATATATTGCTCGAAAACTCAACATCACATCAATTCCTTACGACAAATTTGGCTGGTTCTATGGGGTGGGTAAATATTTCCTTATTTGGTAGAAAATTCTAAGCTTCTAAATGTACAAGAATATGTAACTATGACTAAATAAATGAAATCTTTTGTATGAAATAAAAAATTATATATAATTTTATAAAATAAATCACAAGTTATAAATTTGATATGTAGCTACATATAATATTCTTTTTTATTTTTTAGCGTAACGGTTCGGAAACTTACGAAGGCACATATAGTATTAAGACAGGAGAAAGTTCTTTATTTGATGTAGGACAATTGGTAGAATGGAATTACTCCAACAAAACAATATATGATGATGGGAAATGCAGCGAAATCAAAGGAACAGTTGGAGATCTTTGGCATCCTTTTACGAGTAATAAAAATTCTACACTTCCCGTTTTTTCATCCGACATTTGCACGTAAGTAAACGATTGAAAATAAATTCAAAGCCTCGCAGTTTTGTCATTTTTGTAAAATAATGAATAGTTTTTTAAAACAGGTTTAAAAAATGTTTAGCATAGAATAATTTACCCCAAAATTGTGCAATTTGATTTAATATCCTTTTAAATGCCCTAAAATACATCTATAAGAAAAAATACAAAAGTTTTCCTATATAAGAAAACGCGTAACCTCCATCTTTAATTTTTACGTAACTCATTCTTAGCGCCATGTTTGACAATGCGGGCTGGTTCTAATGTTTGGCATGTTCTCAAACCAGTTTCCTGTAAGATTGAGGGTGCTGTCCCGTCCCATGCTTTCGTTTCTCTGCATAGTTCTGCGTTTTGTCACTAGGCACCTTAGCCAACGACAGAACTTCTAAGGGTCACTCAGAGGATGTCATTGGCTGAGATACCTAATGATTTTTAGCATCAATTTGCATTAGAATATCACTCATGAAATTGGCTTTGCTATGCACTACCGGAAAAAATTTTGCGTCTGCTTACCAAAATCGGACTAAAAACAGGCTTGTCTTAGAAAGTGACTATCTCTGCGCAACGTTAGGCTAGAAAGACTTTTAAAAAACCGTGTGGAAGCTTATTAAATTTCGTGTCGATTGTGTTCTATTTGTACTATTTTCAGCAAATAGGGGTCGCGATAGCATGTGAGAAGTTTTGTCCCATTTTCCGTTTTTGACCAATTTTTGATTCTCAAGATTCACTCTCTGCATGCTTTAGGGAAGTATATATAAAAAATTAGAACTTTCTTAAATTCAAGTCTGAAATTTCTTCTTTAAAATAAGGCCAAGTCCACAATAAAATTTTACTGTTTTTTAAATTATCATAACAAATCTGGAAGCATTCTCAAGACGAAAATCGCTCCGTCGAGCGGCAATCGAGCAGTTAACGCATGGAAACTGTGGTCATGAATCGACCAAACGCTTATCGCCTTGGGCTCGCTTCCGTATTTTTTATGATAATTCGTAAAGCAGTAATTATTTTCCTATGTTCTTGGTCTCATTTTAAAGATGAGATTCTAAGTTTTAATTCAGATAAGTTTTAATTTTTTCCATTTACTTCCCTAAAGCATGCATAGAGTGGAATATGAGAATAGAAAATTGGTCAAAAACGGAAAATAACCCGGTCCTTCTCACATCCTATCTCAACCTCTATTTAACGAAAATACTTCAAATAGGTCTCAATCGAAACGAAATTTAATAAGGTTTCTAACGGCTTATTTTCAATTTTTATAACTTTTAACGAATACAAAAATAGAAAAAAAATGAATTAATTAACGTGATACCTCCGTAATTTCAATTAATTCAATTGTCTTATAAATTCTTAATACAATTTTTTTGTGATCTTTTATGGCCTCTGCCGGGGTATCGATCCTGGCGGGACACTTCTTTCCCCCCGTAATAGATCTGAGAGGTGTCACCTCATATTCGCCTTACTACTATAATACCTACTTTAAACGTTTTACTACCTCAACGACCTTACGACTCAAAATAACTGCATTTTCCGTGCACCCTCAGAAGTATTAAATATCAGATGTCATCAACCCTTGTGAAATAGGCCGTTTCCGTCCGTCTAGTACCTCAAGACATTAAATGTGTCACAGACACAATGAAAGCTTTTCCTTCACACAACCACTATAGGTTCTGAGAAAGCCCATTATTCCTTTAACAGGCATTGGGATTTAATGCCGAGGAAACCTAAGTTAGAGTGTTAACTTTTCCATGCATTGACCAAGGAACCTGAGGATTCCATGGGGCCAAATTCATATATAAGCAGCAGATCTGGAACCTGCAGTCAGTTTTAGAACACACAACTTACCGCGTCGCATCATCTTCGTTAACCAGTCCAAAACTCGCAACACTACCGCAGGAGTCCTGGGGTTCTATCCCTGTGGCGTTACCAATGGACATTTTTCTATGTACTTTTACCAGATCTTTGGTTGTTTAGATCCCACCCTAAACTGTAGGTCCCCTCAAAAGAGGCTAGTTACTTCCCAAGGAAGATGCTCCATGTCGAGGAGACTATCCTTGGGGGCACTAGTCGTCTCTGAGAAGACTCGGAAAAGAGTTATCGATCTCCTTGTGAAATCGCTCCATGTCGAGGAGTGTATCGCTCGGTGGTCGCTGGTCGATTTCGAGTAATGAGCACACACATACATCTACATAATACACCAAGGCTGTGCGCTGAATCTGTGTATCTAACTGATGACCTTAGAGGGACTGCTCCGTCCACCCTAACCTGGCTGTCGCTTCTCCACGGCAGCCTGGCTAGGGAGGCTGCCGATTGTCAGAGTGGGTGAGGCTCACTTTTCTGTGCAAAGATGTCCGCGTCATTCACTGTGTGATTTAGTATGCCTGGCACCTGAGAGGTATATTTCCAGAACGCCAGGGGTGGAGGGGTACATCACGGGCTCCCTCGCTCACATTACAAACTAACTAAAAAATTAAAATTATTCTCTAAACACTTTAAATGAGTCAAGTGTGCTACATTAATTATAAAAAATATATTCAGAGATAACGGGCGACCTCTTAGAGTATGCAGCCTTATCCTTGCATGCAGGTCTCTACAAGGATGAACGAACCCTTTTCCCTAGCTGTTCGTGGAAACAACAATGATAACACTAAACATAGTTGTAGTAAGTGCGATTCAAAACAATCGAACGAACATGGCCCCCGACAATGGATCGGACAACAATGCCGCCTACCCTAGAGTTGGGGCAACGTAAGCTTCATCTGAATCCTCTTTTTCGGTTACAGCATTCATCATATTTCGAGTTTTGAGCTTTTTCTCTGTCGGCTTTTTCAGGTAGCCCTTTGTGAGTTTAAAAGGAATCGTTCTCGATACTGATGGCTTACCGCCGGCTGCGGGTCTGAAGATTCTTTTTGGTCTTTCTACAATGGTCTTTTGGTCTTTCTGCAGCCAACTTGCTTTTGAATTGACCGGATTTCTTAATTTGTTCATTCTCCGGGAGGCGGTGAAGAGTTTACTCGGAGAGTTTCTTAGGCGGTTGAAAGTCTTGAGAAGCGTTCTTCTGTGGCGACCAGGTTATTGGCAATCTCCTTCTGGTACCTCTGGGACATCTGAATTTTCTGATGATTCTGTTCCTGCGGAATTATCTTTCGTGGACACAGGGTTTTCTGAGTGTGCTTCTACATGTCTATTTAGTTTTCCTTTCTTATTTTCGAATTCGTACAGGTAGTCTTTGAGTCAATAACGCCAACGTATTAACCTTTGTCCTGGATTTTCTACGTTATCCATCCAGTGGACTGGTTCGATGTCGCATGCTAGAGTAAACTTTCTTCCGTAGTGATAAGGACGAAAGTTCGTTACTGTGTAAAGTACGGCCAGGCATTCCTGTCCTTCCTTCGAATATTTCTTCTCATAATTATTTAGGGTTTTGTAAAGGTACGCCACAGGCATGTCCATCCCATCGTGTTTCTGACTTAATATTGCTCCTACTGCATATGGGGAGGCATCCGTGGTCAACTTGAAGGGTTTATTGCAGTTATTTTTGCTGGATTTGATTTGATGTCGTCGCGATGGATGATATGTCCTGAATAGATTACCTCTGACAGAAGATACTCGCATTTATCGGGCTGATCTTTGAGGTTCGCTTGCCTAAGTCTTTCATAGAGTCGGCGGATCTTAGCGTCATTTTCCTGAATCGTCTCTGAGTAAAAAACAGGAACGTCTAAATAGACGAATACTTCTGATCCATGCATACCTTTTAACACGCCCATTGATCGCTGGAAGGTTGCTGGTGCATTTTTAATACGCGTGGACATTGTCAAATATTCAAAATGACCGAGGGGTGTCAAAGAAGCTGTTTTGGCTCTTATCTTCTGGATGAGTTTCTATGTGGTGGAACCCACTCACCAGGTCGAATACTGTGAAGTATCCCTTCTTATCTGATCCAAAATATCTAAGATATTAGGCAAAGGGATTATGCATATGGGAGATTTGTATAGGGATTTGGAATCTATTATTCCATCTGCTTATTGTTTCTTTAAAAGGATGTCAGCTTTTTCGGCTGCTTCCTTTGAATGTCTATACAGCTTTTTCAAGATTACCTTATCATCAGTGGTGATGATTCGGTGTTGAACTAAATGTGTACGTGTTAATTTTTCGTTTCTTAACTGGAAAAAGTCTGGGTATTCTTCTACCCAGCCTCTCCTAAAAATGGTCAGGAACCACGAGATGGTTGGCAAAGGAGCGTTCCTTTACAAAGCCGCGGAGCAGGCAGCTAAAAAAATTGAATTCATCCAAAAAAGACGATTTTTCAAACAAAAAAGATTTTTCAGTCAAGAAAGAAAAAGAATTTTAACTAAATTGTTTAATTTTCAAGCCAAAAAGACGAATTTTATACAACAAAATGGAAATTTTAACCCAAAAATATGAATTTTCAGCAAAGTAGTTAAATTAAAAAAGTTAAGTTAAAAAGCCAAGTATTAAAATTTTCAACCACAAAAAATGAATTCTTAACGAAAAGTGTGACAGTTGATATTTCAACTTAATGCGGTTTTAAATTTTAATTAAAAACAGTTGATTTCATCCAAAAAAGATCAATTTTCAACATAGCAGTTGAATTTTTAACCCGAAAATATGAATTTAAAACGAATAGATTTTTAAAACCAAGTATTTGAATTTTCAACCAAAAGAAATAAATTTTCAACCAAGAAAACTAATTTTCTACTAAAAAAATACAATTTTTCAACTAAAGTGTTAAATTTTTAACCAAACAGTTGAATTCTCAACGAAAAATATAAGATTTGATATTTAATCGAAAAAATATGTTAATTTTTAATTAAATCAATTGAATTGATCCAAAGCAGACGATTTTTCAAACAAAAAAGATTGTTTAGTCAAGAAAGAAAAATAATTTCAACTAAGTTGTTGAATTTTCAAACCATAAAGATTTATTTCATCCAAAAAAGATACATTTTCAACATAACAGTGGAATTTTTAACCCGAATATATAAATTCTTTACAAAAAAGTTTTTTCAACCAAATACTTAAATTTTCAACGAAAAAAATGAATTTTCAACCAAGAAGTTTAATTTTTTTTAAAAAAGACGCATTTTTAGCTGAAGAGATGAATTTTCAATCAAATAGAATTGTTAACGAAAAATATAGTAGTTGACATTTAAAATAAAAATATTTCAATTTGAAATTAAAAACAATGAATCTTTTAAAAAGACCACTTTTCAAAAATGTAGTTATAGTCAAGAAAAAAAAGAATGTTAAATTAATTGTTGAATTTTCAAGCCAAAAAGGCGAGCTTTATACAAAATAGTTGAATTTTTAACCTGAAAATATGAATTTTCAACCATAAAAGATGAATTCTTGATGAAAAATGTAATAGTTGATATTTCAATTCAAAGAGATTTTAATTTTTAATTAAAAACAGTTGATTTTATTCAAAAATGGTAAATTTTCAAGATAAAAGTTAAATTTTCAACCCGAAAATATGAATTTTCAGCAAAGGAGTTCAAATTTTAGCCAAGTATTTTGATTTTCAACCACAAAAGATGACTTCTTAACGAAAAATGTGACAGTTGCTTTTTCAACCTAAAGCGATTTTAAATTAAAATTGAAAACAGTTGAATTTATCCAAAAAAGGTACATTTTCAAAATAATAGTTGAATTTTTAACCATAAAATATGAATTTAAAACGAATAGATTTTTTAAACCAGGTATTTGAATTTTAAAAAAAAAGTCAACCAAGAAGATTAATTTTCTACTAAAAAAAGACAATTTTTCAACTAAAATGTTGAATTTTCAACCAAAAATTTGAATTCTCAACAAAAAATATGATATTTCATATTCATTTAAAAAAATACATTTTAATTTTTGATTTAAAAAAATTGAATTCATCCAAAAAAGACGATTTTTCAAACAAAAAAGATTTTTCAGTCAAGAAAGAAAAAGAATTTCAACTAAATTGTTGAATTTTTAAGCCAAAAAGACGAGTTTTGTACAAAATAGTTGAATCTTTAACCCGAAAATACAAATTTTTTAGCAAAAAATTTTTTAAAACCAAATACTTAAATTTTCAACATCAAAAAATACATTTTTATGCCAAGAAGTTTAATTTTCTACCAAAAAAGACGAATTTTTATCTGAAGAGATGAATTTCAATTAATTTTAATTTTTAATCAAAAACAGTTCATTTTATTCAAAAAATATGAATTTTCAACATGAAAGTTGAATTTTCAACCTGAAAATGTTAATTATTAATAAAATGTGTTTTTCTATCCAAATACTGGAATTTTCAACAAAAAACATGAATTTTCAACCAAGAACATTAATTTCCTATAAAAAAAAGACGAATTTTCAACAAAAGATATGAATTTTAATCAATTTTAATTTTTAATCAAAAACAGTTCGATTTATTTAAAAAAGATGAATTTTCAACATGAAAGTTGAATTTTCAACCTGAAAATGTTAATTATTAATAAAAAGTTTTTTTCCATCCAAATACTGGAATTTTCAACAAAAAACATGAATTTTCAACCAAGAAGATTAATTTTCTACCAAAAAAGACGAATTTTCAACTAAATATATGAATTTGCAACTAAACAATTAAATTCTCAACGAAAAATATAATAGTCGATATTTAAACCAAAACATATGTTAATTTTCAGTTGAAAATAATTAAATTTATCCCAAAACACTATTTTTTAGTCAAGAAAGAAAAAGAATTTCAACTAAATTGTTGTACTTCCAAGCAAAAAAGACGAATTTTCTACAGAACAATTGAATCTCAAACTCCAAAATGGTTACATTTTCGACAAGAAAAAGGATTTTTTAAACAAGAAGTTATTTTGAAGCAAATAGTTAAATTTTTTCCGAAAATAGTTGAATTTTCGACCACAAAAGGTGAATTCTTAAGAAAAATTTTAATAGTTTATATTTTAACCCAAAGAGATTTTAATTTTTAATTAAAAAAAAAAAACAGTTTATTTCATCAAAAAATATTCCATTTTTGGTTGAAAATTTATCTTGTTTAGTTGAAATGTATTTTTCTGTTTAAAAATTCCACTATACTTGATTTGTTCAAATTCATCCCTTTGGTCGAAAAATTAACTATTTTGTTGAAAATTAGTCTTTTTTAAATATTTATTTGTTAAAATATTATATATGTTATTGAAAAGTCGTCTTTTTGGTATAAAATTACTTTACTTGGTCAAAAATTCATCTTTTTAGTTAAAAATTCATCTCTTTGGTTGAAAAAATAACTATTTTGTTGAAAATTCGCCTTTTTTGATAGAAAATTATTCTTTCAAACTGAAAATTCAACCACTCCATTTTTTGTTGAGAATTGAATTTTTCTCAGTTGGAATATCAACTATTTAGTTGAAAATTCATATATTTTGTTGAAAAGTCGTATTTTTGATAGAAAATCAGTCTACTCGGTTGAAAATTCTTTTTTTTTTAGTTGAAAAATTAACTATTATATTTAAAATTCTTTTATTTTTTCGGTTTAAATTAATTTTTGAAACTAAAAATTAAACTGTTCTATTTTAGGTTGGACATTGATCTTTTTTAGTTGAAAATTAATGTATTTTGTTAAAAATTAATCTGCCTTGTTTGAAAGTTGAACTTTGTTAAAAATGAAGTTTCCTGGTTGAAGATTCACCATTTCATTTAAAAAACCATCTCTTTTATTGAAAAATTACCTATTTTGTTAAAAATGGTTTTTTCCATCTAAATTAATTTTTTTTTTTAACTGAAAATTTAACTTTTCTGCTTTTAATTAAAAAGTGGTCTAATCGCTAGTGTATTTTATCAGTAGAAAGTTTTGAAAATGTTAACAGATTTTTTAAAGCTGGCTAAATAAAAATTTGACCACAAAAATATTCGCGAGATATCCATATGATATAAAAAATTGTTAATAATAAATTAAATCCCCTTTTTTCGAAAAAATCCACTTTTTTACCTAAAATTGAAAAAAAAATTTGCCATTAGCTTGAATAGAGAGCACAAAAGAATTTTTTAAATAAATGAGAAATGTCGTGGAAAATCAGGTGAAAATGGCAAATATAAATTCTATTAAAAGGAAGAAGAGGAAGCGTGACAAAGGACAGTGCGCCGGTCGATCAACACTCGGCCAGAGAAAAGGGCGTCAGGGGAGGTCAGGATCGTCCATATTTCTTTTTGACCCTAGGGACTTATTACATTTTTCATTTTTTTTTTTTAATTTCTTACTTTAGAAAAAATTTATGAAAAATAATTTTTCACCACAAGTTTCATTTTACTGTTCAGGGAGATTGTGGATCAGGGAAAACCTGGAAAGCAGGGAAAATTCTGGAAATTTTTTTAGTCAGGAAAAGTCAGGGGTTTGACAAAAAAATCTTGCAAAAGTTATAAAATTTTTATTTGAGGCACTTTAAATAACTGTCAAGGATAATAAATTATTTTTTTTTTAATATGAAACTGTTTAATTCCTTTTATAAAAAATTTTATGTTAAAAATGTTACAAGATTAAGATTCTGGTTTTTGAATATTAATGGATAGGAAAAAAAAAAATTTTGTAGGGAAGAATTAAGAAATTGCGAAAAATAAAGTTTTGCGGCCACTCTGATATAATATTATTGTTAGTAATTTATCTTTTTTTTTCAGTTGCTTCCTCCTGCAGAGAATAATTTTAGTTAAAAATTTTATTATTTGGTTGAAAATTCAACAATTTTGGTAAAGAAAAATCTTTTTTTATAATTCAACTATTTTGTTGAAAATTAATCTTTTTTTTGGTTGAGGGTTTAACGATTTTGTTGAAAATCCATTCTTTTTGGTTGAATTCAACTGGTTTTGAATTAAAAATCATTTTTTTTTCGAAGATTCATAATTTTAGTTGAAAAATCATCTCTTTAGTTGAAAATTAAACCATTTTGTTGTAAATTGATCTTTTTTAATTGAAAATTCAACTACTTGCTTAAAAGCTCAACTGCTTCGTTAAAAAATTATTTTTTTGGTTTTTGTTCATCTCTTTGGTTGAAAATTGAACTATTTTGTTGAAAATGATTTTTTTTTAGTTTAAAATTAATGTTTTCAATGAAAAAAATTCCTCTCTTAGTTAAAAATTAAAATATTTTATTGAAAATTCATGATTTTAGTAGAAACTTATTCTTATTGGTTGAAAATTTATTTTTTGGTAACAAATTCAACCATACGTGGTTGAAGGTGTGATTAACTTGTTTAAAATTAACTTTTTTGTTGAAAATTCATATTTTCGGCATGAAAGTTCAACAATAATGAGTATTTTTTTTTCTTTTTTGACTGACAATTTTTGTTGTTGAGAATTCATCTTTTTAACTTTAAAACTCAACTATTTGGCTAAAAATTCAACTATTTTTTTGATAATTCAATTTTTTTTAATTCAACTCTTTGGTTGAAAATTTAACTATTTTGTTGAAAATTCGTTTTTTTTTTGTTCAATTCAACTGCTTTTTAATTGAAATTAAAGCCTTTTTTTTAATATCTGCTATTATTATTCATTGAGAATTTACCTTCTTTAGTTGAAAATTGAACTAATTCGTTAAAGATTGAATTGCTTCGTTAAAACATAATCTTTTTCGAAGATTCATCATTTTAGTTGAAAAATCATCTCTTTAGTTGAAAATTGAACCATTTTGTTGAAAATTGCTCTTTTTTAATTGAAAAGTCAACTATTTGGTTATAAGTTGATCTGTTTCGTTGAACAGTTATTTTGTTGGTTTTTGTTCATCTCTTTGGTTGAAAATTGAACTATTTTGTTAAAAATTCGTTTTTTTCTTAGTTTAAAATTAATTTTTTAACTGAAAGAAATTCCTTTCTTGTTTAAAAATTCAACTATTTTATTGAAAATTCATCATTTTAGTAGAAAATTAATCTTCTTGGTTGAAAATTCATTTTTTGGTATCAAATTCAACCATACTTGGTTGAAGATTTTTTTTTCTTCTTTGACTGAAAAATGTTTTTTTTTTGAAAATTCATTTTTTTAGCTTTAAAACTCAACTATTTGATTAAAAATTCAACTATTTTTTTGATAAATCATTTTTTTTAAACTTAATTCTGGTTGAAAATTGAACTATTTTGTTAAAAATTTCTTTTGTTTTGTTGTTGAAAATTCAACTATTTAGTTGAAAATTTATGTTATCTTAATCAAAATTAACGTTTTTTGTTGATTCTTTTTCAATCAAATTACATTTTTAGCTGGAAAATTAAACTATTTAATTAAAAATACAACTCCTTTTGTTTTAAGTTTAATCTTTTTCGATTGACGATTCTAGTATTAAAACGTAGTTTAAAACCAATTAGTAAATATTTGGTTGAAAATTCATCTTTGTAGGTAGAAAATTCAACTATGTTGTAGTAGATAAATTTAATTATTTTTTTTTGAAAGTTTAATTATTTTGTTAAAAAGACATCTTTTTTGGTAGAACGATGAACTGTTTTGTTGAAAATTCGTCCTTTTGGAATGAAAATGCATCCTTCATCGTAGAAAAGTCATCTTCTTTCGTTAAAATAAACAAATAAATTTTTACACTTAAATCTGAAATTGTTTTATTCCATTCGAAAAGGATTTTATGTTCAAAATGTTTCAAGATGAAAATACTGGCCTTTGAATATGATCGTTAGGAAAATGAAAAATTTATCAGGGAAAAATCAGGGAATTTTTTTAATAAAGTTTTTCTGCCACCCTGACGGTTCCAAAGTATTTTATGAAATTATTTTTCCGTATGTTATCGAAAATATAAGAGATACAGTTGATTATAATTGAAATAATTGAATAATGAGTTGTCCAAATTGTTTTTTCATGATGTAAAGTTATAGTCTGCACTTTCACCTACTTATATATTTCTTTTGTTAGATGTGGAAGGAAAGGAATTTCAGTGTTTTAGAATTTTGTTCGTAGTAATATTTTATTGCATCCTAAAATTTTAAAGACTTTTAAGTTGGGTACTAAATTTAATACTAGTGCTTGTTTTTAAGGAAAATGTTTCATAATAAAAATAAATTTTTGTAGATTTGCGATCCTATCCCTAAGACCTAAAGTGTAGCATAGTAAAAAATGTCTAACTATTTATTTCTATAAAATGCAGAACTATCAGTAAATTACAACTATTTTTGAGAGTGTAGACTGTAGATTCATATTATATCGTAACGTCAGTGACACTGTTATTAGTAGCTGTTATCAGTATATCAACAGCACCTAATGGCAAAAATTGTGAAGCTTCCACTTGAGGATTTTCTGGTGTTGTCAGAGATAGTTTTATCAATATTTATTAATATTCTGAACTACTTTAGCAGATAGAGCAATTATCTTTAAGAAAATACATATTCATCCATTTATAATAATTTTCTGCTATTAAGATTTTTCACGAGACGTTATCGTTTACTCTATGCTCTTCGAGGAAGGAACGTGGCCAACAATCAATTGTTCTGATTAGTCTAGAGACTAGAGAAACATTAAACTTTTATCAACATTTTTTTTAAATTGAAGATTGGCGTGTTATGCATACTTATCTGGTTTTATTATAAATATCTCATTATTCTATATCCTTTCTACATGCTTTCTTACATAAATGTAAGATACTATTGTCATAACATTGTCATGAATAAATGAAGCATTATCTATTGGAATCTGTACATCATCTTCTATTTCAAACATCTGTATATTGAATGATTTTAAGTTTTTTGATGAGTTCTACACCCAAAAGATACCATCCAGAACATTGATTGTCGATCATGTGTTTTTCATCTGAAACGAAATCATACATTACAATATCTTATCCACAAAATATGTTATAACTTTCAGATATGGTCCAGTACTGTTTCGAACGTATTATACTGAAAGATTTAAAGTTTTCTTGTGAATTCGACATTCAAAAGAATTCATCCAAAAAATTGATAGCTCATCATGTGTTTTTCATCTGAAACGAAATCATACATTCATACATTACAATCACTAATCGGAACCTTCAAAACTGAACCATCTTATCCACAAAAGATTATATAGTTTTCGGATTTGGGCCAGTAGTGGTTCGAATGATTCATATTCAAAGATTTGAAGTTTTCTTGTGAGTTCGACACCCAAAAGATACCATCCAAAACATTGATTACCCATCATGTGTTTTTCATCTGAAAAGAAATCCTATATTACAATCTCTAATAAAAACCTTTAAAACTAGATCATCTTATCCACAAAGTATGTTATAATTTTTACATATGGTCCAGTACTGTTTCGAACGTATCATATTGAAAGACTTGAAGTTTTCTAATGAGCTCGACATCCAAAAGATATCATCCAAAACATACATTCATACATTACAATCACTAATCGGAATCTTTAAACTGGACCATCTTATCCACAAAAGATTATATAATTTTCGGATTTGGGCCAGTAGTGGTACGAATGATTTATATTGAAAGATTTGAAGTTTTCTTGTGAGTTCGACACCCTAAAGATACCATCCAAAACATTGATTACCCAACATGTGTTTTTTATCTGAAACGAAATCACACATTACAATCTCTAATCGGAAGCTCTAAATCTGGACCATCTTATCCACAAAAGATTTTATAATTTTCGGATTTGGCCCAGTAGTGGTTCGAGCGATTTATATTGAAAGATGTTAAGTTTTCTTATGAGTTCGACACTCAAAAGATACCATCCAAAACACTGATTGCCCATCATGTGATTTTCATCTGGATCAAAATCATAGATTCATACATTACAATCACTAATCGGAACCATTAAAACTGGATCATTTTATCCACAAAAGATGATATAATTTTCGGATTTGGGCCAGTAGTGGTTCGAACGATTTATATTGAAAGATTTGAAGCTTTCTTATGAGTTCGACACTCAAAAGATACCATCCAAAACACTGATTGCACATCATATGTTTTTCATCTGAAACGAAATCATACATTCATACATTAACAAAAGATGATATAACTTTCGGATTTTGACCAGTAGTGGTTCGAATGATTTATATTGAAAGATTTGAAGTTTTCTTATGAGTTCGACACCCAAAAGATACCATCCGAAGCATTGATTGTCCATAATCTGAATGGAAATCCTGCACAACAATCTCTAATCGGAACCTCTAAATCGGGACCATCTTATCCACAAATGATGATATAATTTTCGGATTTGAGCCAGTGATGGTTCGACCGTATTATAATGAAAGATTGAAAGTTTTCTTGTGAGTTCGACACACAAAAGATACCATCCAAAACATTAATTGCCCACATTTTTTTCTTAAGTTGAAAATTCAGTTATTTGGTAGAAAATTCATGCATTTTGTTAATGATTCGTCTTTTGGGCAATAACATATTCTTGTTTGTTGAAATAGACTTGTTGATAATTCTCCTTTTTTCAAAGTTAGTTTTTTTTAACTGAAAATTTAACTAATCGATTTTTGGTTGCAAATTTATTTCTTTTAGTTGATTATTATTGAATTATGTAGTTGGAATTTGATGCATTGTGTTGAAAATTCTTCTTTTCTGGTAGAAAAACAATCTTCTTGGTTTCCAATTCAACTATTCGGTTAAAAATGCATGTATTTTCTTGACAATTCATATTCTTAGGTAAAAAAAATTAATCTTCTTGGTTAAAAATTCATCTTTTTGTTGAAAATTTAACTGTTTGGTTGAAAACTAATCTGTTTTGTAGAAAATTAACTTTTTTGTCGAAAATTTATATTTTTCTGTGTAAATTCGACTGCTTTGGTAGAGAATTTAACTATTTGGTTAAAAATTAAACTGTTTATTTGGAAATTTAATTATTTTTTTGGAAATTAGTTTTTTTCATTAATTATTTTCTTCTAAAATTGAAGCTATTTCATTTTTGGTTGAAAATTTTTCCTTTTCAAGTTAAAAATTTATTTTGTATAGTTGAAAATTGATCTATTTTGTTGAAAATTCTTCGTTTCTGGTAGAAAAACCACTTACTTGGTTTTAAATACAACTATTTGGTTAAAAATGTATGTATTTTGTTTGGGTTGAAAATTTATCTTTTTGGCAAAAATTTAACGATTTAATTGAATAGTGAACTATTTTGTTAAAAGTTCAAATTTTTGTTTAACAGTTAAACTAGTTATTTGAAAATTGAATGATTTTGTTGGAAATTCGTTTTTTGTAAAAATAATTTTTTTTTCATCTAGAAATGTAGCTATTTCATTTTTGGTTATAAACTTTTTATTTTTAAGTTGAAAATTCAACTATCTGTTAGATAATTCGTGCATTTTATTGCAAATTCGTCTTTTTAGATAACAAAATATTCTTGTTTGTTGAAATAAACTGGTTCATAATTTGTTTTCTTGTTGTTGTTCAAAGTTAGTTTTTTCAACTTAAAATTTACCTACTCCATTTTTGGTTAAAAATTTCTTTCTCTTAGTGGACAATTGAACTATGTAGTTTAAATTTTATGTTTTTTGTTAAGAATTCATCTTTTTGGGTAGAAAATAATTCTTTTTGGATGAAAATTCATTTTTTTGTTTGAAGATTTCACTATTTGGTTGAAAATTAACTTTTTTGTTGAAAAAACATATTCTTGGTTAAAAATTCAACTTTTTTTGTTAAAAATTCATGTATTTTTTTGAAAACTCTTCTTTTCTGGTAGAAAATTAATCTTGATTTTAAATTCAACTATCTGGTTACAAATGTATGTATTTTGTTGAGAATTCATCTTTTTGGGTAGAAAATTAATCTTTTTGGTTGAAAATTCATATTTTTGGTTTAAAATTGTACTATTTTAGTAGAGAATTGAACTAATTGGTTGTAAGTTATAATATTTATTAAAAAATTTAACGATTTATTTTGAAATTCGTTGTTTTTTTTTGTAAAAATTAATTTTTTATCTAGAAATATAGCTGTTTCATTTTTGTTGAAAACTTTTCGTCGTTTGGGTAACAAAATATTCCTTTTTGTTGGAAATTCATCTTTTTGTTTCAAAATTAAACAATTTGGTAGAAAATTCAACTATTTGGTTGAAAATTAACTTTTTTGTTGAAAATTCATATTCTTGGTTAAAAATGCAACTTTCTTTGTTAAAAATTTATGTATTTTATTGAAAACTCTTCTTTTCTGGTAGAAAATTAATCTTGGTTTTAAATTCAACTATTTGGTTAGAAATGTATGTATATTGTTCATTAATTTATTTTATTTATAAAATCGATTGAATAATTTATTTTTTATTTTTTAATACATCCTTTTAGGTAGAAAATGAATCTTTTCGGTGGACAATTCATATTTTTGTTTGAAAATTTAACTATTTGGTAGAAAATTAAACTATTTGGTCGAAAATTGACTTTTTTGTTGAAAAGTCATATTCTTGGTTAAAAATTCAACTTTCTTTATTAAAAATTTATGTATTTTGTTGAAATTCTTCTTTTCTGGTAGAAAAATAATCTTTTTGGTTTTAAATTCAACTATTTAGTTAAACATTTATCTATTTTGTTTATTAATTTATTTTATTTATAAAATAAATTTAATAATTTATTTTTCAATGTTTCAATACATTCTTTTAGGTAGAAAATTAGTCTTTTCGTCGGAAGATTCATATTTTTGTTTGAAAATTACACTATTTGGTAGAAAATTCAACTATTTGGTTGCAAATTAACTTTTTTTTTGAAAATTCATATTCTTGGTTAAAAATTCAACTTTTCCTGTTAAAAATTTATGTTTTTTGTTGAAAACTCTTCTTTTCTGGTAGAAAATTATTCTTCCTTGTTTTGAATTCAACTATTTGGTTAAAAATATATGTATTTAATGGAGAATTCATCTTTTTCGGTAAAAATATAATCTTCTTGGTTGAAAAATTATCTTTTTGGCAGAAATTTAACTATTTGGTTGAACAGTGAACTATTTTGTTGAAAGTTCATATTTTTGGTTGAAAATTTAACTATTTTAGTAGAAAATTGAACTAATTGGTTAAAAATTAAATTATTCATTCAAAACTTTAATTATAAAATTGTCTAATTGATTATTGTTGCTATTTCATTTTTGGTTGCAACTTTATCTTTTTAAGTTGGACATTTGAATTTTTGGTTGAAAATTGAACTATTCTAGTAGAAAATTGAACTAATTGGTTAGCAATCAAACTATTGATTTAAACATTGAATTATAAAATTATCTAATTATTGTAGCTATTTTATTTTTGACTGAAAATTTGTTTAAATTGAAAATTTTAATTTTTGATTGAAAATTGAACTATATTGGTAGAAAATTGAACTAATTGGTTACAAATTAATATGTTTATTTAAATAATTAATTCTAAAATTATCTAATTCATTATTGTAGCTATTTCATTTTTTATTGCAAATTCTTTTCAAGTTGAAAATTTGAATTTGGTCGAAAATTGAACTATTTTAGTAGAAAATTGAACTAATTGATTAGCAATCAAACTATTTATTTAAGAATTTAATTATAAAATTTTCTAATTATTGTAGCTATTTCATTTTTGATTGCAAATTCTTTTTAAATTAAAAATTTGAATTTTTGGTTGAAAATTTAACTATTTTGGTAGAAAATTGAACTAATTGGTGAAAAATTAAACTATTTATTCAAGTAATTAATTCTAAAATTATCTAATTAATTATTGTAGCTATTTCTCTTGTTATTGCAAATTCTTTTCAAGTTGAAAATTTGAAGTTTTGGTTGAAAATTGAACTATTTTAGTAGAAAATTGAACTAATGGATTAGCAATTAAACTATTTATTTTAAAAATTATTCCCAAAATTATCTAATTATTGTAGCGATTTTATTTTTGTTTGCAAATTCTTTTCAAATTGAATATTTGAATTTTTTGTTGAAAATTGAACAAATTGATTAGCAATTAAACTATTTATTTATGATTTCAATAATGAAATTATCTAATTACTGTAGCTATTTCATTTTTGATAGCAAATTCTTTTTAAATTGAAAATTTGAATTTTTGGATGAAAATTTAATTATTTTAGTAGAAAATTTAACTAATGGATTAGCAATTAAACTATTTATTTTAAAAATTATCCCAAAATTATCTAATTATTGTAGCTATTTTATTTTTGTTTGCAAATTCTTTTTAAATTGAAAATTTGAATTTTTTGATGAAAATTTAATTATTTTAGTAGAAAATTTAACTAATGGATTAGCAATTAAACTATTTATTTTAAAAATTATCCCTTTTTAACCAAAGAAATTAAATTTCATCCAAAAAGAATAATTTTTGACAAAACACGTGAATTTTCAACTAAATATTTGAATTTTCAATGGAATTTTCAACCTAATAGTTGAATCTTCAACCAAAAAGAATAATTTTATACCAAAAAAAAGACAAATTATCAACAAAATAGATGAATTTTTAACTAAAAAAGATCAATTTTTAACAAAAAATAGAATAGTTTAATGTTCAGTTAAAGAAATAAGTTTTTAAGCGAATGAAATACATTTTCAACGAAATAGTTGAATTTTCAACCAAACAAATAATTCTTCCACCAATAAGATTAAATTTCTATAAAAAAATCTCGATAAGAAGTTGAGTTAAATTTTTAGTTTGAAAAATTAATTTGCAATATAAAAACTAGTTTTTAACCAAAGAAATTAAATTTCATCCAAAAAGAATAATTTTTGACAAAACACGTGAATTTTCAACTAAATATTTAAATTTTCAATGGAATTTTCAACCTAATAGTTGAATCTTCAACCAAAAAGAATAATTTTCTACCAAAAGAAGAGTCCAATTTTTAATAAAATAGATGAATTTTTAACTAAAAAATATGAGTTTTTAACGAAATATAGAATAGTTTAATGTTCAGTTAGAGAAATAAGTTTTTAAACAAATAAAATAAACTTTCAACGAAATAGTTGAATTTTCAACCAAACAAATAATTTTTTCATCAATAAGATTAAATTTCTATAAAAAAATCTCGATAAGAAGTTCAGTTAAATTTATAGTTTCAAAAATTAATTTTCCATAAAAAAACTAATTTTCTACAAAAAGTGTAATGGCTGATATTTCCACAAAAAATATTTCAATTTTCAATGAAAAAGAACTGTTAAATCAAACCAAATAATACGAAATTTCAACAAAAGAGTTGAATTTTCAATCAAGGAGGATAATTTAGTCAATAAAAAAAAAAAATCTCATCGAAAATGTTGAGTTTGTATAAAGTCATAAAGACGAATTTTTGAAAAAAAGTTGAATTTACAGCCCAAAAATATGCAATTTCTACCAAAATAATTGAATTTTCAAATTAAAAAGACGATTTTTCAACAAAATAATTTAATTTTCAACTGAACATTTTTTTTAGCAAAAATGCAATAACTACATTTTCAGTCAAAAGAAAATTATTTTCACAAAACAAAAATGAATTTTCAACAAAAAGTGTAATAGTTGATAATTCCACCAAAAATATTTCAATTTTAATAAAAAAGACTGTTAAATTAATATGAAAAAATGAATTTTCAACAAAAGAGTTGGATTTTCAAGCAAGGAAGATTTTTCAATCAATAAAGAAAAAAAATCTCATAAAAAATATTGAGTTTGTATAAAGTCATAAAAACAAATTTCCGAAAAAAAGTTGATTTAAAACCCAAAAATATGCATTTTCTACAAAAATAATTGAATTTTTAAATTAAAAAGACGATTTTTCAACAAAATAAGTGAATTTTCAACTGAAAAAGATCCACTTTTAGGAAAAATGAAATAACTACAGAAGATGAATTTTCTACAAAAAAGACAAATTTTCAACAAAATATACGAGTTTTCAACTAAAAAAGATAAATTTTCAACAAAGAATAGAATAGTTTAATGATAAGTTAGAGAAATAAGTTTTTAAGCAATTAAAACAAATTTTCAACAAAACATTCAAATTGTTAAACAGACAAATGAATTTTCTACCAAAAAGATTAAACGTCTATCACACAAAAAAATTGCAACGAAAAACGGAATTGTTAGATTTTTAGTTGAAAAATTAATTTTCAGTAAAAAAAAAACTATGAATTTTCAACTAAAATGATAAATATTCAACTGGAATACTTGAATTTTTAACCGAAAAGAAAAAATTTTAAACAAGAAGACTAACTTTCAAAGAAAAAGATCATTTTCTACCATAAAGATTAATTTTCTACAAAAAAATACAGATTTTCAAACAAATATGATTTTTCAACAAAAGAGTTAATTTTCAACCAAAAATATGAATTTTGTACAACAATGTGGAATTTTTAACTCAAAAATATGATTTTTTAACAAGAAAAGTTATTTTCTGCCAAATAATTTAATATTTAAAAAAATATTTCACTTTTTGAAATTGAAATTTTCAAAGTAAGAAAAAGACAAAAAAATTCAATATCTTATTTTATAACTAACAAAATGGGGTTTTTGGGCTTGGAATACAATTCATTTTTATATGTATATTTCAAGTTACTTCAGAGAAAAATATTTATCTTACTCATATTATCAATCTTCCAGCACTTATAAAACTCACAAAAAGTAAATGTGTTTCGACACGAATATATAGTAATAAATTTCAAGTAAATTCACACTAAATTAAACATTTCTAACATTAAAAATAAATAAATTAGATAATTATAATATAATATTTAAATGAAACATGTCAACAAAATATTCGACGTTGAAGTGAGAAAATTAAATATCACTTGGGGTACCACCAATTTTTGGCCCGGCACTGGTCGTTTCTCACAAGCGGTGAATTGCAACGGTTTGGAAATTAGACTTTTTTATTATTGATTGAAAATTGATATTTTTAGTCGAAAATTCAATACTTTGATTGATAACCTCTGTATTTTGTTCTATATTTGTGTTTGTTTTTGGTAAAAAATAATCTTCTACATTGAAAATTCTACCACTTCGTTGAAAATTCATTTATTTCGTTTAAAAACCTGCAAAATTTAACTTTTTTTTAATTCGTCTTTTTAGCTCTGCAAATTTTATTATTATTGTGAAAAACTCAACTATTATGTTAAAAATGAACTTTTTGTTACGAAATTAATATTTTTGTGTGGGAAATTCAACTGCTTTCTAAAGAATTTGACCTGTCAGTTAAAAAAGCAACAGTTTGGAAATAAATTAATCTTTTTTATTTAAAATTCTACAAATTTTTTGAAAATTCATCTTCGTGGTAAAAAATCCATCTTTATAGGTCAAAAATTTAACTATTTGGTTACAAATTTAAGTAGTTTGTTAGAAAATTTAATTTAAATAAAAAATGTTCACTGATTTTTTAAAATATTCAAAAAATTCATTTGTCAATGAATTTTCGAAAAAGAAACTTAGTTTTAATCAGAAAAATGTACATAGTTTGGGTCTTCATTTTGTATTTAAATACTACTTATTTAAATTTTAGTATTTTTTCTTTTATTCTATAATAAAATCGCTTTTATTAAATTTAAATTTGTAGTAATTCATTCTCTCCTATAAAAGATTCTTTAAAATCATAAATATCCAAATAACTATATTTGAATAAACAATTACCAATGGATCAATTTTTCGAATTTGTAAATCAAATTGAAGCATGCAATTATTTCCCAGAAAATTTTTTATCTTTCTGTCTTCTAAATAAAATTGCAAAACCGCTTCTGAATAAAAATTTCATCATATAACTAAATGTCCTCTCAGTGTTCAAGTAAAAGAAAAATTTCGAATCAGTTTTTTCATCCTGTATATCTAAAATAAAAATTTTAATAAAAATATTTTATTTTTCAAATCATAAATAAGTTTTGTTCAGTAATTAAAATTTTTAAGCCTTAGAAATAAAATGCGTTGAGGAAATTCATACTATTTTAATTTTCCGAGTCGGAATTTTATGCAGATGCAATTAAAAAGAAAATTACGCATTCGACGAATTATTGCTAGAAGAGGAGTTAATTATTCAATGTAGTGTCGCAAAATACTGCATGGTGGTATCGCAATAATTGAATAATATCAGAACGTGATATAAATAAAGAAGATAGATATTTTTACAGATTTTATTTGTTATTTGAAAAATGTTATATGGTTATAAAATTAAAATTGATTAATTTCTTCACTTAAATTTTGGCACTTAATTATTATTATACCTACTTATGCAATGCAAAAAAAAATAGATTTTCATAAAAGGAGTTCAACTTTCAGCCCAGATTTTGAATTTTAAACTAAAAAAGATCAATTTTCAACCAAAGAAATGAATTTTTCACATAGGAGTTCAACCTTCAATCAAAAAAGATTTCAATTTTAAATAAAAAACAGTTTAACTCAACCAAATAAGACGATTTTTCAACAAGAAACCGAATTTTAAGCAAAACAGTTAAATTTAAAAAAAAAAAAAAAAAAGAATCTTTAACAAAGCAGTTTAAATTTCAACCCAATAGTTGAATTTTCAACTGAAAAAAATAAATTCACAACCAAGAAATAAAATATTTTTATTTTCAGCTTAAAAAATCAATTTGAAAAAATCAATTAAAAAAAAAGAATTTTTAACAAAATAGTCAGATTTTTAACCAAAGAGGTGAATTTTTAAACTAAAACAATAAATCTTCATCCAAAAAAATGAATTTTCAACAAAGAAGGTCAACTTTCTTCCCAGTATTTTAATTTTTAACTAAAAAGATCAATTCTTAACCAAAAATGAAATAGTTAAATTTCCGCAGTTAAAAAAAATAAAAAAGTGAATTTTTAAACAAATAATTAGTTTTTCATTAAACTAATGAATTTTCAACATAGGAGTTTAACTTTCAACCCAGTTGTTAAATTTTTAACTAAAAAAGATCAATTTTTTTTACCAAAGCAGAATAATTTTTAACAAAACACGTCAATTTTCAACCAAATAGATAATATTTTAATGGAACTTACGACCTAATAGTTGAATTTTCAACCAAAAAGAATAATTTTGCACCAGAAAAAGACAAAATTTTCAACAAAATAGATAAATTTTTAACTAAAAAAGAAGAAGTTTTAACAAAAAATAGAATAATTTAGTGTGCAGTTAGAGATATAAGTTTTTAAGTAAATAAAATAAATTTTCAATGAAAGAGTTGAATTTTCAACCAAACAAATAATTTTTCTACCAATAAGATTAAATTTCTATCAAAAAAATTTCAATAAGAAGTTTAGTTGAATTTTCAGTTTAAATAATTATTTTCCATAAAAAAACTAATTTTCTACAAAAAAAAATTCAACAAAATACATACTTTTTCAATGAAATATTTAAATTTTGGATGAAATTTTCTACCTGATAGTAGAATTTTCAAGCAGAAATAATTATTTTCTACCACAAAAAGACAAATTTTCAGCAAAATGGATAAATTTTCAACTAAATAACAAAAAATTTTAACAAAAAATAGAATAGTTTAATTTTTAGTTAGAGAAATAAGTTCTTAAGCGAACAAAATAAATTTGTAACGAAAGAATTGAATTTTTAATCAAACAAATGAATTTTCTAACAAAAATAATGAAATTTTCAACCAAACAAATGAATTATGAACATTTTCAACAAACACAAAATTTATTTTCAGTTCAAAAAATCAATTTCCAACAAAAAAAGCGAATTTTCAACAAAATAGTTAGATTTTTAACGAAAGAGATGAATTTTTAAACTAAAGCAATGAATCATTACCCAAAAAAATGAATTTTCAACAACAACAAAACAGAATAGTTTAATTGTAAGATAGAGAAATGAGTTTTTAAACAAATAAAATAAATTTTCAACGAAATAGTTAAATTTTCAATCAAAAAGAAGAATTTTCTACCAAAAAACAAACAAATTTTTTAACAAAATAGATGAATTTTTAACTAAAATAGATCAATTTTTAGCGAAAAATAGAATAATTCAATTTGCTGTTAGAGAAATAGTTTTTAAGCAAATAAAATAAATTTTCAACGAAAGACTCGAATTTTCATCTAAACAAATAATATTTCTAACAATAAGATTAAATTTCTTTTAAAAAAATCTCGATGAGAAGTTTAGTTCAATTTTCAGTTTAAAAAATTAATTTTCCATAAACAAATAATATTCTACAAAAAAAATTCAACATAATACATGATTTCTTAACCAAATATTTAAATTTTGGATAAGATTTTCAACCTAATAATAGAATTTTCAATAAAAAATAATCATTTTCTACCACAAAAAGACAAATTTTCAACAAAATGGATAAATTTTCAACTAAAAAACAAAAATGGCCAACAAAGAATAGAATAGTTTAATTTTCAGTTAGAGAAATAAGTTTTTAGGCGAATAAAATAAATTTTTAACGAAATAGTTAAATTTTTACACAAAGAAATGAATTTTCTAACAAAAATATTGAAATTTCCAACCAAAGATATGAATTATAAACATTTTCAACCAAAAAATAAAATATTTTTATGTTCAGTTCAAAAAATCAATTTTCAACGAAAAAAAAGAATTTTCAACAAAATAGTTAGATTTTCAATCAAAAAGATGAATTTTGAAACTAAAACAGTACCCAAAAAAAAAGAAAGAATTTTCAACAAAGGAGTTCAACTTTCTACCCAGCATTTTGATTTCCAACTAAAAAAGATCAATTTTTCAACAAAATAAATAAATTTTTAACTAAAACAGTTAAATTTTCAACAACAACAAAATAGAATAGTTTAATTTTAAGATAGAGAAATGAGTTTTCAAACAAATAAAATAAATTTTCAACGAAATAGTTACATTTTTAACCAAAAAATTGAATTTTCAACCGAAAAGATATAATGTCTATAAAAAAATTGGACGAAAAATATAATAGTTAAATTTTTAGTTAACAAATGAATTTTTGATTTAATAAAATAATTTTTAACCAAAGAAATTAAATTTCAACCAAAAAGATTCATTTTTTACCAAAAGAGAATAATTTTCAACAAAACACGTCAATTTTCAACCAAATATTTAATATTTTAATGGAACTTTCAACCTAATAGTTTAATTTTCAACCAAAAAGAATAACTTTTCACCAAAAAAACACAAATTTTCAACAAAATAGATGAATTTTCAACTAAAAAAGATTAAGTTTTAACAAAAAGTAGAATAACTTAATTTGCAGTTGGAGAAATAAGTTTTTAAGTAAATAAAATAAATTTTCAACGAAAGAGTTAAATTTTTAACCAAAGAAATGAATTTTCTAACAAAAATAATAAAATTTCAACCAAAGAAATGAATTACAAACATTTTCAACCAAAAAATAAAATATTTTTATTTTCAGTTCAAAAAATCAATTTTCAACAACAAAAAAACGAATTTGCAGCAAAATAGTTAGATTTTCAATCAAAGAGATGAATTTTTAAAGTAAAACAATGAATCATTAACAAAAAAAAAAGAATCTTCAACAAAGGAGTTCAACTTTCTACCCAGTATTTTGATTTTTAACTAAAAAAGATCAATTTTTAACAACAAAAATTTGGTTAAATTTTTAACCAAAGAGATGAAGATGGGATGGTTTACCCTGAACGGAAATATTTCAGTAAAATAAAAACTACGTTTCAATTTAAGTAAAATAAATATTTGAAAAATTTTCTGCGAAGAAACCTTTTTCTAGAAGTGAATTTTTGGAAGTATTTGTAGTTCTAGAGAAGAATAAAAGTGGTGATGGTTTTATAAGGGTGCCTGGCACCTGTAGTTCGTTAGCTGCTACGTGCCCTACTGAAGGAATGAATGGACATGATGATAATCCACCCCACAAGCTTACATCCAATCTAGGGGATGGAAAGGGTCTTTTCACCCCTGGGGTAACTTCGAAATGACCCACTATAAGACTACACAAGTACAGTCAGTAATACCTACTATTGAAATTTTCACCAGAAAAAAAACTTCTATAGTAACCTTCCTGCATATCAAAAATTTGACATCAGCTTTTCCTAAATTGCTAAACTGTAATTTTCCTAATGGAAACAAAAACCGATTTCAGAATTTCATAAAATAGTTTCTTACTTCAATGGGTCAATAAATTAATCAAAGTGAAGAAAATAATAAGGGGTCGTGCGTATATTAAGTGAAGTGTTTGGTAGGGGGGGGGGGGGCAAAACCATTTCTTACATAAGCTATTCTCAAGTCTGCCATTTAATAAAAAACAAAAGTGTAAAATTTAAAAAAAAAGTATGACACTTGATTGTTAATTGTCCCAGTATGACTTGTAACTTAATTAATAATATTAGCAGTTCCTATATAAACAAGTAAGGGCCACAAATCACGTAAGGTGTTTTTCTGGAATTTTGAACCCCCTTCCCATGTAAGATATCGGGAGATTAGTTTCGCCCCCCCCCCCAAATCTTACTAAGATAATTACTAAGATTTTATTCAGGGCAAACTTAATTATTAGAAACAAATTAAAAAATCAAACACTTTTCGGTTAAAAGCTAAGAGTTGAACTACTTTCTTGTAAATTTATTTACTTTATACTTATCAAGTGTCCTAAAATGAAAATTCAACTACTTGGTAGAAAAATCCGCTATTTGGTTGAAAGTTAAACTATTTATTTGAAAATTTAGTTTTCCAGTTGAAGATTCACCATTTTAGTGTATGAGAGTGTCTGTAGATTTTTAGTTTGTTAGCACGATAACTTTCGAAAGGATTGACATATTGGATTGGGCTTTGGTATACTTTCCAAGTGTCCTAAAATGAAAATTCAACAATTTGGTCGAAAATTTAACTATTTGATTAAAAGCTAAACTAATTTTGTCACGATTTAGTTTTTCAGTTGAAGATTCATCATTTTAGTTTAGTTTTTCAGTTGAAGATTCATCATCTTAGTGTGTCTGTAGATTCTAAGTTTGTTAGGACGATAACTTTCGAAATAATTGACATATTGGATTGGGCTTTGGTACACTTTCCAAGTGTCCCAAAATGAAAATTCAACAATTTGGTTGAAAGTTAAACTACTATTTCGAAAATTTAGTTTTCCAGTTGAAAATTCACCATTTTAGTGTATGAGAGTGTCTGTAGATTTTAAGTTTGTTAGGACGATAACTTTTGAAATAATTGACATACTGGATTATGCTTTTGTATACTTTTCAAGTGTCCTAAAATAAAAATTAAACAATTTGGTCGAAAATTTAACTATTTGATTGAAAGGTAAACTAATTTTTTGAAAATTTAGTTTTCCAGTTGAAGATTCACCATTTTAGTCTATGAGAGTGTCTGTAGATTTTGAGTTTGTTAGCACGATAAGTTTTGAAAGGATTGATATATTGGATTGGGCTTTGGTATGCTTTTCAAGTGTCCTAAAATGAAAGTTTAACAATTTGGTAGACAATTTATCTATTTGGTTAAAAGGTAAACTAATTTTTTGAAAATTTAGTTTTTCAGTTGAAGATTCATCATTTTAGCGTGTTAGTGTTTCTGTAGATTTTTAGTTTGTTGGCACGATAACTTTCAAAGGATTGCTATATTGGATTAGGCTTTCGTATACTTTTCAAATGTCCTAATATTCAACATATTGGTAGAAAATTCAGCTATTTGGTTGAAAGTGAAACTACTTTTTTGAAAATTTATTTTTTCAGCTGAAGATTAATCGTTTAGTATGTTAGCGTGTCTGTAGATTGTTAGGTTTTTTAGCAAGATGACTTTCGAAAGGATTGACATATTGGGCTGGGCTTTGGTATACTTTTCAAGTGTCCTGAGAACAATTTATCCTTATGACTTTCTTTGATAAAAAAAATTACCAAAGTTATAACATTTACAAAATTCCAAGAAACAAACGAAAATGAAGATTTTAGGCGAAACAACGGATGATATGAAAAAATGTCAAAAAAAGAAAAACGTTGCATTTTGAACACCCTACAAGATTATCACAACTTTTTGAATTTTCTTGAAAAATCGAAAATTCAAATTTTGACTGCACATAAAATAAGGAAAAATAAAAAATTCCACTTTACGGTCAAACTATACAAGATTAAAAAAAAGATGAATCGACATTGTGTATTCGAAGAAGATCTACAAAGTTGTTAAAAATCACTTTTTGATAGAACGTGTGTGTGTGTTTTTTATTTTTTTATTTCAGGGTCTAACTATTTGGTTTTCATCTGAGAATTCATCTTTTTTTGTTTGTACTTCAACTACATAGTATAAATTGAAACCACTTTGTTGGAAATTAATCTTTTTGGCTGACGATTCATTTTAGTTGAAAATTCTCTTTTCTTTAATTAAACTATTTTGTTTAATTTTTTTTTGGTGAAAATTAATTTTGTTGAACTGAAAATTTAATTATTCCATATTTGGTTGAAAATTTATATTCTTCAGTTCAATCTTTAATTATTTGCTTGAAAATTCCTCTGTTTTGTTAAAAATTAAATATTTTTGGTATAAAATTAATATTGTTGATTGAAAATTTATTTAGATCGCACAAAAAAATAATGAAAAATGAAAAATTGCATTTTGCGGTCAAACTATACCAGATACGAAAAAAGATGAATAGACAAAAATTTTGCATTTAAAAAAGATCTAAAAATCTGTTGCTAATCACTTTTTGATAGACCGCGTACTTTTTGTTTAAATTCGTAAATAACAGCATTAAAAATAAAAAAATTAAACTTTTGGTCAAACGGCACAAGGTACGAAATAAAATTAATAAACAAAAGTTGTTCACCCCAAAAGGATCTCAAAATTTGTTATTGTTAATTTTTAGATAGAACAAGTAGATTTTCTTTTAATCGTAAAAAACAAGATTAACAATAAACAAATTAAACTTTTGGAAAAACGACATGAGACGACAAAAAATGAAAAGAAAAAAGTTGTTCAACCAAAAAAGATCTACAAATTTGTTATAAACTCTTGTTATAAAAATATAAATAGAAAACAACAGAAATAACCTTTTTCGAAAAAGGATACAAGCACAAACGTTGGAAATAAACAAATTAAATTCATGGAACAGCGACACAAGCTGCAATAAAATGTTTATTAACAAAATTGTTTTCTTTTTCTTATAGCATGCGCACTTTTTTCAATCATAAAAACAAGAAATTGAAAATACGTATGTTTCAATACCAATGCTTATTATGATTTGTAATAATATAAATTTATTGAAAATTCAACAATTTGATGAAAATTTTTTTCTTTTCTGTGTAAAAAATTTTTCTTTGTTTGAAAATTTAACTTTTATTGAACTTTCGTCTATTTTGTTGGAAATTTCATTTTTTATTTCCAGGTTAAAAATTCAACTGCTTTATAGAAAATTCGTATTGTCTTGTCGAAAATTCATCAAATTTGTTAAAAAGTCATCCTTTTGGGCTGAAATTTCAACTATTTCGTTGCAAATTTGTCTTCAAAATTTAATAACTGGAATATATATATATTTTTTTTTTGGTTTTGAAAATTCAACTCTTGTTGAACATTTGTCTTTATGGTGTGAAAATTCACAAGTTCGGGTTGAAAATTTAACTGCTTTGTAGAAAATTCATATTCTCGTCTCGAAAATTCAGCAATTTGGTAGAAAATTCAACTATTTGGTTGAAAGTTAAACTCCTTTTTTGAAAATTTATTTTTTCAGTTGAAGATTCGTTATTGTAGTTAACAAATTTATTTTGCGTGTGAAAATTTTCACTTTTTTTTTGTAGCAAAATTAAGTTTTTCGGTTTGAAATTAATTTTTTGATTGAAAAATGAACTATTCCATTATTGGTTGAAAATTTATCTTTTCTGTATTGATTCAGGATTCAACTAATTTCTTGAAAATTTGTCTTTTTTTGTTCAATCCAACTGTTTTTAATTAGAAATCAAATTTTTGTTCAAAAATTTAATTATTCAATTTTTTTTTGAAAATGAATTTTTTTTAGTTGAAAATTTAACTCTTAGGTTAGGAATTCATTTATTTTGTTAAAAATTTCTCTTACTTGTGAGAAAACTAATCTTCTTTGTTTTAGTTGAGGATGCAAGTATTTTCTTAAAAATTCTTCTTTTTTGGTTAAATTTAACTGTTTTTGATTTAAAATAAACATCTTTTTTGGCTGAAATATCAACTATTAAATTTTTTGTTAAAAATTTATCTTTTTAGGTTGAAAATTCAAATCTTTAGATTAAATTTTAGCTACTTTTTTTAAAATTCATCTTTTTTGTTAACGATTAATAATTTTAGATGAGAATTCATGTCTTTGGTTGAAAATCCAACTGTATTGTTAAAAATTTGGATTTTTGGCCAAAATTAATTTTTTAAACTAAAAAGTCAACAAGTTGGTAGAAAATTCAACCATTTAGCCGAAAGTTAAACCACTTTCTTGAAAATTTATTTTTTTTAGTTGAAAATGAATTAATTACGTTAAGGATGCAAGAATTCTGATGAAAATTCATCTTTTTTGCTTGAAAGATGAATTATTCACTGAAATATTCATTTCCTTGGTCAAAATTAGATTAAACTGAAATAACATTAAATTTCAGAAAAAGAAAAAGCTTTACGTAAATTCTGTACGGTCTCTATTGACATTTAAGAAAAAGCAATAACGAACTTCATTATTGATGGTTCTATTTGATGTAAATTAAATTCAATAAAATTTATATTTATAAAAGCCGAGTTGATTTCTCCATTAAATAATTTAAATGATAGGTTTTTCATATTAGCTTTTCCCTCATATTCTACATGAAGCTCGGAGAGGGAACTATAAATGCATATATGTCTGACAGCAAAATACACCTGTCATGTCTCGCTAAAGAACAGGATAGTTTCAACACAGTCTCACATATGCATGTACATTATGGGTCTTCACATCAGGTTGGGATTATTAAAGAGCAGGTACCCTTTGAGTAAACTCTTTCATATTGTATCATATTGTATCATATTGTATGATACTGTGTCATATTCTATCATAGTATATTATATTGTATCGCATTGTATTATGATGTATCATTTAGTATCATATTGCATCATATTGCATCATATTGCATCATATTGTATAACACTGTGTCATATTAATGTATAAATTCTTGAGAATAAATCAAGAATTTTACGATAAAATTTGGACAAATACCACAAAATGCTCCTATTGTAATTCCTGACGACAAAATAAAAATTTGTTTCTTCGGGCAAAAGTAAAAAAGAGGAAAGAAAAATGAGAAGGCAACCAACCAAATCCCCTTCCTTCTCTTTTTTATTTCTTTCGTCTTTTTTCACTACTTGACCACCGAGCAATTCACGCCTACCCCGAAAGGGAAACGGCTTAATGATATAATAATAATAATAAAATATTAAAAAAATTTGTCGTTATGGATTTCTAAAGTGTTAATATGTGAACTTTTACTGCCTGTAATGTATATTTTTCTTTGTTTTATACAAAAAATGTATAAAACAAATGGAAATTATATATAATATTTCCTATTAGGTGTAACTTTTCCTACTGGGAACTGAAACTTTTACAAGAATTTAGGAATGTTTGTACAAATTTTCCACGTCTATGATTACTCCAATTGGAAAAGAATTTGTTAAGTAAATGTTTATCACTTGCGTGTTCGGCATGACATGCTTGATATTCATTATTGTATTTGATAATAATAACAGCTTCAATTCATAATTGTTTTCAAAATTTAATAATTATCGTAATAAAATAAATTAATATTAAAATTTTATTGTTTTTATAAACTTATAAGGTAACTTACTTCAAAGGCACAGAATGTTAGTAAGCAGCAGAAGACGGCACACTTCATGGCTGAAGAGTTCGTTTAATTTCTACTTCCGAGCAAAGATAAACTAGAAGTATCTCCTCTCAAAGTGTAAAGTTTTTTTTATACTAAACGCTTATCTTATCACATGGATGTATTTTTCCGTTTAAAAAAACAAATGTTTATTTTATGACGAAACTGATATTTCATATGCATATTCACATATGGTTTATGACACAGACTGAAATCGCAAAAGCTGATTCACTTAGAACACTAAAAAATATCAAGCTATAGTATTTAATTATTTACGGCACGTTGTAAATCATAACAAATTAAATAGTTACTGACAAGATTATAATTGCAAATTGACGTCAATGTGACATTGAAAAAAAATTATTCCAAGAATTATTAATGTACAAGCCGATATAAGAAAAATATTTTTTACTGCTTTAAACGTTTTATTGAAAGGGCTGACTTATGTTCTTAATATTGTTTTTTGAAAGGTTATGAAAATAAACTCAAAAAGAATCTAATACTATTTTTCATGAGGGATCGATGATCATAGAAATCTCGCAAAATTAAAACAGGTTCAAAATTATTCTTTCCACTTGAAAATTTGATTGAATAAATCTGTGGTGTGGTGGCCCAAACGAATAGGTGTTGAAATTTTATTTTTAATTCTTGGTCCCTATTTCTTTAATCGGGCAGCATTAATCCGTGCCTCCGGGCTTATGAACATAACATGAAATTTTAAATGGGAAAAGCTCGGTTTTCGAAAAAATGAAAAAAGAATTACTTCTTATTAGTTTCTTATAACTTAAAATTTTATCACATCTTAAGGAATGTTTGAGAAATAATTTTCAGAAAATAACTTTTAATTTTGACCGGAGAATGACCCAAAAAGTGCAAAATAGCAATTTTATATAAAATGCATGCTAAAGACGATGTTTTTTTTTAACGTGAATTACTTTTCTTGACAAAATTGACAAATGTTAAGAGTGATATTTCTTTTTTTAGGATATTTGTTAATTATTTAAACAATCATTATTTGTTAAAACAATTTTTTTACCAAGTCAACTGGCGAAAGTTATTATTTTCTTGAATTAATAACACAGTTGATGAAAGTTCAGAGCAATATTTCAGTGAAAGACTGTTTACAATTATTCAAATAATAAACAAGTGAACATTCTATAAATAATTGAAACCTGTCTTGTACAATATATATCACTTTGAACATTCATGAACTGCGTCATTATACCTAGAAAACAGTAACTTGTCAAGATTGACAGGGGGAAAAATTGTTCAAGCGAATAAAATTCTCTTAAATAATCAAGAAATATGTTTTTAAAAAAACATTACTCTTAATATTCATATACTGTATCATTTATCTCGAAAATAAATCACTTTTCTGGACTTACAGGTGAAAAAAATGTTTAAAGAAATAATACATATTTAAGCAATGAATAATTTCTAAAAAATACTTGTAAACTTGTGAATTATCAAATATAAATAATTCATGATAAAACAATCCAAAAAAATAACGTCTTTAGCATGAATTATACATAAAACTGCTATTTTGCATTTTTTTAACATTTTCGAGTACAATACAAGAGGGTTGAAGGAGTCAAAATAAAAGTTTAGGGTGGAAATTATTTCTGGGAAATTTTTTAAGAAGTGAATGAATTTTAATTTATAAAAATTTGATAATCAGTACTTCTTTTTTCCAGTTTTCCGAAAACTTAATTTTTCCCATTTAAAATCTTATGTTAATTTCAAAAGCCCGGGGTAAATGTTGCCTGATTTGAAAAAAATAGGAGATTTCTTTCTGTGCAAAGCGAACAAATACAGGGGGATCAATCACCAAAAATCTGAAGTCGATTTCTGGGGCTGATTAAATTCTTTGGTAATAGCACTGAAAAGTTTCTTTGTGGCATTACAAACCAATTTTAAAAGAAATTTCAAAAAATTTCTCACCATTGGACAAGTCAATTAAAAATTTTCGAATTTGAAATTTTTCAAATTATTGATGTAAGGAAACAAAATTTATTAATTTTGTTGGGGGTAAGGTTTAAACAACCTTAGTCGGAGAAAAGTGAGAAAAAAAGTTTTTCTTCGAAATATAATATTTAAAAAAATTAGAAAAATGTAATTTTGTTAATTTGTACACGGATTTTTACGGATCTTGTGTAAAAACGGCTTGTGTTTTAGGATCCGTACAAAATAGAATTTTTTTTACGTGTTTCTTTACTATATTAAAACGGGCAAAAAAGCATGAAGCATCAGTATAAATTCGTTCACACAGGATCCGTAACAAATAGACAACAAACATTTTTTATTTTTTTTTGTAAAGTTTATGTTAGTGAATAAGCTTAGATGCAAAAAAGTAAGAAAAAAAGTATTTCGTTGACACAAAATAATTAAAAAAATGACAATATATGCACTTTTGTTAATTTGTACCTAAAGTTGCCAACACAATGTTTTTTTTGCTCTTTTGGATATAGTGAAGAAACACGTAGATATTTCTGAGTTTCGAAGAAAAAAAATCTATTTTGTACGGATCCCGCAACACGAGCCATTTTTACACAAAATCCGTAAAACCCCGTTTTACACAGGATCCTTAGAAAAAAATAAATGTTGTTTGAAACTTGGGAATGTGTACGTGTTTCCATAGTTTATTAAAGAGAGCATCAAAAAATAATAAATAAACGAAAAACTGTTTTTTGCAACTTTAGGTACACATGAACGTAATTGCATTTTTCGTCATTTTTTGAAATATTATATCTTGAAGAAAAAATTGTTTTCTTAGTTTTTTCCTTTTAAAGTTATGTTCTTCCATAAATTTTAGGCTGTGTCTAGTCGTCCCGAAAAATCGGTGGAATTGGAAAAGGGGATAGACTAGTCCCGAATTTCGGGACGACGAGACACTTTGTAAATTTTACCCACGAACAAATTTTTTTAATAATTTTTTCCATTCACAGAAAATTAAAAATTTGAAAATTTTCAATCAACTTGCCCAATGGTAAGAAATTTTTTTAAATGTATATTTTTAAATTCATTTGTGATGTTAAAAAGAAACTTTTCAGGGTTATTACCAATGAATCTAATGATTTTAAATTTTTCGGCCCACCCTAATACGCAAGAGCATTCAACTTTCAAAAATTCGAATCAAATAAGAATAATTTGAATTTATTAGAATGTGCGCAAAAAAAATCCAGATGCTTTTTAGCCAAATATCTTTCATAATTTTTAGTTCAACTGGTGTTATTTTGTGGAAATATTGTGAATAAATATTTTTCGATGAATAAAAAAATAAAATCTGAGGATTTTTTATTAATTATTCAATATGAAAATTTCAAGTATCGAGTTGGGAATCTATCCAAGGTCCAACAATTTTTGCTTGTTTCTTCCATTAAAATGATTTTGAAATCCAGTTAAATGAAATGTAATACTTTACAATTGTTCATAAATAATTATGTTTTCTTTTCTTGCATTTTCAGCAGAGGCTGTGCGATGACATACTTTCTAACAAATTTTAGGATTTAATTTCATTAAAAATTCCTTTACCATTTCAAGATTCGAAAGTGGATAAAGTAACAAAAATCGTTTAAATTATTAAATTACTTTCCTGTTAAAAAAAATAATATCTCGATTCGCAACAGAAATGTGGAGTTGACGAAGTGCGTAAATACAGAACAAAACCCGTTCTCAAAAATAGAATTTTTCAACATTTAAAAAAATTAGTTATGCTTGTAAAAATGAGTTAAAAAAATTTCATTTTGATTGAACGAGATCTGTTTTTAATACTCTAACAATAAGAACTGTAACAATAGAGAAGGAAAAGTATTTTATGGAATAAATAGAAGTCCATACAAAATTCTGCCGAGCCATTTGAGCAATAAACAAAACAAATATGGGTATAAGATTGTAAGATCGAGATTGTCTTGATAACGCTTCTGAAATAAATTATGAAAATTAAAATAATAAGGACGCAAGATAAGGTAAATGTCCCAGCGGTAATCGTTACCGTAAATCGCAAAAGACTTCATTGACTTTAATAGTTCAGAAAATTGTCTGGGAGGATTACTTGCAGAATTATTGGTACTTATTAAAGCAGTAAATATCCTAGAATTCTATAAAAATCAATTTTACAATTTACTGAATATTTTTTAATTTACAATTAATTAAAAGTCTGAGAAAATACTGATCTTAATAAAAAAATTCCTTTGTAAAATTGTAAAGTTGCAGAGTTCAAATGCATCAGTTTGCTGTATTAAACATTTTTGTCATAGAATACTTCATGATCAATAATATTAAAATTCATCATGAGTTTACCCGACAGTTATTGATTAATTATTACTATTGACAAATGAATTTATTGGCTATAGCAAAAATTCTATCCATAGAATTATTTACACTCTCAACTTGTCGATCCCGGAAATTGTTCTGAAATTTTGAACTGCGTACCCGCCTTGGTTAAGGTCTGTAAGTTTAGAAACCCCCCTATCTTACGTAATTTTTCCGACTAAGTTTTTTTCGCAAATTTATTTAGGGGTTATCTGAAGCAAAAGGACGAGCTTTTTACAAAGAAGTTGATCTTTCAACCAGATAATAGAATTTTCGACCGAAAAGATTAATTTTCAACCAAGAAGATTAATTTTGTACTAAAGAAGACAAATTCTCCACTAAATACATCAATGATTAACCAAACAGGTGAATTTTCAACCAAGAAGATTAAGATTCTACAAAAAATAGGAATGTTTAACAAAATACGTAACTTTTTAACCAAACAGTTGATATTTCAACCAAGAAAACTAATTTTTTACCTAAAAATACGAATTTTCAACCACGAAGATTAATATTCTACCAAAAAGGACAAATTTTCTACAAGAAAAATAAATTTTTAATCAAGCGGCTGAGTTTTCAACCCAGAAAATTAATTTTCTACCAAAAAGTATGGCTTTTTAATAAAATACATAAATTTGTAGCCAAACAGTTAAATTTCAAATTTAAAAAATCCAAAAAATACCGTTTTTTAAACAAATTACATCAATTGTTAACCATGTAGTTGAATTTTCAACTGAGAAAAATGAATTTCCAACAAAAAATGTAATAGTTGACATTTCTACCAACAAATATTTTTATTTTAAATCAAAAACAGTTAAACTCAAACAAAACAAACAAATTTCCAAATCATATTTTGGGTAGAATTTTGAACTTTTTTTTTTTGAAAATTCATTTTTTTTAAGATTCATCTATTTAGTTTAAATTTCATCTCTTTGGTCACAAATTTAACATCAAATATTACATATTTCATTACGAATTCATTTTATTTTTTTGGAAAGTTGTATTTTCGGGTCGAAAATTCAACTGTTTGGTAAAAAATTCGTTTTTCTGGCTTGAAAACTACACAATTTGGCACAATATTAAACTATTTAGTTAAAAATCAACTTTTTTATTGAAACTTCATATTTTTCGTTGAATATTTAACTATTAAAAAAAAATTTTAAGTGCTTGGTAGGAAATTAACATTTGTGTTGACAAATCATATTTTTGGTTTGAAAATTCAACTGTTTTGTAGATATTTCGTATTTTCAGCTTCAAAATTCAACAACTTGGTTGAAATGTTTTCTTGAAAATTAGTCTTTTATCCTAGAATATTAATTTTCTTGGTAGAAAATTCATCGTTTCAGTTGAAAATTTACCTTGCTTGTTAAAAATTCAACTATTTTGTTAGTAAATCGTTTTTCCGTTTAATTCAACTCACTTGAAAATTCGTCTTTTGGTAAAAAATTCATTTCAGAGTTCATCTCGTTTTGTTAAAAATTCTACTATTTAGTTAAAAATTGAATGATTTTATTGAATTTTTTTTTCATTTCTGGTTGAAAATTAATTGAATAAAAAAAAATTAGAAATAAAATTTTATTAAAAAGTCATATTTTTTAATAAAAAATGCAAGTGCTTGTTGACAGTTGACTATTTTGATAGAAATTTCAAATATTTGGTATAAAATCAAACTAAATGACTGAGAATTACCTTTTTAACCAAAAATCCACATTGTTGCTGGAAAATTCAATATTTGTTTAGACAATGTAACTATTTTATTAAAAATTATGCTATCGATTTGAAAATTTAACTATTTTGTAGAAAATTAACTTAAAAAAAATCATATTTTCGGGTAGAGAATTCAACTGTTTTGTAGGTAGTCTTTCTGGCTTTAAACTTCAAATAATGGTTGAAAATTCATGTTGTATTGAAAATTCGTCTTTTTTGGTAGGACATCAATCTTCTTGGTGGAAAAATCATATTGTTCATATTGTAAAATCATTTGTTTAAAAATAATATTTTTTTGGTTGAAAATTCAACTCCTTGCTTGGAAGTTTACTTACATCATTAAAAATTCATTCTTTTTAAAATTATCCTCTTCGGTTGAAAATTGAACTATTTTGTAAAAATTAGTTTTTCTTTTTGTTCAAAATAAACGTCTTTATCTAAAAAAGAAACGATTCCATTTGTGGTGGAAAATATATCCTCGATTAGTAACTAAAATCACTAAAGAACTATTCAACATTTCCATTACTTGACTTTATTGAAATAAACTTGTGATTTTTTACTATTCCATTAGTGAAATAATGCTAAAATGTTACTATTTCATTTGTCAGAGAATCAATTATTAATAAATTGAATTAGTAAATTTATTACTAATTCAGATTTAGAGAGTGACTGCTGTAACAATCTTGCCATCTGCGAAAGCTAACTCTCGTAACTTTACTGTTTCGAGATCTACACCTTCCTCGTCGAAGAGGGCCATTCCTAGACACTCATCCATAAATATGATAAATAGTCATGAGGACATAACGCATCCTTGTTTTACGCCTTGCATAATATCGAACCAGTCACTCAATTTACCATTAAACCTTACACTCACTTTACTACCTGTATAGTATATTGTTTTTATTTCTTGTAAGAGCCATCCATTGACTCCGTACTCTTTAAGGACTTCCCAAATTTTACTGTCTTCACCAGCAGCCTTATCGTTTTTTAAGTTCTTAATTATATCTCTAACATTAGTGACACAGACTTTTTCAATTGGGTTTTCTCGCTAAGACCTTTGATGTTCAACGTTCTCTTATACGCTTCTTTCTTTTCTTGTCGGGCTGGCTCGATTTCATCATTCCACCATGCTTCACCAGACTTTCTTCCTACAACCGCCGTACCACACACTTCAGTCGCAGATTTAACAATGATATCCCGTAACACAATCCATGCGCCCTCTATATATTTATTGCTTATAAGCGCTTCGCCAGTTGCCCTATCTATGCGTACGATTAACTTATTATGAAAATCTATTCGCACTTCCGCTTTCTGTAAATTTTTAATCTTGATTTGCGTTTGTTTCATTTTTTTGGTTCTCCTTCTTCTCCATCCCCGCCCTATGTTTTGTTTTGTAGACTAGAAGCTAATGATCAGTATTGCATTCAGAACCCCTCATGAGTCTTGTATCTTTTACTAGTTCTCTTAGTCTTTCATCTGCAATAACGAAGTCGATTATACTGTGGCTATTTCCTTTACGCCAGGTGTACATGTGGATTTGATTTAAGTGGAAAAAATAAGTTTTTTGGCATAAAGCAACATTATTCGTGCTCAGAAGAGTGGATGCAACGTTTATAGGTTTGTGAGGCATACAAGCAGGAACTTGCAAGTCTGTTGCATTTTTATGGTTCGATATAAAAACCTTATATGTACGTGTTTTATGGCATGTTTTTTATAACTGTAACTAGAGCGGAAGTATCTCGGAACAGATGGATTTTGACGCTCGTGTTTTTAGCGTCTAACATTATCCGTTTTAAAATAGGATCATAAATTCTTTTCAGTTTTGAGGTAGATAAACAATTGCAATTAAATTTCCACTATAAATGTTTTATTTTAAAAAATGTAAACCTTTCAAATTTGATAGATTTTTCAGAATATTAAAAAATATATAACGTCTGCAGAAACATATCAAGTTTAATAGAAGAAAGCAGAACACAACAAGGTATTGAAAAACGAGCATACATTTTTAGGTTCTTATTCAGTTTTATATCATTAAAAAATTTCCGATATTTTAAATCAGATAAATCCAACTCTCTCCGAACAATTTCGCATAATGAATAAGAAGAATAAAATTCTTAAGGAAGGAGAAATAACACATTTTTATATTAGTCATACAGAGTCGCTTAAAACCCTCAGTAAAAAATAATTAAACGTTAAAGATTTGGAAAACATCAATCATTTTCCATTGATCGAATGTCTACCTTTAAAACTCAACTGGAAAAAAAAACCGTCTGAACTCGGGAGGCGGTTTTCTGCACTTTTCCTATCCCCTGGACAAACCTCCAGGTGATGGCGAGTACTTCTAATAAAGTCGGATGCAGCGCCGGGTTTTCATTGAGAGTGATTAAATTTATGAAGTTATTCTAAGTCCACCTTAGCAAAAGAAAATTTTCACAAGCTATTACCCAGTGAAGTAGAGTCATTTGGCGATACATGTACTATACTCGTATATGTTCTATACTCATATATAGAACTAGATAATTAATAAAATGGGAACCTTTCAAAAGAGTGAAAAAGCTTTTTATAAAATCTAAATCAATATTTAAAGATAAAACAAATTTCTACACCCTAGTTTGATCAAAAACAGTTATTCAGGTTCGAAGAAATAAATGCGGAAGTTGATCATCTTAAAGTCACACTAACCTAAAATTGCAACAGGCTTGACTGCGGATTGCGAAAAAAAAATTAAATTTTCAGTTTAAAAATGTTATAAAATCATTCTTCCGAAATATTAAGTTTCTGAATACGGTTAAACAAAGTTTTATGTAAAAAAGTTTGCCAATTCCGAGAAAATTGACGAAGAATTTTGATACTACAATTTCATGAGACTTTAAAATCAGATTTGGATAGCAATTAAAAAACTTGATCCCGAGATACGGGGATTCTGAATGAGAATAAAAAAGTTTTGATCGAAAAATTAAATTTGCTACACAAAAATCAAAATTGAAGATCGCGAAATCACATATAATAGAGATGAGATAAAAAATTTAAGACCTGGGCACCAGAAAAAAACATTTATAAAAGCGCGATATATATAAGTAGGAATAAGAAAGAATAATATTATATGAATAAATGAATAATTATAAATAAGTAATAATATTATTATCTTATAAATAATGTTATATAAAATAGTTTTATTTTGCAACAAACATACAATTAAACTTTACAATGTTGATTACTCCCGGTTTAAACGAAGCCTGCATTTGACAAATGTTTTATTTATGCTGTCAGAGTGAATTATTTATTGATATTACGGTTTTGAATATTGTATAATATGAATAATTAGTGAATGTTGAAATGTCTAAAACAGCAATTATTTTGATTGATTTGACGAATATTTGTCAGAATAGTGAGAAAAACTTAGTTAAATTCAATTTTAAGATTATTTTCCATATAATATTTTTTCTACTAAGAAAAGTGTAAATTGTTCAACTGTATCTATAGTTGTTCTGATTATAAGATAATATAAATTATTGTATATTACATAAGGTATTCTTTCTTGTTGAAGGAAAATTTAAAAATATTTTTTGTTTTCAAATTTTTCATCTCATCTCTATTGCATAATTTTTGCCTATTTATGGAGGAGGTCCCAGAATTTTGATAATCCTTAAAAAAATGTTTAAAGGTAAATTTAAATGTTCAAATCTCAATGTCTACGTCAATTTGATGCTCGCATCCTCTAAACAATTTTTAAAAATAAAAATAATAGGAAACAAATTGTTGCGATACGGTCGCCAAAAAATAAAGTTTTTTGTAAGTCATCCTAATATATAAATAATAAATGTATATAAATAAAAATGCTCTTATTCACCTTCATTGAGAAAGTCATTCTTCCTACTCAATTTATTCAGTTTTGTCTTGATTAAAGGATAATATAGAAAAAAATATAGATGAGAATATGATTCTCTCTACGAAACTTTGATTCTTAAATTTTACTGTCAGATGCCAACTAATCCCATTTCAGTTCAGTCAAGGAAAATGAGTCCATAAATAAAATTAGATTCGAGACCTAAAAACGATCATGCTACATCACGTCAATGTATTTTGTGTCAATCTTACGTGTAATAGTCAAATATACAAAGAGTATAAGACAAGTTATTACTTGTCAACCGTGAAGCAATATACCTTACAAGCCACGGAATATTACTGGTCGGTATGAGAATGAGGGTTGAATACAAGGCATTGAACCTATAGAACGAGGGTTGATCCGCAACGACGATGGACAGCTCAATTTATCTTCCTAATGTTACGTAAAGCCTACCTCATACCAGGAAGGCATTTTTTTTGTAGGTCCTATTTGTGGTTTGCAATATTGCCATCCATTATATTACCTAACATAAATCAAATCACCAACATACTCTACTGTATACATTTCAACTTTTAATAAAAATGAAAAAAATATGGAACTATTCTTCACAAAATAGGGAGCGTCCACATAAGGTAATCGGTAAAATGGTTGGACACCCCCTACCCCCCAATGATTGGCCACCTCATTTAAATATATTTATATAAAATAATACTCAGAAATAAAATTACTAATAAATAGTGCAGAATGATGCTGCATGAGCAAGAAATTTGAACGAAAAGCTGTTGACGTTCGGAATTTCCGCTTTGATCAAAATTATTTATTTCTTTTAGGCTACGATAAATTTAACGAAAAACTTTTGTATTTTATGTAAATTTGATAAATTAAGATACACGATAGTATCCTCATCCTAATATTCTGTCTATATAATATATATACAGAATATTAGGATGAGATATTATCGATAAATAAAGGCAATCATTGTCATCGTGATTAAAGTGGAAACATAATGTTTGGTCACAATATCTGAAAATCAAATAACTAAAATCTTTGCAAAAATTCATTCAAAATTGTTTAAACTTTGTATAGACTATGTATATAATTGTTTGTCACTTTGTCTTATGAATCTAAATCATGTCAAAAACATTTTGGGCTCCGGCCAATCAATATACATTTTAGTGGCTAATGACTGCATTTCACCACATTTAAGTGGTCAATCATACAATCATTGACCTATGCTAATTACTATGTAGCCACGGCCAGTACTTGTATTTTTTGACATTTTTAATTTTTTTAATTATAAATTATTTGCTTTTCTCTGGACATTTTTTTCATTTGAGAACATTGATATAATTTAAAGATTAACTTACACGTCCCGTTAACTTAACAGATTAGGGGCAGCAAATTTACTCTTTTACCCTTTTTTAAACAAGTTTTATTTTTTCCTCTGATTTCAAGAAACTTCTCCTTTTTCCGTTACTTCGCTTGAATTTGAACAGAATTAATAGAACCCGACAAGAAAATCCAATTATTATTAGTTAAAAGTTAAATTTTGTATTTTAAAAGTCTACCGTTATATTTTTGGTTTGAACTTTATTGAAAATTGATCTTTGTGGCAAAAATTTATATTTTTTGTTAAAAATTCGTCTTTTTTTGGTAGAAAATAAATATTTTGGATTTGAAAATTCATCCTTTTTGGTTAAAAATGCAACTGTTTGATTGAAAGTTAATCTGTTTTGGTTAAGGATTCAACTATTTTGTTAAAAATTCGTTGCTTTTGGTTGAATTCAACTGCTTTTGATTTGAAATTAAATTTTGTTGTTGTTGTTGGAATATTAACTATCACATGTTTTTTTTTAAATTCATAGTTTTTGTTGATAAATCAAATTCTTGGTTTAAAGTTCAACTAGTTCGTGAAAAATTTATTTTTTGTTTGGTAGAAGATTCATAACCTTAATTAAAAATTCAACTATTTGGTCGTTAATTAACTTTTTTGATGAAAATTTATATTTTCAGCTTGAGAATTCAACTTTATTCTCGAAACCCGTCTTTTTGGCTTGAAAATTCAACAATTTGGTAGACTATTTGAAAAGTTTACTGTTTTCTTGAAAACATATTTTTTTATGTGACAAAAATTCATGTCTTTTTTTGTTATTGGTTTCAAAACCTAACTATTTTCTTGAATATTCGTCTCTTTGAGTAGAAAAATAGTCTTATTTGTTGGAAATTCATCTTTCTTGATTGAACATTAATTTTCTTGTTGCAAATTAATTTTCCTTTTGAAAATTATTCTTTTCCGTTTTGAAAGTCAACTGTTCTCTAAAACATTCGATTTCTTAGCTCAAAAACTGGAATCTATTTGTAAAAATTCGTCTATTTGGGTAGAAAATTAATCTTGTTAAGAATTCATAATTTTTGTTGAGAATTCAACTGTATTTTTCAGTTCGTTTTTACATTCTCATCTCAATGAGAAGGTATTGGTTTTATGTGAAAAATGACTTTCGTGGATTCAATCAAATGTCGAGGGCTTAGTCGCCAGGTCAAAGGATTGTCAGGGTTTCTGACACGCTGAAATAGTTGCTTTTGGTTATTGCATGACAACCAGCAGTAACTACTCCATCACCATGTTAACCGGTTCCTGCTCAGAGTCAACGCTGGGCCAGTCAGATTACTACAAGACGTTGCCATCTTTACTATTCGGCGAATGTCATGTCACGGAGGCGTGACGTCACACGATCAACCGAAACGCTGGCTGTACTAAACTCGAACTGTCAGTAACCAGGGACTTCAGTCATGCGCCATATTACCAGAGCGTGAGGTCACGATCCTCATAATGTAATATTATGATAGGTAACTTGGCAAGTATGGTCTCATAGGTCATCGGATGTGTTATCGATTGGGCTTCAACTATGAAATGCAACCGCCGCAGAAGACGAATACCGAGTGAAACATCATACTTAAAAAATGTAAAACCAGGTAATCCAGCACCGTCGCCAACTTAAAATTTAGTCAGGGTTATGTCTCCATGAAACCTTTCATCAAACGCAAATTGTTTAAAGCACCATTGAAAGATTTCGTGAGACCAAAGTTCTGAAATGCTCGACAGTTTGATTGAAGCGTATGTGCATGCGCGCTGATGTCTGGTCTAGGATAGGTCAGTTTACACACTTAGTTGAACGAAAATGTTCAGAATGAGTCTAGATCATCTGGACCAAGAGTCCTAGGTACAAAAATCTATTCTTTATTCATTTATTTTTTGACCTAAATCAAAATTATATCCGATTAAAATTTAGTGAAATCACTTGTAGTTAACCATTTGTTCGTGATTTATTTTTATAGATGGTTAAATAATTTGTTGTGAAGGACAGAAGATACTATGAAATGTTTGTTTAATACTTCACATTATGATTCCGTTATAGTTTTGAATTTACCGCCCAAATTTTTGAAGCTTGAGAAGTTTAGAAACATTCCAAGTCTCCTGAAATTTTTACCTCGCTCAAGTTTATTAAGATAATGATTTGAATTTAGACTTAGGTTTACATGAATACGAGAGTTTTATTACGCCTATGTAGTTGCTGCGAAAAATAGTTCATAGTTCTAGTTACTAATTATTCAGTTCATAGCTTCCCAGATAGTTGCGCTTCGACTTAATGATTGTGAACGCGCCTTCATGCGAGTACTCTTCGAGTTCACGGTCTTGATGCGTCGCATGAATCTGTTATTTCGTTCTTGGTCTACGAATGTTTAGACGTGCTCCGTTCTTGAATTTTGCATTATACGACTTCAGATGATATTCACAGTGATTCCGAGAGCTCTGTTTGGAATATTTGGAATGTATTGTCGGACCTCTTGAGGGTATACGGAATTTGACAATTGTTTTATTGTGGATGTACGGAATTTGACGATCGATCCATATAGGAGAAATATCCAAGGTAAACCTTTTATATTTTGGTAAGCAAGGCAATGACAAGGTCTGAATGCATAAGCCAGTTCACAAACCATTGCCGAGTTTGATCCCTTTCTTATGAGTGCTCTCGTGTTGATTTTGAATTTAATTTTGCGCGAAGTCGAGTCAGTGCGTAGGGTTCTCGCGTTCGGAATTTCCGGGTTTCGCGACAGAATTCTGTTAACCGATTTTTCGTAATGGCCAAATGTCGGGATTTCGTTCCATAGACCTCCATAGACTCCCATATGTGCGAGAGCGCTCGGAAAAACAGGAGTCAGTGACCATGGATCATCTGCGTGCTGAACCAAACCAGCCCCACCCCTGGACCAACGACTAGCGGCAGGCGACGAAGGCTTGCGTGGCAGCTAGCTCCTGCTGACTGTGCGCCACCAGACTGCGGTAAACCGAACTTGGTCCATCTCTTTCGACCGTCCTCTTACTCAGCAGTTCTACGCTCTAGACGCGAGTGGCGCTCCGACTCTTATGAGAGGGAGAACGGAGAAGCCACTCTACGAAATGTCATTCGTAATTCTAGACTCGATGTGAGCACACCAAACAAAATTACTTACTAAGCGATTAATTTGGGAGCAAAAATTGGAATAAATAATATTTAAATTTACCACCCATGATGAGAGGACGAGCGCGCAGAGGAAGGATTCTGCCAGGTGGGTTCCCTTACTCTTCGGTCGTTTAAATTATTAGGTTTTTTCGTTTCAACGTCGTGTGCCGAACTGGTAGGCACACGCCGTTGAAATTGCTTAGTTGCTGACCTCGGGCAAGGTAATTGTTTTCCGACTTGAGTTCGCACTTATAATAATTTAAAATCTTCATTTATTTGCCGGGTCATCATGGACCTACGCTGGAGCGGTATAACTCCATTCTTTAAATCTTAAATTACGAAATTGATAAGTGGTCACTCGGACCACTCCATATAACGAAAGTTTGTCAGTGTCAAAATTGCGTTACGTTTCCAGACTATAAATCTCATTCGAGTGGGACGAAGGCCCACTCATTACAATTATCTCTTGTTAATTATTGATCCGAATACTAAAAGTACTCTAATTACATTTAAATGGAATAGAACAATGTGTGAATTACATTTATTTCTGACCCTCTGCGTTATTCCTTACCGGCCCACTCTGCTGGAGTTATCGGGCAAACTATTAATGAATTAGAATAAATTGTAACGTAAAGTTCAGGACAAATTAAGTTTCCTTTTGCATTTTGATAGTTTTAATGTAGGAACACTATCTGGCGCCCTTCAGACAATTCTCGGACTCATTCTGAGTCCATATTAAATTAAAAATAAGAGTCAAATAATTAACAATAAAAATAATTGGCAAAATGCAGGATATAGTAGATATTCACATAGATATTAATACGGATGAAAATATCAACCTAAATGAAATTAAAGTGTAACCACGAAGACGCTAACGTGTATGAGGCGCACGTGGTTACACACATCAGTACACGCACACGAGACGCTAAGATATTGTGGCACTCATGCCTACATTTACGCCATTTCACTTTAATGAAATACAAAACAAATTTAAGTTAATCAAGCGAAAGAATTTGGAATATTAGGAAAAGCTTGTAAAATACTACGGATAAAAACGGAAACGTAAAATCAGACTCAAAAAAGAACAGAAAGAATTTCTTATTAACAAAATAAAAAAGCGCTTTTTCGACTACTTAATATTTTAAAATTTTATGTCAATTTCAGCGTTTCTCATTTTATCAAATTGATGACGCTATGGTTTAAAAAAAGAAAAAGAAATAAGTCAAGGTACAATTTGATTCAAAATAAAAATCCAAGTAAAATTAAATCGTACACTTGATTTATGAAAACGGAATACCTTACTAGAAACTATGGAGAAATCAAAATCATTCGAATGCGTAAGGCTGATGACCTTCCGCTAGTTTCTCAATATCCATAAGTCTTTAGAATAAATGCAACCGTAGTTGCAGGAATCAAACTTCATCGACTTGAAATGAGTGAGCGGAGCTGAAATTGAATGGTCATCAAAATGTTGGAAGTAGTACCGTGGAGGAAAACCTATTGGAAGTAAAATAATGCGATTCGGCAAAATAAGGGGTTTTCTCTAAAATCGAAATAATACGAATTTCGTGCCCTAAGTTCACTTTCCCTCGGAAACATCACGAACGGATCCGTCTGGGCCGTCGTGATTGTTTTTTTTTTGTCTGCCCCTAGGGGTTTGATCAGTTCGGCGATACTGACGTTAAACGTGATTTTGAAAACGCAAAATATCGGTATGAGCATGGTAGTTAAAAGTACTTGCCGAGGAGGCAACGAAACTTCCACGTGTAAGAAATCATTAAAAAATCTTCGATTTTTATGGAAAATTATCCGAGATCACAATCTGTTATTTTATGTTTTATCGAAAGCAACACCCTTCACCAAAAGAACTGGCGGGGTAAGTCAGAAAACATAGAAAACCTCTTGAATTAAATAGAGCAGACAGTCGGCCCATAAAATTATCAATACCTTGAAAAAGGTATTATTATTTTGAAATTTTGCAAATTATTAACTGGGCGAAATTCCCAATTTTACCCAATTAATAATTTTCCCGAACGTAACAAAATAAATGGTGGCAGCGGTGGGATTAGACTGTCACTAATTGTTGCTAATTTTGTTAATGTGCTTTTGGTGAAAAATACAGGAAAATGTTAATTGCTTTAAAAGTACGAAAATTCAAGGTTGACTACAGGCATCAAGTGGACCGATTTCAATTTTACTTTTAACGAATTCTAAATCTTTTTTTATAATTGTCTACTTTCATTGTTTATAAACAGTTTTCGTATTTCCTTGTCAAGATTTGTAAACTTTGATGGTGATTTTATTCTGAACATTTTTAATGAACTAACATTCTGAAGGGGTACAAGAATCTCAAAATTTTTAGCAGGCCTTGAGTTATTCAATAGGCCAAAAGAAATTTTGAAATTTTTTTAATTTATTTGGAATAGACAATTTCTTTATTTGATTGATTACTATACTATCGAAGTTTCACAAATTATACACTATGTTTGACATTGTTTTTTTCCCAATGCCTGGAAAAAATAAAGCCCGCAGATCCAAGCATAGAGGTTGAGAAAAAGTTCGAGCACGATATGAACGTGCCATTGCTCGCGCACATTTAAACTCAGTGCGGGAATTATTCGTAGTACCAACCTGTGCGCTCGAGGCGGGGGTCTTTAAGGTTCTGGAATTAAATAAAAAGAATTGTTATTTAATTGAATTTTATGAAATGAGAAAAATAGCAGAAAATGTCTATTTTCCCGGAAAACTGAATTAAGCAGCATAAAAATAAAAATCGCACTGGAAAACAATTTCGGGAAAAATTCTGAAAGAAATTTTTACCTGAGCTTTCCGGTGCTTATGAAGAAAAACCCAGTTTCGGAAAATCAGAGGAACCTGCAATTGTGGCCCCGAGAGAAACTGAGTAAATAAAAAAACAGGCAGTGATTTTTGTAGTTTCTCGGCCTTTGGATCCCGAACTAGAGTTTGTAGAATTGAACAATGACGCTGAGTCTTCAGCCCTTTTCGATTTCCTGATTAGTCGGACAGAAAACGCGCTATGTGTTAGGAAGTAGCGAAATAAAGGAAGTCCTTTTGTCATGTGTTTTTGATGCAGTAATTTTTTTAAGGACTTGCGCCCTTGAGGCAGATGGGTTTTCAAAAGGAAATTATTTCTTTTACAAGTAAAAAAAACATATTGATCGAAATCTAGACGGCCCATTGACGAAATGTTTGTACTGAAATTGGTTATTCTTCTGAAAAGGTAAAAGGTATTGATTTTTGAGAAGAAAATTAAAAGAGTGTGATAATATCATCTCATATATTCATCCCTTATTTGGAAAAGAAAAATTAAGCTGGTTTCATTTAATAAACCATTAATTGATTTCGGTAGCTCACCCAGTCGCGCGATCAAATGACGAATTAAAGACATTTCATTATGAAAATCAAAAAGAACATTAGAGAATGTCATTGAATGACAATTAGAGCCACAAGAATTTTTTTTTAATTATCAAATTACGGTGTTTCATCCGCGCTGACTCAAAACTGAACGCTATAAGCGAGGTATTAGCCAAGCTGCGTTTAAGAATTTAATTTTTATGCAGATTAAAAAGGAAAGCGAGATCTTTAAATATCTTACGGGAAAATCAAAAATCTCTTGCGACTCTCTCGCGCTACCTTGATCAGGAATAAGTAGCGTTTCGAGCTTCTTTTATTTCTTCTACCTCACCCAGGAATAATTCCTTCCCAAGTCCTTTTCAAAAATCGTACAAAAAGAGGAAAGCGTTGACAAAAATATAATCTAAAGACAAATCTAAGAACAATAACCGCTAGTTTGATCATTTATAATAATCTGAGTAAGCCTGAAAGAAAGTCTGTTCTTATTCTTGTGGTTAAACCCACAGTTCGACTTGTTGTTGAAACTAACCGAGAGACGGAAATAGTATTTAACAACATCGAAGTAATAATTATTGACCTACCCTTGGAAGAAGCTCTGCAGCAAAGACTCTAAGCAATAGACGATTCGGAGGCCGAAAGGGTAATAATCCCGTTCGAAGCAAATGACGAGCAAGAAATAGAAATAATAGAATTGGATTAAGGAGTTAATTTTGCGAAAGTAACTCCACAGTAAGATCATCGTCAGAGTTTTCGTTTTTTTTCTGCCTCATATATCCTCATTTGGAAAATCTTTCTCCTGTTTCGATGTTTTCTTACAATATTGAATTGAGATTTTTGTGACCAAATATACACCGGTTAAATCGAAAAATGGTAATTTGAAATAACGGTCATCATAAGTAAAGCAAAGACAGTCAAGTTAATCTTCAATGGAAAGAGAAAGAGTTAGAATTGAAAGCGAGAACCTGAAAGATGAATTATCGACTCTTTTGAAGTTATTGATAGATCTTTCGATTTTTAAACAACCTGTTTGCTTCAACTCGGTAGGAACAGTAACTACTTCCGTTAAGTGGCAGGAGTTCGAAAAATTTACAAATGACTTGATGAAACATTTTGACACTGTTGTCAAAGTAACTGAACGTAGAGCGCGTAAAGTGGCCGATAAATTAAGCCAAGAGTAGGACATAAAATTATGCCACCATTCGTGTTCCACAATAGCCACTACTTGGCTATCGAAATACCAAATTCTGTGGATATTAGTTCCGAAATTTTTCTGGAAGGTACAGTGGAACTAGTTTTGGAAAACAAAATTCCTACCCACTTTATTGAGGAAAATAGTTTGAGAATTTCATTCACAGAAACAACTGAATACGAGATCACTCTTTGAAACCTAGTCTTTCGTACTACAGGAACCAAGGGGAGTTTCCTCGGATCTGTTCAGGCAAGAGGAATTGTGGGATTATTTATAATAAAGCACCTAGCCCAAGTATACGGTTTTTCCATACAACTTTCAACGAATAAAATAATGCGAGAAAAAAGTTGATGCGATTATCTGCTACCCCATGGTATGTGAATAGACAGAGGTATGGAAGAACTTCACCATCTAGGTAGTCTTTTGGTCCCAATTATTCTACCGCCGGCACCGAGAAAAAGGGGAGAAATTCCTGACGCCGTGACCATGCACTTTACATTAAAATCACCAATTATTGGAAACAGTAGGTTGTCTCAGAACACGCCCCATTAGCAAACGAATTAGAGGGAGTTTTGGGGAGACCAGGGTAATTCGAGCACGGAAAAATATAAACGGGTGTGATTTTAATACCGATTAAATAACTAATTTTCCATACTATTGTCAAAATGCCTTTCGAAAATAAAGATCCTGCGCAGAAGGGCCTCAATGCGAATCGAAATGAGGAAGATGGAAAACTTGGTAATGAAAATCAAAACAAATGGAATAATGGTAACGGCGATGCTCCATATCATCAACCAAATGTTGAACCCGATCTAAATGCATCTTCGGTAGCTGTAATGTACAGTTCGAGAGCGGACATAGGGTTTCAGCCAAAAACAAGGTCAAATCGACAGGAACCCCAATTCACTCCAAACACAGATAATGTCGCAATCAGAGTGGCCCAGCCAATTGCGGATACACTAAACACACAACAAGCTGCTAGTCACATACCTATGTACGATGGTAAGAATATTCCGGTAAGAGATTTTATACAGGACATAGTAAATACGGCAACCTATGTTCATGTGTCCTGTACATCTTCCCTGATTACCGCCGCGTTGGGGAATCTCACTGGCACAGCTAGGGAATGCACGCGCTATAAAGAATTTTCTTAGATCACCGATTTGATCGACCTATTAGAGGACCGTTTCGTACCCGGCAAGTCGTTTGAGTACTATTTTAATGAAATATAACAACTAGTTATGAAAATAAGTGAGTCGGTCAATGAACATTATGACCGGCTGCACTCCTATATAGGGGGAACTGAAGCGGCACTTGAAACAGCCCATTCACACGCGATAGCTGTGGCAACATCCATCCTCGTTATTCAAGCCGCAATCAAAGCTTTTATTCGAAATCTCTGTGTACATAAAACCCTATAGGCAAGTTTAGAAACAGGAGGCATTAATTAGGGCAGGGGTTGGAGAGATGTTCAGAAAAGATCCAATAGTTCACTCTGCTTCACCTTACAACTCACCCACCCTAGTCGTGCCCAAAAAGCCTGACTCTTCAGGCGAAATAAAACCTATAATTGTTACTAATATCAGAGCTTTAAACGAAAAAAAACTATTGGTGATGCCTACTCGATTTGGCTTTGAGATTTAGACAAATATAAACTGATGAAAGGGACCAGTCTAAAAAGGCTTTTTCAACTCCCTAAGGGCATTATCAATATAAACGAATGTCCATGGGTATACAAAAAGCCCCCGCCACTTCTCAGCGTCTTATGGATCAAGTCCTTTCCGGAATGCAGGGTGGCGAGCTGTTCGTGTGTTTTGATGTTATAGTCATCTGCTCAAGGACATTATAAGAGCACGAGAAAACAGTAAACCGGGTATAATACTGCTAAACAATTCTCTAATCTTCTAAGAAAGGACCAACTATTTAGTTGGGGACGTGAAGAGAATACAAGTTTTCAGAAATTAAGGAAGAGGCTATGTTACCAGCCTATCCTGCGGTACCCAAATTTCGGAAAAACTTGTCAACTTACTACGGAGGCATCAGACATTGCATCAGGAGCAGTACTGACCCAGGGAACCGATGGAATTGATTTACCAGTGTCTTGTTTTTCCTAGGTATTCCACGGTTACGAAAAGAATTATAATAAAACCAAAAAAGAATTTTTGGCCGTGGTAGACGCACTGGAAAATTTCCGTTCTTATTTGTATGGGCATTAATTTATTTTATTCTGTGACCACGAGCTCATGCGATGGGTAAATTCAGCCAAGTCTCCTACGGGAAGAGTCGGAAAGTGGTTATGGAAACTTGGGGATTATGACTACCAATCTGAATGTAAGCCGGCAAAAATAAATCGATGGCTGTCCACCCTATCTGAAAACCCGGCAGTCGATTCCTCTTCTAGTGCCTCTAGTGGTGATGAGACTACGGACGATGAAGATAATTTTCCGGAAGCCCCTCCTCATATTAGCTTCCTAGGAATAGAAACACTCTTGATAAATTCTCCTGTGCGGGTGGCAAAGCAACTATCCCGCGAGGAAATTGAACAAATTTTGCCCTCAAGGAAATTCAGGCTCGCCTCTGCCCCAAGCAGTACACACAAAAAGAAGGGAAACACCGAAGTGACCGAAAAAGATTCCATAGTAGCTCCTACTTTTAGATCCGAGGCTCTTTCCAGTGAGCCTGGTCCCAGCAAACCTGCAACCCATAGGAACGTATCTCTACCATCCTCTCTTGCGACATATGCTGTCAAAAAGCCAGTACAGCGACAACGCTACAGTGTGCTGCCAAGTCTAAACATCCCTCCTATCATAAATAAGTATAAAAGCCCACCTACGGATAAAAAGTCTACAAACCCGCCGGGATCCTCAGGTGACATAAAAGGGTGTGACCCCGCTGGAGTCATTAGATCCCTCGAACCACCTAATCCCAGAAATCCGGAAAGAATACTGGTTTACGTGAGTCCTCCTGCCGAAACCAGCGACACTGACACTGATGCCGTTATTTCAAATACAGTACTCTCTGATTTTTTTAAAGAATTACAAGATTCGTTCGCACGGTTCGAGCTATCCCTCAAGAATCATCCGTCTATTAACGAACAGCAATCATTATACTGGGACCCTGATTACGTAGAATTGGTAGGTGAAACTAACAACGAATCGTCTTTAACTAATTCAGATGATGATAGGCCTATTTTTGATAACGATGCGATACCAACAATAGATCGCGTCATTCGAGATCTCAGGGAAATATCCGGCCTAAGTGAAACGAAGGAAGAACAAGGTGTAGAAAAATATTTACCTATAGACTAACTCCGTCACTAGAGAACAGGATAAGGACTGAAACCCTATCACCAAAAATGAAACCGGACAAAAACTAAAAATTAACCCCGAAATAGAAATTTCCGCACAGAACGTTTTAGAAGAGTCCGTACTCCCGCCGTTGCCTAGGCGTTGAATAAAGATAGCTACTCCCGTAGCCAAGCATTTTTCTGAAGCGCGTTCTAACCCTCACCCAGCAACAACTATTGAGAAACCCTCCGTATTTATGGAGGAGGCGGAAGACAGTGAATATGCAAAAAGCCTCACCCACAAAAAGAAAGAGAAACCTCATAGCCACTTAGCAACAACGGAAGCAAGTGATGTACTTTCCATGGTTTCCCTCTCCCCCACCTCGGAGGTCCAAGTAACCTCTTCCACTTTAAACGTACAGATGGCTTATATCGTTGACCCCGATGAAGCTATTAATATAAAACAGGAATCTCAAGTTACTTCGGAGTGATCTACACGCTCTAGCGTGTTGAATAATTGTCGAGAAACGTTGACCTACCGCAAGGACAATTCTTTACATTTCCTTTCGGCCGACTGTGAACCCGCAAGATCGGTCACAAAGTAATTATTAGCCATTGCAAGAATAGACCTGTCAGAAATGCGTGATAAAACCCTTCTAAAAAGGACAGGTGCTGGCAACCCCTAAGGGCAATTACACCACGTATTCGACAATAGTTAAAGGTAAGTATAATGAACCCTTCTCAATGACGGAATTAGAAACGGGGTTGAGAAACCTATCAGTATGTCTAGCAGCGGACAAAGAAAACAGTTTCCGACTTCCGCGGTACATTGATTTTTACAATGAGTTACCTAGTAGTTCTCTCACCGACGCTTTAATTAATGTTTTCAAGAATATAGGGATTAATGTAACTGTCTGTCATGGAAAAATTGAGATTCCTCCGGAAGAAGATAGGCAGAAAATAATTTCGGAAGCCCATGAAAGTCTACTTAGCGGACACAAAGGGGTCACAAAAATGTACAAAAGGGTCAGAGAGAAATTTACCTGGCCCCAACTAAGGGATGACGTAATGGCTTACATCCGGAAATGTTCTAACTGTGCTGAAGAAAAGCCTCCCTTGATACGGTTGGACTTTTGCTATGCAAGACAACCTTAGCAAGTACTGTAAATCAGTTGCAGCTCCTGACATCAAAAGCACTACTCTCGCGCATGCATTAGAAATGCATTTAATTTCTGCCTATCGTGCACCCCTGTGCATCCTAACAGCTCAAAGGACATCATTTATCAGTAAAACTTTGCAGAAGTTATCAAATTTTTTAAAAATAAACCAAGTAACCACTTCGGACTATAGGCCACAAACCAACGGGTCATTGGAGAAAAGCCACGCCGTCTTAACAGAATATGTGCGGTTATATGCTAAACAAAATGACGATTGGGATAAGCTCCTCCTCTACGCTATGTTCGCCTATAATACTTCTGTACACGAAGCGACTAATTTTACACCATGCGATTTGGTTTTTGGTAGAATACCAAGAAAACCATCTTACTTCCCGGATAATGCAAAATTAGAAACATACGGATCATATCTTAGGGAGTTGATCACGAGATTACAAGAAATTCATATTTTAGCGGCAGAAAAATCGATTGAAAAAAAATTAGCATTCAAAAAGCAATATGGTAAAAAGGCAAAACCTTTAAATGCTATGATAGGCGATTGGGTGCGAATAAAAAAGGAAGTTCGCAAAGGGAAGTTGGATAAGTATTACGACTATCGTCATTATAGAATAATAGGTTTCTCAGAAGGAAATAATGTTAGGTTAGAAGCCGAAGATGGAACACGGTTATCAAAGCACGCAGATAAGGTAAAGCTCGTTTACTTCTGACTATAAGGATCAGTGCGATACAATAGAAATGGGTTTTTAGTTGATGACGATGACTATGTACATGTACACACCGATGGTTCTCCTTTACGCAATAGGAAAAACTCGGCGCCTGCCGATATAGGAGTCTGGTTTGGCGATAGCCACCCTTTAAACATTTAAGCCCATGCGATGCGTCGACAGACAAATAATTCCGCGGAAATTCAAGCTGTTGTAGGGGCAGCCAAACAGTCAATAAGAGCCAACGTTAAGAAATTGTAAATCCATTTGGATTCTCAGTTTCTCATAAACGGACATACGCAGTGGCTCCTTAATGAAGGTCTAAAAATTGGAGGACTTATGACAGGCGCCCGGTCGTATGCCAATATGAGTTTGAGCGACTGAGTAATGCTCTCCGATTGATAGAGGTCAATTGGTGCCATCAGCTGGCACACAGTGGTTGTCATGGAAATGACATGGCTGATGAATTGGCCAGGAATGGTTCGTTATAATGGTAATAACTCTCCTGTTATTGTAAGGAAAATTTTCTTATGTTTTTTTCTTTTATCCTCAGATTGTGGAGATGTTCCGTGTTATCCTAATAATACTAGAAGGATGGTTTATTTCAGGCGAAAGTAGTTTCCCCCAGGAAAAAATGGATGAAATAGACATCACATCTTTTCGCAAGAATACCGGACTCTATTATAAGAGACCTGCACCTGTTCAATACGTTGCCGGGATTTGGAGGGCTACTGTTTTCGTGGAAGTTGGCAAGTTTCAGAATCCAATCGGAAACTTGTCAGGTTACTGAAAAGGTTCATGTAAGCGCAGCAGTTACAGCGGAAGATGAATGCTACCCTAGAAGAGTTAGCTCGAGACACTGATACGCACGCGCATCAGAAGATACTCCCAAACATCCATCGCCGACGTAGAAATTTTCCATGGTTCGGATTTATTAGAAGGATGGCTGATCCTGTAATGGGAGTTCTGAACTATGAAGATGGCGAGCGCTATGACAACGCCATATTAGAACTGAATGTCGCTCAGAATAACATTTAAAATTTGCAAGTGAGCAAACGCACCTCGTTCGCTCAGAGTCACAAAACCTACATCAAATTACGGAGAAAGAAGAAGTCAATATCAGCAATTTCGATGACGAAATCACTAACACTGCAAACAAAATAGTTATATATATATATATATATATATATATATATAGCTTTAACAAAAGATAATTCACAATCACCAAATTATAGTTGTTGATGCTTTGACCTTTAATTTTAAAAGTGGGGAACATACAAAGATCGAGCGCAAAGCGCGAGATAAATATATTATCGAGCGCGAAGCGCGAGAACTAACAGTCGCGCGCCCTAGGCGTGATCAAACTTGCGAGTCGCGCGCGCGGCGCGCGATGAGACTGTGCCCGCGCAGCGGGCAGATTTTTTACGGTATATATGTACGACCAAATAAAAGGGGCCCACTATTTGCCTTCTTATTTCCTCTGACGGCTCTGGCTTCATAATTGCTGCCCCAACTATCTGATGGCTGACCCTGACAAATTATGGACACTGACTCACCTCCTGCATTACGCTTCCAGGTGCTACATTATTTAAGCAGTACTTCCAATCTGGTCTTGAGCTGCCTCCGAAGGTTGGGCTTGGTACATTGCACCTTGAAATCTCCCGGCAGATTACTTTTGGAGTATTCATTCTAAACGCTCCCTCTATGTACATAAACGTTCCCACGACATATCTTCCATGCATTCTTTAGCATGACGCTGTAGCGTAATACTTGCGTTCGGCTGGTCCGCCAGGGGATCTTTGGGTCAAAATGCCAGTCAGCCTTCTCCTTTCCCTGGCCCCAGCATTCTTCATCCGGTTAGTGTATGTTTACTGAAAGCCTGAGAAGTGGACTTCCATCAGGAAATTCAAGCCTTATTCTTCGTCCACGGCAACCTCTCCCGACTCAAGCCTTATGAGCCCTAGAAATACCTCGGGATTTTTTGCTAGGATCTTTTCAAGCATCATTGTTTCGCGTATGTTCTTGGTTTCCTCAGAGAAGTCTTTCCAATAATCCTGCTGATTTTTATCATACTTATTCTGGGCCGACGTACAGTTGTTTCAGTCTTAAGACTGTCTTGTTCTGTTTGGCTTATTGTACACAACTCTAGTCTTTTTATGGAGCTTCTCCAGCGGGTGATCCACGATTCGGCCCGTTTCCTAGATTTAATTGTATTCGTGAAACATTTTTCTAACCAGAGTCTCTAAAGCCTTTCTCAGAAAGTCCGTGGGGTGCGCCAATTCACCTTCTGTGCGGTAGCTTGTGGGAAACTCTGCAAGCCTATACTAGAATTCCTCATCATAGGAGTACCAAAGTGTCTTTCTGGTATGAAGTCAACCACCATATATCTCCATTCTTTCACCGCAAGAATCCCAGGATCTGATCCTCATTACGACGAGTACCCTGAAGCAGAGTTTAAGCAGCAGCAGTGCATTCATACCCTTGACTAGTGTGCACATAGCAGGCCCTAGAATATTTCTCGTGTGGCACCTTATATACAGAAAAACACACTCTTAGCCCACTAAATCTGTTTAAAGAATTTTTATTTATGGTATGGCACGTACATATTTTCATTGAAAATTGCACACACATACACATTCCCTTACATCTTCTACGAAATAAAAAATAAATGTGTGATATGATAAGTGTATTTCAATTTCAGCATTTATAAGACTGCGCATACAATTTCACCGAGATAAAAATACGGTAGGAGAACTCAAATAATCAAGATACAATTCATTCCTAATTTTTTTTTAATAGCGAAAGCTTAGTTGAAAAGAAGCAATATTATTTGATTTTTAAGACACGAAGTTTGCACAGTAGCGATATTCTTCGAAAATGTGTTTTAGGCAGAACCTCTTTTTGCATCATGCACATGTTATTACTGCAACATCACCGCAAATATCACAAGAAGGTTCCATATCTTTGTTTAAAACAACATTCTACAGGATTATCGAAATGTGGAGGCCTAATTCCTGAATATCCGCTTTTATACCAAGAATATTTGAATGTTATTCCTAATATCTAAGTTAATATCAGACCTTAAATTTTCGTACAGAATTCTTCCAAATCCTGAAGCGAAGCACATCCAAGTGCTGAATTCTCCGAGTTGTGCCTTTTGGAATGATTTTTAGTAAAACGGTTTTACCTTCTGGTATTGCTGTTTGCACGGTTCGTTTACACTGGCCACTCCATGAATCTAATAACAACACAGAATTTTCTCCTACCTTAGGGAAAAATATGTCTCGAAGCCACATTTGCAGCAGTTCTGAAGAAAGTTTTCTGGATTTAGAGACTTGCAATTAAATATTGTTTTCCTTAAAAAGTCCTTCTTTTACTCTTGGTCCAAAATGTCCGGATGGTTCTTTCAAAACTACAAAAAGAGGTGAAAGTAATCTTCCATCGGCAGATATAGTTGACTGAATTGTATAGCTGTGCGTGATGGATGAAACCGATTGAACAACATTTTGAATAGTTTCTGTTCCTTGAAGTTCTTCCACTGTGTAATTCCAAATTAAAGCCACTTTGATCGAAATTGAAAATGTTGCTTTTCCCATACCTCGAAATTTCTGGTTTTACATTGTTTTCGAAAACATCACATTCTTGGTCTATATCTCTAGTTCCATGTAAAGATGACACATATATAAATTTCATGATTTTTCGCGAAACAACGTTATGCTGTTTCTCGAATTCCCATACCCACCAGCGTGATACTTCAAACCATGGCATGTCCAATTCACGCTTCTTTTGTAAATCCCATCTTCGAAGATCTATATCGTGAACTGTTGTCTTCGAATTAATAGCCTCCTTTAAATTGTCGAAAGTGTATTTTGCAACAATGTATAGCTTATCTTTTCGGTCACCACCACTGTTTACTTGTTCTTGCCATTTTTGTAATTGTCGCTCTGAACAAAGCTTCTTAAACCTTTGATGAACGGTTATAAAAGATAAACGTTTCTTCTTTCCAGAATTCCAAAAGTCAACAGCTTCTTTTTTATAGTCGAAATTAACTCTCTCCTCTTGATATAATCAACCAGGAACTTCACCATAATCTTTTTCTTCTTTTTGTTCTTCATCTCCAATCGTTTGTATGTCAATTTGACTATCTCTATCAGCACATGATAAGCGAACTAAATTTTTAATAATAGATGAGGAATCAAACATATTTCTCCTTCTAATATCATCTATTACATCGTGTACTTCCTCATGTGTTATTTCTGAAGGCTGAATGCCGAGTTTTTCCGCATTGAACGATATTGCCAATACCGATACTATATTTAAGGGATTGATTATCATTTTATTTAGTTATAGTTCACACAATAGAAAAACAAGTAAATTTGTAACTGGAGAAATATTATTTTCTTTCGGCTTATATACATGCCTGTATCTACACAAATCGTGATCAATTTAATAATCTCACAATCTGATATATGCGCAGTTATTACAAATGCGGAAATGACAATGCCTTCATCATATCACACATCCAGTTGAAGGGACGATATGTGTAAGGGTATCTGTATATATGTGCAATTTTCAATGAAAATATGTGCGTGCCTGACCATAGATAAAAATTCCTTAAACAGTTTTGTTATATGTATCATCATTAAAATTCTTTTTCTAAAAAAAACATAAGAAGTTTTTAAGGGGTAGTTTTTACATAACAAGGGTTTATCAATATAAGAAAAAATGCCATCGTTAACGAAAAATCAGTTATATTATTATTTATTGTCCAAACGAAAATTTTAAATTCATTACTCACAGAAATTTTATATTAATGAATATATTTCTTATTCATTGATAATATTAAAGGGGTGGGTGACAAATAATTTAGGGGTTGTTTCGAATATCACTGAGGATTCTTAATAGAATTAAATATGAAAACAAGATGTTTGCAGGATTTATGTTTATGTTATTTTGTTTTGTTTCTGATTTATGATACTCTAGAGGGTAAGTGTTTTTAGAACTCAAGCTAATATTGTAATACAGAATCAGTTCGAACAATTTTGTGCAAAAACAATGAAGACAAAAAAATGTCACCAATTGAAACAGTAAAAGACTCAAAAATATAGAAGGGGTGATTTCAACCCCTGAATGTGAACGATTGCAATACATTTTTTTTGTTTATAGTCTGGGATCCTCTTTTCACCCGCAAAGTAAAAAAATCGACACCGGACACCAACCTAACCCCCCTTGTAAGAGTTTAAACCTGGTGTTCCAAAGTGTTCATCATATCACCTCTTTACAGATCACATCGCTGTACCAACTCACCTGAAAGTATCACTTCTTATAATATTATATTCAAGTCCTACATAACCAAAATATTCAGTTCCCCAGAACAGCTGTATCTCGCGATAAAGTTTCTTTGGTTCATCATCCTCAGCAAAGTGATCAACAAATCGCAAAGTTCGAAAAATGTAATGCGTAATATTAGCCTAATTGTTCTAAAATATTACACAACACCATCAAGTTTATCATGTAAAATTATACTAATATGGCCCTAAACATTTTTTTGCAAGCACGAAAGCAAGTGAAGATATTTAGAGTTTAACCTTTGACCTCTAACTGACTTATAATTGATCAAACATCTCAGTGCAAGTATAACAATATTTAAAACCCAATATAATAGCAATACACTGGAACCTGGATTGCAATAAACTGAATTTCTGCGTTCTGAGAATAGATGAGGGGAGCCACAAGGCTGAGAGGGGAGGATATGTTCAGTCAAGCCTGACAAACAGCAGGAGGGCCGCACTCAGAGCGTTAGTTACATCAGCTTGCGTCATACGTCCGAATCCAACAGAAATTATACACGCGATCCTGCCTGTTTACGTTCAGAGTCCCCGGATTTGCGTCAAAGGCCATAACTGAAACAGTGCAAAATTCCAGTTTTCATACATTTTTGTAACCTCAATCCAACTTGAGTTTTCATGTATAGACCGTAGATGATAATTTGTTAAACTTATTAGGAACAATTTCTTTACTCAAAAGTCAGTAAGTATTTTCTTCGAGAAGAACAATCTTGTAAAAACCTAATCCTAAGATTAATTGGATGCATTTCCGAAAAGTACATACCTCCGAATTCATTTAAGCTTCGTATACCTTTATTCTGACTCGCTGATAACGAAAATGATGGTGAAAATACCCGTAAAATTTGGTTTTCAAGGTAAAAGCACCAAAAAACCTTTTTTTCATTTTTTAACTATATTTCGATAAATATTGGTTTGAGAGTAAGAGGTCTTAAACAATAGTTACAGCCCTTGCAAAAATACGTGGTTGATGTTCTTCAAACCTATCGCCTAGATCCATTATTTTTCAAGAAAAATGGGATAATGTTCCAACAAGTATATTTTTCCAAAACTCCATTAGTTTCGGCACTATCTACTTACGCACTTTACCACGGGAATGTTGGAGTTAGGTTTTTAAAGAGCATGTTCTTTTTTTGCTTTTTGTATTTTATTGTTTTTTTTGTTGTTGAATTTTTTGTATTTTATTTTGTTGTTGACATTTTTGGATTTCAAAAGTTTTCTGAAAAAACCAAACAATTAGATGCCCTTGCCAGGGTAGACAATGTTGAGATTGGTGGTGAATTGCGAAAAAGGATCTGGCCACATACCTTCTCCTTTCCAACATCACGTCAAACCGCTACCCTTTTCCAACGATACGTGGGGGCGGAAAGGCACCCTGTGACTAGTGAATAAATAATATTTGTTAAATCCCTTCTCCTTTCCAACGTCTGGTCGGGGACGGGAAGGCAACATTGTAAATAGTCACAGAAATAATGTTGGTCAAACCCATACCCCTCTTTAACGTAACATGGGGGGCGGGAAGACGCACCTGTGGCTGGGTACAGAAATAATGTTGGTCAAAACCCTACACTTCGCACCAACATTCTGGCCTTGAAAATCGAATTTGCGGGTATTTTCAGTATCATTTTCGTAATCAGCGAGTCAAAGTACATCAGTATACAAAGTTTCAAATAAATCGGAGGTAAGTACTTTTCGGAACTTCATAGGATTGTTTTGTCTCTACTTTAGAATTATGGTCTTTTTAGATTACGTCATGTTGAAACTATTGTAGCTAGCCGATATGAATTATAAGCTCAAATTTACGTAACAGGAACAGTTTCAAAGATTTATTTGCATACTTCTAAAAGGATTTGATTCACCAAATTTCATATTAGAAACCTCATTTGTACATAATGACAGAAAAAATCTATAAAAAACCTGCGATAAAATTAACCTGACCAAATATCTTTAAAAGGAGAAGGAAAAGGAGGAGCTAAAACAAGGCTATTCGAAGAATGTATATTGTATATCCTTGGATAAGAAACCATAAATAGGGTGGAATCATTGGAATGTAAAACTCCATTTAACTTTTTTTTTCTTCTTTTTTTCCTGGCAACTGATATAGCTGAATATTGATGCTAAGTTAAAGACAAGCTTTTAGTCTTGAACTCTTCATAACCGACTAGCTTTATGAATTTAAATAAATTAATAAATTCAAGTAAATACAATTTTCTTTTTCAAAATTCAAAATTTAATGAAGGAATTAGGTATTTTCTTTGGTATGCCTGTTTTATACTTTTTTTGTCGTCCTTAACCGAGTTATTCCTCAAATTTCGAATAAAATCGACATAACGTAATTATGGGTATTATAATCCATTATGTGCAGCGATGGCAAAGCTTTTCGAAGAAATCGACCTTCGAGCTGCTTTCGGTGCACGTATCGATATATCGTGATCATGATCTTCGAATCGTGAATATTCATCGACATACCGCTATACAGTGAACAACCAAATATCATTGGAGGAATAGAGTCTACATGTCGACACTCAAAGTATTTCAAAGAATTTTTATTTTTTACTCAAATATACAAAATTATATATCTTGTTATCCAAATGATTTAACACTCGTGTTCTTTATTTTTATACTAAATTCTTCGTTCATGCAAAATTTATTATATACCTCATACAATAACTTACCAGCTCTTAGAGAAATATGTCATTCTTACTGAAAGGTATTTTCATATTCTACTTTTTTCCAGACGCGAATTATCTCACCTTATTTTAGAGGAGAAAGTAATTATGAAAGTGCAAGCAATTTATGACGGTCTCTTGTTATTTATGAGCCTGGTTAAACAACATTCTTACATAATAAAATAGGTTTTTAGGGAGATATGAATTTAAAAAGAGAGCTTGATTTAGTGCATTTTTGCTAAGACTCGCGAAAGCTTCCCAAGAAAAATGAAAAATGTATTATCGTCTTCTTGCTGATTTAAAATAATGATAGATCGTGCAATGAATCAATCAAATCTTTGTTACCCTGTTTATGGTCCTAAAATGAGGGCCAAGATCGCTTAGTAACATAATCAAACCAAAATTTAACAGTTGAAGCGCTTGCAAAACTAAAACAAATGTAAAGCGATTCAGGAATTTTATGAAAGTTGGTACACTCGAACTTCAAAGATACGAGCTCCAAAGATACGAGCGTTCCACAGATACAAGCGTCCCGACTCCAAAGGAGCGAGCGGAATTTTTTCTCACCCTAGACGAGAGTGAGGCGCGCGCTAATGCGCGCTGCTTTGAATTCGACGTTTGTTCACTGCGAATTGTATATGTGCGCATGCGCGCCATAGGCATGCGTGCGTGCTCACGGATTACTCCCGAAATCTAAACGTCGCAGGAGTGGGAGCCCCTTTCACGCTCGTATCTTTGGAGTTCCTGATTCCCGAGATTCTCGTATCTTTGGAGTTCGAGTGTACATGTAAAAATCCTTTCACGTCATCCGACTTATATTTCTCGATTCGGAAAATGTTCATAAAAGTTACACAATTGAAAAAATGTGTCAGTAAGGAAATATAAATTAAATTAAGCACTTGCTCTTCTTGAATAATGAAGAAATGTGATGGTACCACATATTTAAAAAAAAAAAGGGAAATGAAATATGTATCAATAAAAGCTTCTAGAATGAGAATGATGTATTCAATATTTTCTTACTTCTTTACAAATTCATGAATTTTTATTAAATCAAAAATGTCCAGAAAGAAGTTAAAATACACAGCGTAAGATTTATTTTTGCCATGGTTTCAGGGGTTGTAAGGCTTAGCGGAATCATTGTACTCTCCGCGATGTCCTTCGGCTCTTCGAATCTCTCTGTCTTCTGAAACCACTTCTCAATGTGCCAATAACCAACTATCCACATTACCAGAATATATTATGTTTGAAAGAAGTAATCTGTTTTCTTTCAGGCCGGGAAGAAAGACAATAAAAGAATATCTAGACTCCTCTATTGTCATGATTTTTGTTTCAAGAATTTACTAGATTATACTGAAACTAATAAATTAAACAAATTTTATTTATTTTCCATAACATCTATTCTGAATGCATCTTCACGATTTTTTCTCAAAGTTATCTTCCTCTGTGAGATGAGTCATAAATCTTTCAAGTGGAAGGATGAGTAATCCATCAATAATCCACTTCTTAAGAACTTAAGTGCTTATTTTTCAAAAAAGTATTTTTGAAACCTTTAAATTAATGTTTATGATTTTCCCATTTTAATGGATTTAAAAAACAAAAAATACGTTGCAAACTGGTAATGTTGCATATTGCATTAAAATATGAATTATAATTCATTTAGAGACCAGATTCTAAAATCATGATACACTTTTTACGAATATTGTGAGTTATATTAGAGTTTGTGACAGCGTACTACGTTATGATCTTAATAGTATTTCTTGTGTAGATATAAAGTAAGATTAATGTTTCGTTCTTTACGTAATTTATAATACCAGAAATAATTTATTGTTTTCGCAAGGAATTTAAACAAAGAGAAAATACTATTATTATAATGAAATTGCATACTAATCGCTAGACATTAGAAATTTCGACTATTTGTATAACAGATTATAGTTGATTGGAGAAGTTCTTTAATAAAATTATTGTGTGAAATAATGAAATTTAAGTTTTAGGATGCTTTTTAATCTCTACTTAACTTAGGAATGAAGAAATACCGAATAAAAATATATTTTAATGCAAAAATGTTAATAATTATTATTAAGGGTTACCCCATTCGAAAATTCCTAGAATGTGCCAAAGATATCCCGAAACATAATTTATTACTTTAATAAATAGAAATTCATTATATAAATATTCTAAACTTGGCAGCTTGCGTGTACAAGCAGTTAAAATCTTTTTTATCTCTGCAAAATGCATTTGTAGGTGAAAATGTGAAGGTCCGAAAAAGTATAACTATGGACCACCATATGAAATGGGCATTTTCATATGGGCATTACCCGTATGAAAAACGCGGGAAATGCATTTTCTGTAAACCAACCATACGACCAAAAGGGCCCTTTCACATATAGGTCTATAATTTTCTTTCTAAAAGAGAAGTCCTTGGGGGCCGTCCATAAATCTCATGACGCTGTAATGGGGGGAAATAAGGGACCGTCACGATTTGTCACGCCGGAGGGGAAGGGGTTTTCTAAATGTCACGTAACGAAGTAAATCGAATGAAATTGCTTATTCGTTTCATTTTTCTGCCAGCTTATTACACCGAAAACGAAAAAAAAATTTAATTTGTTTTCTTATAAAAATGTTTTTCATTTGAATATTATTAATAATAATAATCGACAAGCTACTGTTCGCAGCATGAAGTTGTTTCTGTTCGCAGCTAATACATTTTATTCGCAGCACGAAGTTCGTTCACAGAGATGTTATTGTTTTTTTTTTACTCCAGTTTTTTTAAATTTGTTCGTTTTATTATTTGAAGGATTTAAAGTTTTTAAAATTTTGAATTTAAATTTTTTCATGTACTTAAATCCTTGGAATAAACAAGAAGCCTAATATTCTAATATTACACTTCTAATATTAGTTTCAGTAATAATAAAAAACTGGAATCATTTAAAATTAAACAATCTTGAATTGAAATCATATATCAAAACCTGGAAAATGGTTTGGTTTCATTTTGAAAATAATTATATTTTATAGCTGAAAAACAAATTAAAACCAATGTTTAGTAAAATAATTAATTTTAACCTGAATTATCCTCAAGTACTTGAATAAAGGTTTGAAATTAAATAATTTCAAAGGCTGCGTCTAGTCGTCCCGAAAAATTGGGGGAGTTGGAAAAAGGGATGGACTAGTCGTCCCGAAAATTCGGGGCTACTATCCAAGCTTATGGAAGATCTTTGACTATTCATCCCGAATTTCGAGACTACACACTTCAAATTTTAAGTAAAAACTTTGAATAATTGAATGAATCCTAATTTAAAGTCATTGATATTAAATAACCTGTAAATGAGAAATACTTAAAATTGTACACTTTAAAAGTCTTGGAGGCTATAAAAATGGAAAAATATTCATTCTTAGGCTTACCAATTTAAATAATATCACTACTTAGTATTTAAAACTGGAAATTAGTCAATTTTACAACTTAAAAATGAACCATTTTTAAATTTAGAACGTTTTCAATTAAAAATTTTGGAATTACTAAAAAATGGTACAATATCAAATTTAAAGCCTTTTAAACTAAAAATTTACAGCTTTCAAAACTTAACATAAAAAGATTTTGATTTATTTATTTCTTAGTTAAGAGTTTTATATTTATAGGACTGAAAATTTGACAGATTCTCTGGTTTTCTGAAAATCTCTGAATTCCTGGAATTCTCAAAAAACCTTGATTCTTCTGAATTCCTTGAAATCCTCGAATATTGTGAATTCCCTGAATTCCTGAAGTTCCTTGAGTTCATTAAAAGCTCTAAAAATCCCTGAAATTCTGTAAATTTAATGAAATCCTTGAATTTTCGGAATGACTGAAAATCTCTGAATTCCTTTAATTCGTAATTCTCAGACTTTCTTGAGTACTTTAAATTCTTTGCATTTTCTTAATGCGTGAAAACCTCTAAATTTCTTAAATTCTCTGAATTCTCAGAATTCTTCAAATTCTCTATATTCCTTAAATTCTCTGAATTCTTTCAATCTTCTGAATTTCCTAAATTCTGTGAAATCCCTCAATTTTCTGAAATCTTCACATTTTCTGGAATCTTTAAATTCTCTGCATTTCCTGAAATCCTTGAATATTCGGAATTGCTTGAACTCCCTGATTTCTCTGAATATCCTGAATTCGTCGAGTGTTTTAAATTTCTTGTATTTACTGAATTCATGAAAATCCCTGAATTTCTAGAATTCCTGAAATTCTCTGAATTCTTAAAATCCCCTTAATTCCTTAAATATACTGAATTCTCTAAATTTCTTGAATTTCTTAAATGTTCTCGAAATCTCTGAATTCCTCGTAATCCTTGAATATCCTGAATTCGTTGAATATTATAAATTCTCTGAAATCCTGTAATATTCTGAATTTCCTGAATTCCTTGAATATATTAAATCCCTGAAATTCTCCAAATTCCCTGAATTCCTTCAAATCTTCTGAATTCCCTGAATTTCTTGAATACCTTCAATTCTTCTGAAATCTCCAGAATTCTTTAAAGTCCTTCAAATTCAGAGAGTTCTAAGAATTTAGAAAATTCCAAGAATTCAAGGAATTCACACAGTACAGGCCATTTACATGGCTTCAGATTTATCTAGGAATTCGGAGGAATGCAGTTGATTTCAAGGAAGTTTAAAGATTTAAAAAGGATTTGAAAGTGTTTAAAAGCATTTCAAACATTTCAAAAGAATGAAAAATCATTAAAAAATAAATATTTTTGAAGTACCTTTTTTAATTTTCCGTGCCCGTTTCCATATTAATCTTTGAAAAAATAATAGTATATTGTGCAATAAGGGAGCACACGATACTTTTTCCAATATCTGTAATTAAAAAGTACGATTTTAGTCGAACCCGTAGAGCAAATCGCAAATACACACAAGAAAATATGTTATTCTCAGATTTTGAGGTTAGGTGTAAAGACGGTAGGCTTTTGAGACCACGCAGCGCATACTGCCAAATCGAGGAATAAAATGCCAAACACGCGAGTTTTATTCTTGACGCAGCTCTTTTATTCCCTGCTATGTTTCAACTAGGGAATAGACACGTAAAATCGCGATCTGCGCATGCGTCACTCTACGTTTATTCCCCGAGCTCCAAAATCAGCCATTTTGCGTTCGCTTTACAGGCGTGAAAAAGCGTTCTTTTTAATGCAAGTATTGGAAAAAAACATTTTGCTTGAAAAAAAACCATGCCTTTCAAATTATTATTATTTTTCGATGTGATTAAACTGTACAATTATAGAATATGAAACATAGTAACCTTTTTTATATTTGCATAATTACAAATTGGCAACGCAATATTTCCTGCGCGCTGTAGCGCACGTATGCCATTTGCTAGTCAATAATAATATTCAAATGAAAATTTTGTTGTTCCTTCCCAATAAAAACGGTGGGAGGTGTCGACAATTCGTCACATATGACCCTTATGAGAGGGGTCAAATCGTCACAAGATTTGTGGACGACACTTGGTTTAAATTTTAATTTCTTGCAGTAGACACTAGTAAATTGATAAAAATATCACAAACATTGAAAGATGCAATATGCTACTGGAAATTCTGGCTCCATTTGGAGAATGAAAAAGAGAATTCATAAAAAATGTCATCCAATCATTGAAGTAAAAGGATAAACTCTAAATATCTATGTGATTTTTGTGTTTACAATAAAAATGTTGATTGAATTTATTATTACAACTTCAACTAAGACTTTTAGTATGCCTAGGCTTGTAGATATTTTCGAGATTCGTACTGGTACTGGTATTGGAGATTTACGGTATTGGTACCCTCTATTAAATGCCTTATAGAAACTTATAAGAATTGACAAAAGGATATATAGAACCATATAGAGCCATATAAAATTTATAATATTTCTATATGGCTCTATATGGTTCTATATATCCTTTCGTCCATTTTTATAAGTTTCTATAAGACATTTAATAGAGGGTATTTAACACCGTATAAATTGTTTTTTAATAGGTATATATAATATTTTGGAGGTAACAACTGACTATTATTATTATTATTATTATTATTATATCATTAAGCCGTTTCCCTTTCGGGGTAGGCGTGAATTGCTCGGTTGGATAAAAAGTAGAATTTTAAACAAAATACAGAATTTTTCAAATGAAAAAGAATGTTGAACAAAATAGATAAATTTTCAACCGAAGACATGAATTTTTAATTGAAATGATGAATCTTCAACGAAAAAATGCATTTTTTAACAAAGTTAAAACCTGAATGAAAACAGATTAATGTTGAAACAAACAATTGCATTTTTAATAAAAAAGATGGATTTTAAGACCAAAAAGACAAATTTTCAACTAAGAGAAAAAAAGAATTTTCAATCAAATTGTGGAATTGTCAAGCGAAAAAGAAATTTCTATAAAACAGTGGAATTTTCAACAAAAAAGTTACTTCTACCTAAATACTTGAGTTTTAAATTAAAAAAAATAACTTTTAAATCAAAAATGTAATATTTACATTTTCATTTAAAAAAATTAAGTCTTAACAAGAACAACTAATTTTTAACCAAATTTTCAACCGGAAAGATGAATTTTTAAATAAAACATAAAAATTTTAACCAAAAATGGAAAATTTTCGTTTTCATTAAAAAAAAATAATTTCAAACAAAAAAAAACGAATTTTCAACACAAAAGTTCAATTTGAAACCAAATAGTTGAACCCTGGATCAAAACAGATTAATTTTCAATCATACAGTTGCATTTTTAACCAAAAAGATGGATTTTCAAACAGAAAAGATAAAATTCGCAACTAAGAAATAAATAAAAATTTTAATCAAATTGTGAAATTTTCAAGAAAAAAAAAACAATTTTCTATAAAATAGTCGAATTTTCAACAAGAAAAGTTAATTTTTATTCAAATAGTTAAATTTTCAACCAAAGAGAATAATCTTCAACCAAACAAATAAATTTTTAACAAATTGGTTCAACGTTTACCTAAGTACTGTAGTTTAAAATATAAATATTTACATTTTTAGTTAAAAAATAAATTTTTAGCAACAAAAAAACTGAGTTAAAAAAAAGTTATTTATTAGTAAACAGTTGAACTTTCAAGAAAAAGGGATGAATTTTCAACAGAATAATTGAGTTTTTAACCAAACATTTGAATTTTCAAAAAAAGCTAATTTTCATTAAAATAGTTAAATTTTGAACCCAAAAGATAAACCTTCACCAAAAAATGCATTTTTAACAAATTTGTTCAACTTTTTGCTAAACTACTTGAATTTTGAATTAGAATGAGTCAATCATAAACCAAAAGTGGAATATTGACATTTTAAGTTCAAAAAATTAATTTCCGAAAAAACTAACTAATTTTGAACGAAGTTTAATTTTTAACCAAAAAGACAAATTTTCAACCAAGAATATTGATTTCCTACCAAAAAACGTGAATTTTCAAAAAAATAGATGAATTTCAAAACATTTAGTTGAATGTAAACAAAAATTATGAATCAAACAATGTAATTATTACTAAGGAGTTGAACTTTTAAGCAAAAGGTGTGAATTATCAACAGATTAAGTGAATTTTTATTTCAACATTTAAATTTTCAATAAAAAAGTTAATTTTGAATAAAATAATTAAATTCTCAACCAAAAAGATTCTTCTACCAAAAAATAAGTTATTAACAAAGTGGTTCAAGTTTTACCCAATTTCTTGTATTTCAAATTAGAAAAAATCAATTTTAAACCAAGAGTGGAATATTTATATTTTCAGTGAAAAAAATTAATTTTCAATAAAAGGAAGAACTAATTTTCCACGAAATAGTTCAATTTTCAATCAATTAACTAAATTTTTGATCAATAAGACAACTATTCAACCAAGAAGATTAATTTCCTACCAAAAAGGGCAATTTTCAAGAAACTATACGAATTTTCAAACAAATAGTGGAATTTTCAACTTGAAAAGATAATTTTCAACCACTTTTGGTTGAAAATTTATTCGGTAAAACAAAAAAATTCAACAAAATAGTGAAATTTTTAAGCAAAGAGATGAATTGTCAACTAAAATTACGTGTTTTCAAAGAAAAAAAGATTAAATTTTAAAAAATTAGTTCAACCTTCAACTGAGTAATTGAGTTTTTGAATCCAAAAGGCGAATTTTCAACGACCAAAGAGTTCGGAGTCAAGAAAGGAAAAAAGTTTATCCGGATTATTGAACTTATAAGCCGAAAAACGAGTTTTCAAAAAAGATCAATTTTTAAGGTGGAATATAAAATTGACATTTTCTGCAAAAAAAATTAGTTTTAAACACAAAAAGAAAATAATAATTTCAAACAAAATAGTTGAATGGTAAGAAAAATGTTGAACCCTCAACCAAATAAAATAATTTTCATGAAAATAGTTACATTTTGAACCAAAAGAGATTAATTTGAAAAAACGCTCTTTTAACAAAGTTATTGAACTGATGTGAACTTTCAACCAACAAGGTGAATTTGCAATTCAAATAATAAATCTTTGCCTGGAATGGTTGAATTTTCAGTTAAAGAAATAAATTAGAAAAAAAAAACGAATTTTCAACTAAAGAAAAAAATTTTGAACTAAAATGAATTTTCAAAAAAAAAGATGTTTAATTCAACCAAAAAGGACTAATTTTCAAACAAAATAGCGGAATCCTCAACCATGAAAAATAAATTATCCAACAAAAATTTGCGTTTTAAACCAAAACAGATGAAATTTCCACCAAAAGAGATGAATTTTCAACCAAAAAGACGAATTTTCAACCAAGAAGTTTTAGTTTCTATCAAAAAATGCGAATTTTCAAGAAAATAGATGAATTTTCAACCATATAGTTGAATGTAAAAAAAATTATTCTCAATGTATTTATTACTAAACAGTTGAAATTTTAAGCAAAAAGGATGACTTTTCAACAGAAGATTAAAATTTTCAACCGAACATTTGAATTTCCAAGAAAAAAGTTAATTTTTAATAAAATAGTTAAATTTTCAACCAAGAAAAGATCCTTCAACCAAAAAAATAGCTTGTAACAACGTGGTTCAAGTTTTACCCAAGTTCTTGTATTTTAAATTAAAAAAATCTATTTTTAACCAAAAATGAAATATTTACATTTTTAGTGAAATTTTCAAGCAAATAGTTGAATTTTCAACTAAGAAAGATAATTTTCAACCACCTTTTGTTAAAAAAAATTATTTATATTTTAAACAAAAAGACGAATTTTCAAATACGAAAGAGTTCGCAGTCAAGACAGAAAAATAAGTTTATCCGTATTGTTGAAAACTTAAATCAATAAAGGAATTTTCAAAAAAGATCAATTGCTAATCAGAAATACGCAATTTACATTTTCAACTAAAAAAATTAATGAAAAAAAAGAATTTTAAACAGAACAGTTAAATGATTAAAAAATATTTAATTCCTCAACCAAAACAGAATAATTTTCAAAAAAAGTTACATTTTCCACCAAGAGATTCATTTTCAAACCAAAAAAGAAACATGATTTTTCAACAAAGTCGTTGAATATTATATTCAAATGAATATTCAACAAAAAAATAATTTTTCCAACCAAGTGATTCAAAGTTCGACCAAGTAAATTAATTTTCAACCAAAAACTATTAATTCTCAACAAATAATTTAATCGTAGATATTACGACCAAAGATTTCAATTTTAAATAAAAAACAGTTTAATTTAACCAAAAAGGTATAATTTTCAAATTAAATAGTTGAATCCTTAACCATAAAAGATCAATTTTCCAACAAACATTTGCGTTTTTAACCAAAAAATATTGAATTTACACCAAAAGAAATGGATTTTTAAACCGAAAAGATGAATTTTCAAAAACAAAAAATAGTCGAATTTTCAATCAAGACAAATTTTAGTTGAATTTTCAAAAAGTTAATTTTCTACCGACATAGTAAAACTTTTAACCCAAAAATAGGATTTTACTTCAAAACAGTTGAATTTTCACCCAAGAAAAATTTTAGTTGAATTTTTAACACAAAAATATGAATTGTCAACAAAAAATGGAATAGTTGAATGGTAGGTCAAACAAATTAATTTTCAACAACTAAAAAAACCGATTTTCAACCAAACAGTTCAATTTTCCACCAATGTGATGAATTTTCAACTACAATGATGAATCTTTAACTGGAATAGTTGAATTTTATACCAAAAAGGTACACAAATTTTTCACCAAATAGTTTAATTTTAAAATAAAAAAGATCAATTATCAATCAAATAGTTAAATTTTAATCCAAAAAGGTACATTTTCAACCAAATATAGAATGATTAAATTTTCTGTTTCTAAAAACTAGTTTCTAATAAACAACAAAAAACGAATTTTCAACAAAACAGTTAAATTTTCAACCGGAACAGTTACATTTTCAGTTAGAAAAATTGATTTTCAACAAGCAAGTTAAATTTTCAGATATGAATTTTCAATTAAAAGTATAAATCTTCAACGAAAAAAATGAATTTTCAACAAAGGAGTTTAACTTTTAACCAAGGATTTGAATTTTCAACTAAAAAGATGAATTCTCAACGAAAAATGTAATATAACTGTAATTTCAACCAAAAAGAATTTCAATTTCAAATGAAAAATAGTTCAATTCGATCAAAAAAGAGAAATTTTCAAAAAAAGCTGTTAAGTTTATAATTAAAAACACTTTTTAGTCAACAGAGAAAACAGATTTAAAACAAAGTGTTGAATTTTCGAGGAAAAACATGAATTTTCAACCAAGAAGACTAATTTTCTACAAAAAAGGAGGAATATTCAACAAAAAGCATGAAGTTATTATCAAGGACAATAAATGAAAAAAAAAACGAAATGGGTACTTAACCTAATATTTTATTTACACTTCACTTTAACCAAGTTTCTTAAGTTTTGACTTCATCCTTCATGATTTTTTTCCATCCACTTAAATAAAAATTCATTACCTATAACAAACATTTTTGAGCAAAAATAAAATTTAATCCACTTCGTTCACGAAAACTATCCTTCATATGTTAGGTTTGTCAATCTTAACGAAAATTTTTATTCAATTTATTTATATCTATGAGCAATTAAAATCAAAGTTCATTGTACTATTTAGTTCTATTTAATCTAGAAAATAATATAAAAAACACATTTTTTGCTGCTGATACTTGCTGAGTTACTCTATCATTTCCAATAATCAGAAAATTTTTAAGTTAATTATTGTTCTTGTTATTAAGCTACAAACATAGGCATGATAAGCGTACGCGGAGACCGAACGAGAGGCCTACGAAAGCCAGCCCCACCACTTACCACTACGGCTATACGCGACGCGTCCGTGAGCTCCACTGGCTCGTGCTCATAAGTGTAGTGGTAAGTGGAGGGAGTGCTTTCCGTAGAAGCATCCCCACTACTCAAATGCTGGCTTGCGGACTCTGCTACGATTGCCCGTCCTGTACAATTCAGCTTTGACGCATTAGGTCCCTTTCTCCGCGGACGGTCACATATAGGCCGTTCCTCTTTTTCATAAATAAAATTAATTTTGCTAAGACTAAATTCAACTTTTAATAGGCGTTTCACATTCAGAAAAGATCAGCCCATTCATTGATATAAACATTTTGTAAATGTATTCTACTATCGTTCCAGAATTAATGAAAATCTCAGAACCCCTCAAAATTTGTCTCATGATAGCTTCACCTTGAAAAAAAACACATTTATTATGCAAGACAGTTATTTAAAAAGTTCTTTATTCTTACAACAATTTCCTGGCTTTTGCAAGATATTTGCCTAAATACCTGATGCTCCCTGACTAATAAAATTTCCTGACTTTTCCCTAACCTACGGTCAGCCCAAATTGAATTAAATTGAAATTTACCAATCCTGAGTAGATCTTTCAAGTGCGTAGTTTTTCTTCTATGGAAACGAAATCTACTTTCGATAATAATATCGTTCTTTGAAAGTGCAGCTCTCAGGATCAAGAAATGTACTTTCTGGGTAGGTCGTAACGGATGGAACAACTGGGGAACCGTCTTCCTTTGACTTTTAAACGAACTTTTTATCGAAAGGTAAGACGTAAGTACGTGATTTCGTAAAACGTTCGAGATAAAACCAATCTGATCCACCAGAAACGGCTTCTCAACTTAAGGAAAATCTGCTGTGCTTCTTCTGTGCTTATAAAGTTCGAAAATCGACCTTAACTGTTATCTAGAGAATGCGTGACACGGATAAGATCGGAAAATCTCTATCCTGAACCCTTGATGGCAACGTTTGGTCATTTTTAACCGAAAAAGATGAATTCTTAAACAAAAAAGCTTAATTTTTGAAGAAATATTTGAATTTTCAACAAAATAATTGAATTGTTAACAGAATAGTTGAATTTTTGAACGAATACTTGAATTGTCAACCTACAAAGATGCACTTTCAATCAAATCGTCAAATTTTCAAACAAGAAAATTAATTTAATACAAAAAAAATTCTTTCATATAAATAGCTGAATTTTCAAGCAAAAAAGAAGACTTTTTTAGAAGATAGTAGATTTTTTATCCCGAAGAGGTGGATGTTCAACAAAAAGTTGATTTTCAACTAAAAAGATTACTTTTCTGCCATAAAAGATGAATTTGCAATCCACAAAAAGCCAAAAATTCTATTTTTTTCTCAGAAAAAATTGATTTTTATACCGAGAAAGATAAATTTTTAGCAAAATTGTCGTATTTTCTACCTAGAAGAATAATGTTCTATCAAAAGACGAATTTTCAACCAAAAAATGGAATTTTTACTGAAAAAAATGAATTTTCAACCAAAAATGGAATAGTTAAATTTTCCGTTTAAAAAATTACTTTTTAACAAATAAAAAAACAAAAGTTTAACAGAATAGTTAAATCTTCAACCAACTATTTTGATTTTTAACAAAGATGATTAATTTTCTACACAAAAAGACGAGTTTTCAACAAAGGAGTTATGTTTCTAAGCCAAAAAGTCAAATTTTTTTCAGAGAACAATAGTTTTTTAAGCCAGGAAAGATGAATTTTCAACCAAATGTTCGTATTTTACACCAAGAAGATTAAATTCCCATCAAACGACGAATCTTTAACCGAATGGTTGAATTTTCAACTAAAAAAAGAAATTAATTTTCAGCCAAAAAAGAAATAGTTAAGTTTTCGCAATCAAAAGTTACTCTGCAACAAAAAAATGAAATTTAAAGGAAAGAGTTGAATCATCAACCAAATATATAAATGTTGAATGAAGAAGATCAAATTTCTACGAATAGAGAAATTTTCAACTCATAAAGAATAAACTTTCAGTTAAAAATTCAATTGTCAAATTTTTAGATAAAAAATTGATTATAAACCAACAAAAAACAAGTTTTAAACAAAATAGTTAAATTTTCAACCAAAGAGATGAATCTTAAACCAAAAATAGTTTAACACACAGGCCAATAAATGAATTTTTAACCAGGAAAAATGAATTTGTACAAAAAAGGTAATTTTCTACCAACTATTTAAATTTTCAAATGAAAAACTTAATTTTTGGCCAAATAGTTCAATTTTCAACTAAAAAAAAAAAATTTTAACCAAAATTTAAACATTTAAGGTTTCAGTTTTAAGAATCAGCCTTCAGCAAAAAATTAAAAAAAAAAATTTTAATCGTAAACCAAATATATAAATGTTCAATAAAGAAGATCAAATTTCTACCAATAAAGAAATTTTCAGCTTATAAAGGATAAACTTTAAATTTAACATGAAATTGTCAAATTTTTAGATAAAAAATTGATTATGAACCAACAAAAAACAAGTTTCAAACAAAATAGTTAAATTTTCATTCAAAGAGATAAATCTTCAAACAAAAAAATGCATTATGACACAGTAGTAACAATTGAATTTTCAATTTTTAACTTTCAGGCAAATAAATGAATTTCCAACCAAAAAAGATGAATTTAAAAAAAAAAGATGTATTTTTTAAAAAAAGGTAATTTCCTACCAACTATTTTAATTTTCAGATAAAAAACTTATTTTTTGACCAAATAGTTGAATTTTCAACTAAAAAATATTAATTTTCAACAAAAAATGGAATAGTTAAGTTTTCATTCTCAAAAATCACTTTTCAAACAAAAAAATGAAATTTAAGAAAAATAGTTGAATTGTCAACCAATTATATAAATGCTCAATGAAGAAGATCAAATTTCTACAAATAAACAAAATTTTCAACTTACAAATGATAAACTTTCAGTTAAAAATGGAATCGAAAAATTTTTAGATAAAAAATTGATTATAAACCAACAAAAAACAAGTTTCAAACAAAATAGTTGAATTTTCAACCAAGGAGATGAATCTTCAACCAAAAAACTGAATTTTTAACACAGTAGTTTAACTTTCAGGCAAATGAATGAATTTTCAACCAAAAAAGATGAATTTTCAAAAAAAATATGAATTTAAAAAAAGGTAATTTTATACCAACTATTCAAATTTTCAAATAAAAAACTTAATTTTTAACCAAATAGTTGAATTTTCAACTAAAAAAAAAATAATAATTTCCAACCAAAAATGAAATACTTAGGTTTTCAGTTTCAAAAATCACTATTCAACAAAATAATAAGATTTAGAAAAGATAGTTGAATCTTCAACTAAATATATAAATGTTCAATACAGAAAATCAAGTTTCCACCAATAAAGAAATTTTCAACTTATAAGAGATAAGCTTTCAGTTAAAAATGGAATTGTCCAATTTTTAAATAAAAAATTGACAATAAACCAACGAAAAACAAGTTTTGAACAAAATAGTTAAATTTTCAACCAAAGAGATGAATCTTCAACTAAGAAAATGAATTTTTAACACATAAGTTCAACTTTCAGACAAATAAGTGAATTTTCAACCAAAAAAGATGAATTAAAAAAAAAGATGAATTTTCAAAAAAAAAAGGGAATTTTCTACAAACTATTTAAATTTTCAAATAAAAAACTGTATTTTTAAACAAAGAGTTTAATTTTCAACTAAAAAAAAAAATTCCAACCAAAAATGGAATAGTTAAGTTTTCATTTTCAAAAATCACTTTTCAAAAAAAAAAAAATGAAATTTAAGAAAAATAGGTGAATTGTCAACCAATTATATAAATGCTCAATGAAGAAGATCAAATTTCTACCAATAAAGAAATTTTCAACTTATAAGAGATAAACTTTTACTTAAAAATGGAACTGTCAAATTTTTAGGTAAGAAATTGATTATAAACCAACAAAAAACAAGTTTTAAACAAAGTAGTTGAATTTTCAAGCAAAGCAATAAATCTTTAACAAAAAAATAAATTTTTAACACAGTAGTTTAACTTTCAGGCAAATAAATGCATTTTCAACCGAAAAAGATGAATTTAAAAAAAGGATGAATTCACAAAGAAAGGTAGTTTTCTATCAACTGTTTAAATTTTTAAATAAAAAACTTAATTTTTTAACTAAATAGTTGAATTTTCTACCAAAATAATTGACTTTTCAACAGAAAAGTTCGTTTTCAACTAAATAGTTAAATTTTTTAGCAAATTCTTGATTTTTCAACCCAAAAAATAAAGTTTTAACCAAAAAGTTAATTTAGAACATAATAGATGAGTTCTGAAATAAAATGATTAAATAAAAAAAAGATGAATTTTTTAAACAGCAGTACAACTTTAAACCAAGTAGTTGATTTATCAACCATAAAATAAGAATACTGAAAGAAACATGTAATAGTTGATATTTCGACAAAAAGAAATTTGAATTTGAAATGAAAAACAGCTGGATTTAACCAAAGAGATGAATTTTCAGTAAAATTGTTTAATTTTGGTGCCAAAAAGACGAATTATCTACAAAAAAAGTTGTATTTTCAATCTGAGAATATGATTTTTCAACAAAAAATTTTATTTTCCAGCAAATAAAGAAATTCCCAAATAAATAGTTTTATTCTTAACAAAATAGTTTAATTTTCAACCGAAAATATGAATTTTTTACAACAAAGTTTATTTTCACCAAAATAGTTTCATTTTCTACCAAATTGTTCAATTTTCAAGCAAAGAAGACGTATTTTCTCCATAACCGTTGTATTTTCAACTTGAAAATACGAATTTTTAACAATAGATTAATTAACAACCAGTTAAATTTTAAACTTAAATGTCGAATCTTCATTTGCAACTAAACAGATTCACTTTTACCAAAAAGGATTAATTTTCAAGAAATTATATGAATTTTCAACCAAATAGTTAAATTTTCAACTAGAGATGATCAGCTTTTAATAAAAAATATCCATTTTCAATCAAAATTGGAAGAGTTGAATTTTGAGATAAAATAATTAATTCTTATCTAAGAAAAAGAATTCTAAGCCAAAATGATAATATAAAATGATCAATCTTCAGAAAAAAATGCATTTTTGACCAAAGAGTTCAATATTCAACTAAATAGTTGAATTTTCAACCAAAAAGATTTTTTTTACCAAAGAATATTAATTTCCTGGCAAAAAAGACGAATCGTCAACAAAATACATTAATTTTCAACCAAGTAGTTGAATTTTTAACTGAAAAAAAAATTCATTTTCGACCAAGAAAGATGACGTTTTAACAAAATAGTTGAACTTCGACTAAAAAAGATTACTTTAACAAAATAGTTAATTTTTAACAAAACGAGTTGAATTTCGAACCAAAAATATGATAGTAGACTTTTGAACAAAATTAATTAATTAATTAATGAAAAAGGGGAAAAAGCGTAAGTTGCCTGAAAACAGGGGAAAGAAAGAAGAATTCTTTGAAAAGGGGGAAAAAAGGGAAATAGGGGAAAGATAGCGAAATCTGAAATATAAAAGTGATTTTGAAACTTAATAAATTTTCTATAAATTTAAATATTGTAATTGAAAAATCTAAATAAAGTAACATTTATCATATTGTTATACTCAATATGAAAAGTTATTTTATATCATTAGGTCGACTATTTTTAGATGAAAAACAAAATCTTTGCCGGAGCCGTTTTAAAAAAAAATCTATTTTTCATTTTAAAAAATCGAAATACCCTGTTTTTCTTGCAAGCGAAGGGAGATATGAAAACTTCTGTTTTTTGAAAACCTTGCTTTTTCTATTTTATGATCTTTAGTCAATTCGAATAACAACATTCATCTGCTCTAATTTTTGATGCAAAATAAAATAGTGAAAAACGAAATTTGACCTCTTGAAATAAAAAAATCTGGTTTTCAAGAAGACGTGGTAAGATTAAAAATTATGAACGGGGTATTTTTCTAGGAGTTTTCACGATGAACAGTTTTGGTCTATAAACTTTTTCATATGTCGCTTAGTTTTCCAAAAATATGGGTATTTCGATTTTTTGATACTAAAAATAGATTTTTCTTTCAAAAAAGGTTCAGGCGAAAATTTTTTCATCAAAAAATAGTTGTTAGACATCCCAGATACAAAATTAAGGGAACCATGAAAAAAGTCAAAGTCTTTAAAAGTCAACTGTTTTCTTTTGAAAAAAGTACCATGTGAATGGTTTGTAAATCGATTACCAGGATTTTTTAAAGATTATATATTATATGTTATATGTTATCTGTTATATGTTATATGTTATATGCTATATGTTATATGTTATATGTTATATGTTATATGTTATATGTTATATGTTATATGTTATATGCCATATGTTATATGTTATATGTTATATGTTATATGTTATATGTTATATGTTATATGTTATATGTTATATATTATATGTCATATGTTATATATTATATGTTATACGTTATATATTATATGTTATATGTTATATGTCATATGTCATATGTCATATGTTGTATATTGTATGTTCTATGTTCTATGTTATATATTATATATTATATGTTGTACATTATACATTATGAAGATACATTCTTTTGAAGAATTATCTTTCTCTTATTCCAAGCAGAATTTATTGATCTAATAAAAGTTTTTCTCATCGTATTTTTGGTAGTATAATTTTTCAAACTGAACTTCACATTCTCTATTTCTCTGATGATTTCCGTTGGGAAAAGGATAACATATAACTGCGGCAATCGTAATTTGAAACTACTTACCTACAAGATCACGAAAGTTTCCAAAGCTTCTAGCGATTATTCTAGCAAACCCGAAACTTTTCAGACAACATGAAACTACTAAGAACTTCTTTTCTAGGATAATTATAGGCACGATTAGAGCCTTGTCTATTTTCGATTATTTTATAACAGAAATTCGATAGAATATATTTTCAGCTCATCTTTTTTGGTCGAAAACTTAACTGTTATGTTAAATTTTTTAGAAAAAAAGTTGATTCTTGAACCGGGAGAGATGAATTTTCTACAAAACACATGCATTTTTTACTAATTAGTTGAATTTTCAACTTATAGAGGATAAACTTTCAGCTATAAATGAAATTGTCAAATTTTTAGATAAAAAATTGATTATAAACCAACAAAAAACCAGTTTTAAACAAAAAATTTAAATTTTCAACAGATTTTTCAACAGGAAAGTTCGTTTTAAACTAAATAGTTTAATTTTTGGGAAAATTGTTGAAAAAAGGATGAATCTTTAACAAAATAGCTTAATTGGCAATTGAAATTATGAATCTTCAACCATAAAAATGAATTTTTAACCAAATGGAAGAATTTTCAATTTACAAATTTTCAATTTGGTTAAATTATTTTGACATTTCAGTGACCCCCCTCCCCCCTTGATATTTAAATACGAACTGTGAATAAAATTGTATATAAACGTCAATAGAAGAATTAGTAATGAATAATAAGGTAAACCTATTCGATACCAGTGTGAGAATACTTTTAATTAAATTCTGTAGATTTATTTTTTATTTCATTTGGGAACATTGCTTAGTATGTTCCCTGAGGATAAATTTTAACAAATTTTAAGAATTTCGCGAACTTTCATATTTTGGGCTTAACACTCTTTCCCATATTTTACTGTTTTCCCCTTTTTTCAAAAATTCTTATTTTTCCCCATCTTTTCAAGAAATTTCCCCCTTTTCTCGTACTGAAGTAATAGAACCCAATAAGAAAATAAAAAATATTTGGTTGAATAACCAACTATCATTAAACATTTTAAATCCTTTGAAATAATTCAAAAAATTTGAAGCAACAGTAAATTTAAATCTGTAGAAATACCTTAAAATATTTTAAAACCTCTTCAAAACTTTGGAATGCCACAAAATCGCTTAACTTTTGTGAATAAATTATTTGCAATCGATCAAAATTCTATAAAATTTCATTGAATCACAGGATATCTCATGATATTTCATAAAATCCCTTGAAATATTAAATCCTTTGAAATCCTTGAAAATCCTGCGAAATTTATTAAAATACCTTATTGAGGGATTGTAAAATCCCTGAGAACTAAAGAAATCTTTTCAACTTTTTTCGAAATTCCGTAAAAATCCTTTCCGTTATTTATTGAATTTTTTTTTTATTTTATTTTGATTCAATTTAGCTGAAAAAATAATAAAGAGTTACACCACTATTTCATAAATAGAATAACTTCCTCAAAAACCTTCCAAATACTAGAGAATCTTCAAGAAATAAAATAAATATTTTTAAATGCTTTTAAATCAACAAATATTTCCACGAACTCTGGAAATTCAAGTTTCTGATTTTTCATAAACTGTTTAAATTTTTCATGTATCACGTTCAGATTTTACAGAAAATCTTACATAATTTGAAAACTTTTTATATTATTTACAGAAGCTTCCTCATAAAAAATTAAAATAAGAATACATTTTGTTGAGAATTCCTGTATTTTTTATAAAACTTTGTCTTGTGTCGTAGAAAATTAATTTTCTTGGTGACAAATTTACATTTTTGGTTGAAAATTCATGTATTTTGTTAAAACTAATAATTTTTTATAGAAAATTAATCTTTTTGGTTCAAAATTCATTTATTTCGCTCAAAAATTAGTTGGTTCTATGAAAAATTAATTTTTCTGACGAAAATTTAACTATATCATATATATTTGAACATCAATCTTCTTCGGTTGAACATTCAATTACTTTTTTAAAAATTTTTGCATTTTGTTAAAACTTTGTCTTTTGTGGTAAAATATCAATCTTTTTGCCGATTAATTCATCTTAATAGTTGCAAATTCCACTATTAGGTTTAAATTTCTATTGAAGAGTAAAATATTTGGTTAACATACCATGTAGTTTGTGAAAAATTAATTTTTTTTTGTGGAAAATTAATTCTGTTGGGTGAATTTTAATTTCTTTGGTTGAAAATTAAACTTTTTTATCAAGATTTTTTTTTATTCTGTTAAAAACGTATGTCTCTAACTTAAAATTGAATAATTATATTTTTTGTTACAAATTTATCTTTTTTAGTTACAAATTCATCTATTTTGTTGAAGATTTATCTTTTTTGGTGGAAAATAAAAAATGCATTATTTTAGTTGAAAGTTAATTTGTTTGGTTATAAATTGAACAAATTTTGTTGAATTTTTTTTTAAATAAATTTTTTCTACTAGAAATATGACTACCTTATTCTTTATACAAAATTTATCCTTTCCAGTTGTTGAAATCTAGTCTTTTTTAGTCGAGAATTCAATTACTTTGGTAGAGAATGTATATTTCGGGGTTTTAATTAAAAATTTGTTTTCAAAACTACGTCTTTCTGGCTCAAAAACTCAACATTTTGGATGAGATATGTTTCTTTATTTGTATTTTTTGGTTTAAATATAAAGTTTTTAATTCAAAATTAAAATATTTTGTAGTATAAATATCATCTATCACACTTTTTGTTGCGAATTCATTGTTTCATCGAAGAATCATTAGTTTGGTTGAAAATTTAACTATTTTGTTCAAAATTCACTTTTTCTTGGATGAAAATAATTATTTTAATTGATAATGTGATAATAAAATTTTAGATTACCAATTCTCACATTTTTGCCAGTCTTATTATATAAACAAATGTGACATTCTTTGTCACTGCCCTTCAAATGAAACTCAGTTCTGAATCTAAATTGAAAATTCATCTTCTTAGTTGCGAAATGAAATATTTCGTTGAAAATTTGTTTTTTTCTTTCGCTGAAAATTAATTTTCTTTATTAAAAATTTAACTATTCCGGTTAAAACTTTAACTTATTTGTTGAAATTTAATGTTGTTATACATTGTTCATTAACTTTTGGTTTGAAATTTAACTATTCTAATTAAAGAGACACCGATTTAGTTGAAAATTCATCAGTTTGTTCAAAAATGTAACAATTGCATTCAAAACGACTTTTTTTGCTGTTGGAAAATTATCATTTTTAGTTGAAAATCCATGTATATTGATAGAAATTATTTCTTTTTGGTAAAAATTAATTTGTTGGTTGAAAATTCATCTTTTTTATTTAAAAATGTAACTATATCTTTCAAAATTACTTTGTTTTTTGGTCGGAAAATATTTATAAACTGAAAATGTAACTGTTCCAATTAAATATTTTATAATTTTAATTGAAAATACATTTATTTGATTAAATATTAATTTTTTAAACTGAAAATTAAATTATTCTATTTTTGATTGAAAATTTATCTTTTTCAGTTGAAAACTCATGTATTTTGATGAAAATTCATCTTTCTTGGTAGAAGGTAATCTTTTTAGTTGAAAATTCACCGTTTTGTTTGAAAATTCACCGATTACAGTTGAAGATTCTTAATTTTAGTAGATCAAAATTTGAATAATTGGTTCAGACATTTTTTTTTTAGTTGAAAATTCAATTATTTCGTTAAAACTCCATTTCTTTTATTGAAAAATCGTTTTTTGTTAGACAGTTAATCTTCTTGTTTGAAAACTCATTTTTTTTGGTTGAAAATTCAACTTTTTGGTTGACAATTAACCTATTTCAGTGACAGATTGATAACTTTAGTTGAAAAATCATCTTTTTTCTTCAAAATTCAACTATTCCGGTTGAAGATTCATAATTTTAGTTGAAAATTGATCAGTTTGGTTGAGTAACAATATATTCACTGACAATTTAACTATTTCATTTTTGGTGGAAAATTGAATTTTTTTATTTCAAACTTGAACTATTGGGTTCCAAAATGTTCTTTTTCAGTTGAAAATTCATGTCTTTTATTGAAAAATCGGTTTTTTGATAAAAAATTATTCTTTTTGTTTGAAAATGTAGTTTTTTGGTTAAAAAGTCAACTTTATGGTTGAAAATTCAAGTATTCCAGTTAAATATTCATCATTTTAGTTGCTAATTAATTTTTTGAGTATAAAATAAAACTACTTCGCTAAATGTTAAACTCTTGTGTTAAAAGTTCATCTCTTTGGTTGGAAATTTAACTATTTTATTGGAAATTCTTTTTATTTTATGTTGAAAATCAATTTTCTTAATTGAAAATTTAACTATTCCATTGAAAATTCATCTTTCTGGTTAAAAATTCAAGTAATCCAGTTAAATATCCATCATTTTAGTTGAAAATTTATTTTTTTTGCCTAAAAATAAAACTACTTGGTTGGAAGATAAACTTCTTTTTAAAAGTTCATCTTTTTGATAAAAATTCATATCTTATTTCAGTTGAAAAATTATTCCTTTTGAAAAATTAAAAATAGTTTATACAGTAATCTGAATTTTGCCCTTAAACATCAATATAAGTCTAAAACCTTTTTATTTCAAAAGTTTCAATGAAACTTTCCACATTATTTTTAAATTTTTCAATTGAAATAATAGACAAAAAAGTTTTTTTTTTAGATATCTGCTAAATTATAACTAAAAAGAATCTCTCTAGACTCTGAAAATTATTATCAAAAATGTTTCACCTAAAACTATCTACTTTTGAAAAATCTATGAAAATTAAAAATATTTCTTCGTTAGTATTATAGAATATTTAATTTTCAATAAAGTATAGTGTACAAACTGTATAGGTTCCTTCAAATATTTCAAACATCATCATAGTATTTAGATAATCTCACATTTTTCGTGAAGCTGAAGTTTGAAGACTTTTCATTTTAAACGGGAAGAAGGAACGACAGCTTCATCCAATCCAATCGTTTCGAGTAATTTCTATATAGTTTCGAGAAATAATCGAAAATGGCGCCATGCGCTTTTTAGTAATAGGACTGTTCTGAGGATTAAGAAAGAAAGTACAGTTTTTAAGGATTAATTGTGAATTTATTGATTCAACTTGACTGATAAATTTTGAATTTAATAGATTTTGAAATTTAAGCATAATGTTATGGAAAATTTTCAGTTTTCTCATTCGAAAATTATTAGAGTGGGTATTAAAAGACGTATGAAAAGTTTTTACGAAAAAAAAAGAAATCTAAAAATAGTACAACTGAGAAGAATGTCCAGCAGAAATTTGATCTGTTCTAGTACAAGAAAGTAGCTCGACTTGCAGTCAAGTAGTATAATTCTCTACGAAATACAGGATTTCATGGTTGCGTCCTTTAAATTTTGAAATTTTAAAAGATTTTTCCTATGGTATAAGATAGGAAATATTCTCAGCCACACTTTTGACAAAATCTTGGAAAATAAAAAACACTTCATTACTGGTAACTGATGAGTTTATTTATCTAATGCAATATACATAATCTGCAGTAGAAATTTCCAGAAACATACGAAATTAGATGTTTAGAATTATAAACTTTAGAATTGGGGTACCCCCTTGCTATTAAAGGCCCCAGCGTTTCGAGACAGGGTCCCAAGGATTATTAGCATACATCGCTCTCATGTCATGTATACGTTCCTTAAAGTGTTTATGGGTTTCATTTTTCACATTTTTCAATAACTCTTCATAATAGATTTGCATGGTTCCAGGTATTGTTATAAATATGTGATCGACGTCATTTAAACAATTAATAGCTGTCCCGATCTCGTATCGTTTGAAACCCTCAGTGCCCAAATACTTCTTTCTGCCTACTGTTATCTCAGCAAATTTCGGTAGTTGCACGGGGGTTTCCTGTATATCAATGTTCAATTCACCCTCAAAATTACCTTGATGACATGTACGGAAATAAACTTGATAGTTTGGAAAATTTTGACGTGGTGCATTTATCATCCAAGAAGGTGGTTCTTTGTTGGTTCTTTGGAGAACAGCAGAAAATTTATCGAGATTCCACCATGTTAACACAATGGTAGCACTCATGGCACCAGACAAGGTACTAGACGAGGCACCAGCCGAGGTACCAGCAGTGGCCTTAGCACCTAATTTTGTAAAAATAAACGTACTTTTATCAAATTTCTCTACAATAGTAGATTTAAGGATTCAACAATGTTGATCTATGAAGTATTTGTCGAATATTGTAGCTCGAGTTCAACTCGTCATAAGCCATACGGAAATTGTAGCGAAAATCTGAAATTAAGTCTAAGCAATCCCTGAAATTTTCTTCTTAATTTGAGCTGAACAAACTTGAGAAATCTTAACAAGTTCCTCAGATATGAATAAAAATATCCAAACGTGTGTCCGGCGAGTTTTACTAGGTACAGATCGGTCCAGATCAGTCGACGGAGATACGATCGAACATTTCGATAAAGTTTAAAATGGTACGCAATAGGGTTCTTTCATTAGGCATTTTATTTATCAATAATTTAATTTGTATGCCATCTTGTTTCTTGTTTAACACCAAACTTAGAAAGAGTAATTTTCAACAAAAAATACAATATTTGAATGTTCCCTTAAAAAAAGTAATTTTCAACCCAGAAGAGCGAACTTTTAATAAAATACATCCATTCAAAGTAAACGGTTACAAGTTCAAACATAAAACTGACATAGTTAAATTTTGTTTCGAAACAATAAATTTTGTACATCCTCCAAAGTACGAATTTTCAACAAGATGGTCAATTTTTTCACCAAAGAAACGAATTTTCAACAAAAAAGAATAGTTTTTAAGCAACAATATTGATATTCTACAAGAAAGGACAAATTTTCAACACATTACATGATTTTTTAAAGAAGTAATTGAATCTTTAACAAAATAGATGAATTTTTCACGATGAAAATCAACTTCCTACGAAGTAATATAAATTTTAAACAAAAATTTGAACAGTTACATTTTGAGTTTTGAGAAATATATATTCAACAACGAAAAATTAGAAGAAAATACGTACATTTTCCAAAAAGTATTTTAATTGCAAAGTAAAAAATAAACATTTTTAACTAAAAATAAATACTTATATTTCCAGTTGAAAAAATTAATTGTGATTCAAATATTTGATTTTCCAATCAAAATGTTCAATTGCAAACTGAGAGTGATGAATTTTCAACAACGAAAGGAAAAGTTAAATTTACCGTACAAATAATCGATTTTTCACCAAAAAATAGTGTTCAGTAGTTGAAACTTTAATCAAGAACAAAAAAGATTTTTTTTTGTTATCGCAACATATTTTTTACAGCAACAAAAGTATGAATTTTTAATTTAATAGTTAATTTTTCAACCAACGAAATAAGGTTTAAAAAAAATAGGAGTCCCGTTATGTTAGTGAGGTGATATTCTTAGCGTGTGTGCGTGTGTGGAGGGAGGTGTAGAAAGTTACCAGGCCCCATCACGGTATATAGAGACTGCCCGAACATGCCACGAGAATATGGGGGGTGGGGAGCCCTGGTGTATTTTTTGGGTTTGGTCAGCCGTGGGGTGGAGTTGCCCTTGGACCTTTCGATGACCCAAACCTCGAACTGGAGCATACGCTGAGAGACATCACCTTGTCTACTAGGCAACGGTAACTTAACCCTTTGAATGTCTCCCTTGAGTAGACGCTGCCAGGCAGTTGGAGTGAGTTGGTGACCACGAGGTCTAAGGAAGGTGGTCTAGAAAACTTGTCGTCTGAGGAATGACGGGAACGTTTTGCCGGTGGGGATATTCAGTTGAGGTAAATGTGTTTTTATTTCTGACCTTGCCACAACGAGTTTAGTTACCGGCCTCGGAGAGGAGAATTTCGGCGATGCTGTAGAAACAGGATTCGGATTCGGGAAGATATGTCGAGGTGAAAGTAACCGTTGTTCGGGCGATATGCAGAGAGCCAGAGGACGAGGCGATACGTAGATTGAAGACTAAACGAACGATCCTATCAGAATTCTGTTTTGGTGGCTGATGCGTGATGTTCGTCGGTGGAAAAGTATAACGAGGTTCTACGTGAAAGCGTGGCAATGTCAGCGAGAGCGGAGCTATTTGTGCCGTCAGCCTCCGGCGAGGATCTCGAGTTTCCGGTCGTCCTTCTTTCCTTCCCCTGCCATCAAAGGGTTTCGTTGGAGAAATTAGCCCATGAAAGATTGTGCGACCACGAATACGAGATAGCGGCTATGAAGGACGGAAAAACAATGGAGCTTGCGTGTAGGGAAACGGCCTTATATATCTCGAACATGTTTCAACTCCGTAAACAGAGGGCCAAGTCCCAGTAAGAAAGCGCTCTCGTATTTAGGAATTATTTATCTAGATTTACTCTATTTCAGGAACCTCCTTCGAGAGGCAGAGGGCCAAGTCCCAGTAGGGAAACGGCGTCTTATCTCTCGAACAAGGTTCAACTCCGTAAACAGAGGACCAAGTCCCAGTAGAGAAGCGCTCTTGTATTTAGAAATCATTTATCTTAATTCAATCGATGTTTGGAACCTCCTTCGATAGGCAGAGCGACAAGTCTCAGTATGAAAACTGCCTCATATATTTCGAACAAGGTTTAACTCCGTAAACAGAAGGCCAAGTCCCAGTAAGGAAGCGCTCTCGTATTTAGGAATTATTTATATAGATTCACTCTATTTTAGGAACCTCCTTCGAGAGGCAGAGGGCCAAGTCCCAGTATGGAAACAGCGTCGTATCTCTCGAACAAGGTTCAACTCCGTAAACAGAGGGCCAAGTCCCAGTAGGGAAGCGCTCTTGTATTTAGAAATCATTTATCTTAATCCACTAGATGTTTGGAACCTCCTTCGATAGGCAGAGGGTCAAGTCTCAGTATGAAAACGGCCTCGTATATCTCGAACAAGGTTTAACTCCGTACACAGAGGGCCAAGTCCCAGTAAGGAAGCGCTCTCGTATTTAGGAATTATTTATCTAGATTCAATCTATTTTAGGAACCTCCTTCGAGAGGCAGAGGGCCAAGTCCCAGTATGGAAACGGCGTCGTATCTCTCAAACAAGGTTCAACTCCGTAAACAGAGGGCCAAGTCCCAGTAAGGAAACGAAGAGAAGAAACGTTAACACGAACCTGTCGAAACCGAGAGCGAATGTTGATATCCAGAGAAAAGGAGGTCTACTGCTAGTAAAGGATTAGAGAGAGCACTTGTAATATAAAAATCGAAGGTTTTATTTGAGTTGAGGAGACAGCGAAAAACGCTAACTACTTGGTTGGAAAATCGAAGATCGACTGACTGCCTCGCTCGCTGCACGCAGGCAGCTCAACGCGGAGGATCTCGGCGGTAATGGAAGCGGCGGCTAGCGTGCTGATTGGCTGTGCGGTGGCTATGGGATCGCAGTCTAAGGGAGAAAGAAGGACAAGAAGGAGAGAGAAGGAAACTGCTGAAAAGGAAAAATAGAATGCGCGCGTGAGTAAGAGAGAAACAACATTGGCGTACGTGCCGATCGTAATGTGAACGTTCTAGCTAGGGAAGCGTAACACGGCGGCAACGCGTGATCACGTCTTTGCGTGACTAACAGGGACTTTTCGGCCATTACCTAAAGAACTTGCGAGAGAAGGCAAAATGGTTCTTACTCACTTATGGTGAGCAAGCTCGTATTTCGAAAACATCTTGAAATCGGCGATTGGTCACATAGGCCCTTTCACTCAAATTTTCACACGAAAACTTGAGTGGAAAGTCACGCAGACGATGACCGATTACCTGCGGTTCTCAGTCTGGCCCATGGCCCGTAGCAAAGCAGATTACATGCATTTTCGAACAAGCAGTTAAATATTAAACCAATAGAGATGCGTTTTAAACTAAAAACGTTATACCAAACTTTCAAGTACAAAAGTTAATTTTCAAACAAACAAAAAACTGATTTAAAACAAAGTGTTCCAACTGCAGTTTAAGAAACGAATTGGAAACCGAAAGAATGAATCCTAAACTATAAAATAATTGTTCGGGAAAGTTGTTTAATTTTCAGCTGCGTAGTTAAATTTTCAATCAAATGAAACTAAGGAATAGTTGAATTGGCAGTTTAAAAAATTAATTTTCAGACGCCGTTCCAGATTTTGCTCAAAACTTTCCTGTAACGCAGCACTAGTTGAAGTTGCGTTACAAAATCTGAGGAATTTTCGACGATCGTAAGTGAGACGAACATTTTTATACATATTTTGGGAACCAGTAAAGATTTCTATATTTTTGTTGGCTTAGATTGAAGATAATATATTGAGTATTAGCAAGTATAAATTTCAAATTTTTGCCCACAATTTTTCTATATATAGCAGGAGTCGAATTTAAAGTACAAAATCCGGGGGACTTTAGGCGTTCGACGCCGAATTTTTTATGTATAATAATTTTTATATTATATTACACTTACCACTACGACGCATGCATTTTGATTCCTGTAGGAATGCAGCGAATGCGAGGAGAAAACTAACGGAACTAATCTTCATTTTTTATAAGGAAGAACTGAAGAAACGTACTGAATTCAAAAGTTTTTTCATAAAAAGTGACTTGATGAAAGCCTGCTAGTTGTACTAACTTGTACAACGTGTAAATGACACGTATCGTTTATTCTATAAAATAATTAGGGTGGAAGGAGAAAGATTGTTGATCTCCCATATTAAGATCATTCTATTTGCTTAATTTATTGACGCTGGGGGCCTTCAGAATAATTAAACATACCAATATGTCAGAAACACGAAATAAAGTCGTTTATCTTATCTTTTTTCTCTAAAATGTAGAAATGCAAACAAAGATAGAAAAATCAATATACCGTCATGGAAGCTGACTGTTGCCATGCGGGTTCACGATTGTTCTAATAATCTGCAGAAAATACAAAAATATTTTAAGAAGATAAATTGGGAGCAGTTTTTCTAAAAATTATGAAATTGGATTTTCATTAGTGGTCACGTGTTAAAAATTTTTATGTTTAAAACTTTGCTCAATATCTTAAAAAATTTTAGTTTGTTTAAAATCGCAAAAAATGTTTTTGAATCTCTTAAAGTCACAATTATAATGAAGTCAAATTCTTTGACATATTTTGAGATCCGTGTCATTTTTCAAAGCTCTGAAAAATTCCTTCGAGTTCTTCAAAATACCATCAAATTGTTAAAATAGTTTGAAATCCTTTCAAATTGTTGAAATCTATTAAAAATCTTTTCGAATAGCCCAAAATTTGTCAAACCCTTCGACACCTTTTTGAATAAGTGTGAATTGATTCATAGCAATCCACTAAAATATTATAAAATTCCATTGAAAATCTTATAAAGTTATTCGAAATTTCATAAACATTCTTTTCATTGAGAAATGTTGTAAACTTTCTCAAATCCCGTTGATTATTTTTATATATCCTAAAAACTTACCCTTAAAAATCTTTCAAAATTCAAGCAAATTCTGTAAAACAGTATGGAATTTTCGAAATGTTTTGAAAATTTAAAAATCTCTTCAAGTCTTAGAAATTCTAGGAGAACCCTCAATTATTGTGAAATTCTTCTACTAGAAATTTAGAAATTTTAGATAATTAGAAATTTGGTTCAGAAATGTTTTATATCTATTGAAATCCCCTAAGAATCCTTTGATGTTTTGGGAAGCCCCTTGAAGTAATCAAACACACTAAGACCGCTAGAAAAGTTTAATTAAAAGAGGCGATGTTGATAAATTTTTAAACTTATAAAAACAATTAAAAGACTTTTTTTATACTTGTAGATAGATTACGTAATCTTCACCAAGTTAATGTATATAAGAGTTGTATTTCTTCAAAACGATGAAGATTGAATTATTTACACACCTAATCTATTTTGCCTTCTCTATTCACGCCTCGTGTCAAGGTTTATCGAGAATTTCTATTGAATTAAATTTGCTTATAATTTTATTTAATTTTCATTTGCTTAAAACATAATTTAAAATAATTCTAACACTTCTAACACAATTCTAACACAATTCTAACACTTCATTACTGGTAACTGATGAGTTTATTTATTTAATTGAATGTACATAATAAACGCCTCCGTATCTTTGGACAAGCTCGAAGGCTTTCATATTTAAAAAATATTTTAAGGAACATCTATGAAAACCAAAATTTCTTTTGTTAGAACTTCAATTTTTTTTTTTGAAAATTCGTTTTTTTTTTTGGTTGAGAATTATTCTTCTTGGTTGAAAATTCATACTTTTTGGTTGAACATACATCTGTTTTGTTACCAGATAATCTGGCGTGGTTGTGGGTTCCACAATTTAGTAAAGGAAAAGCTTTTCGTTCAGAAATTAACTTTTCTGTTAAAAATATATGTTGGTTTAAGTTTAACTAATGGGTTGAAAGTTAAAATATTTTTATAAAAATCTAACTTTTTGGCAGAACATTAATTTGGTGATGAATAAAATTTTTGAGTTGGAAATGCAACTGCTTTTGAGATAACGTAATTGGTCCTTTTGGGTTTGAAACTTAAGAATTTTGTTTAAAATTGATTTTAAGGAAATTGATTTTCTGGATTAAAAAATCATCTTTTGGTCTGAAGTCTTTGGTAGCAATTTTTTGTCAAGATTCATTATTTTAGTTGAAAATTCATCTCTTTGAAATCTCTTTGTGGAAATTCGTTTTCTTTTAGATTTATTTTTTCAACTTACAATGTAACTACTCCAGTTTTGGTTGCCTAGTAATGATTTTTATTAAAAATTGATAATTTCTAGTTGAATTTTTCTCGTTGAAAATACAACTGTTCGGTTCTGAATTAATACGTTTTAGTTTGGGATTCAACAATTTGGTAGAAAATTTGAATATTCAGTTGAAAACAACCTTTCCTTTTAAAAGTTTCTACTCTAGGTTTAAATTTAAACATTTTATTAAAAAATACACCATTTTCATCAAAATTAAACTTTCTTATAGAAAATTAAGATTTTTGGTCAGCAATGGTGTATTTGGGTTGAAAATTCAATCGGTTTGTGGATAATTAGTCCTTTTGACGTTAAAATTCGAGAATTTTGTTTAAAATTAATACTTTCTGGTAGAAAATTAAACGTCTGGCTTCAAAATTTATATTTTTGGTTGAAAATTTAATGTCTTGTTTGAAAATTTATCTATTTTCATTTAACATAGAACTACTTTGTCAAAAGTTGAACTAGTTTGTCAAGTATTGTATTTTTTTTATTCATATCTTTGGTTTAATATTTAACTTTTTTCTCGAGATAAGGAGTCGCATAAGGAAATCCTTTGGTGCAAAACCATTCCTTTTCAGAAAAACGAAAAAACTCCCAACCTTAAATTCAAGAGGAAATTCCATGGTATCTTACATATCTCACATTTTGAGTCATAACTCAGTGTTTCAACACATTTTTCTTGAGGTATGACATACGAAATGTTATCAGCCACACTTCTTACAAAATCTTAGAAAATAAAAAATAAGAAACTTATTATTTGAGACTGACGAGTTTATTTATTCAATTGAGTACAACTAATTTGCAGTAGAAAATTCCAGAAACATGCAAAATTACAGAATTAGAATTGTAGACGATAAAACTGGGATATTTGGAAAGTGTCAATGTAACGAATGGAAGAAATAGTAAGATTTCTAGTTGAAATTACAAATTCAAAACTATCTTCAAAGAATTTATTGTTTATTTTCACCCCTTGCTATTGAAGGTCCCAGGGTTTCGAGATCAGGCTCCAAGGATCTTCAGCATACATCACTCTCATTTTTCCTATAAGTTCCTCAAATATGGGTTTCACGATCTGAATTTCTTATTAACTCTTCAAGATAGATTTCCCTAGTTCCAGTTATTCTTACACGGTGAAAAATGGCTAGTCAGCCTAAACATCTAGAGTGTCAGACTGACTATATTTCAGTTTTAACTATAGGACAACGCCCTAGATGGTCTCGGGTACCATCCATGGAGTGTCAAAATTTGTCGGTTAGCTTCACTAGTGAATTAGCATATCTTCAGAAATAGTCAGACTCGTCAGGAATGGTCAGGATGTTCAAGAATCGTCAGAACTTCTGATCATTTGTGACGATTCCTGACTTTTTTTCTAGTAGGGATGAGAAGGCCAAAGTCCTGTACATTGACTTCACCAAAGACGAGCATTTTTCTGTCGTATGTACATGGCCCGTGTAAATATAACCTCCAGACTCAAGACTCCAACACAAATATAAAATTCCTAATTCGTTTAAACAATTTGTTATGCAATGTGAAAACTGTTATATTCAAGTGAATATTTGATATCAGTTCTGTGATGTGTAAGTGTACAAGATTTAAAACTGGTAAGTTATATACTGCGATTCGTTTGTGCAATAAATTCTAAAGTACCTACCTCGTCCGTTGCAAGATCTCTTCAATTATACACATTTTAATCACAAATAATTCGCGATAAATAAAATTATTATAATAATATAGATCTGCTTTTAAGTATGTAAATAACAACTTATCCATATATGTTAATCACATTCAGATCACAGTGATAAATAATGTAAAATGTCAACATAAGCGGCTGCCATTTTAATACGCGTGCCACACTAGCGCCATACTGCATACTCGGGAAGTATTTTAACCATCTTCATATGAAGAAAATGTGCTTATTTTCGGTTACATTACTTTGGTCTCCTTATGTCTGTTCTCCATGGATTTTCCTTTCGCAGAGAATTCGTAGCCAAATTCATACCTTATACAGGTATAGTCCGCTTCCGAGCAATAAACAATGGAAGAGCGATAACTCGACAGGGAATTACCTAATGCGGGAGCTGAAGTGTGTCGCCAAAAAGCACACACTGTCTTAACGCTTGGGACACGTGCAAGGGGTCGCTAGAGCTCGCTCCTCATTGGTTCATTTAGCCCAACTTTGAAGATTTTTGTGAACAAACTAAGCTTCGTACAGCTTTTTGGTAGTGGACTTTTTTTATATCCCTTGTTCCCTCTACAAATCGTGTAAAGTTTTCATCTTTCGGGATAAATGTTACAAACTTCATATATACTAACAGAAGAACTTCTTGTGTAACATATTTGGTAATTTTTTGACCATTTTTATTTGTGTAAACAATGTTTTCCTTCCACAATAACGTAAAGATATTTTTTTTTCAAAATGTTTTAAAGTCTTCAAACAATCATTATTTGTTTGCACAATTTTTTCCCTCTGAAAATCGTGTAAAGTTTTCATCTTTCGGGATAAATGATATAAATTTCATGAATACTAAGAGAAGAACTTCTTGTTTAACATATTTGGTAACTTTTCTAACAATTTTTATTTGTTTAAATAATGTTTTCCGTCCACAATGATGTGAAGATATTATTTTATTTTCAAAATCTTGTTAAGCCTTTAAGCAATCGTTATTTGTTTGAACAATTTGTTCCCTATGCAAATCGTGTAAAGTATTCATCTTTAGGGATAAATGTTATAAATTTCATGAATACTACAAGGAGAACAACATATTTGGTAATTTTTTTAACAATTTTTATTTGTGTAACCAATTTTTTTCTTCCACAATCATGTAAAGATATTATTTTATTTAAAACATTTTTTAAAGTCTTTAATCAATCATTATTTGTTTGAACAATTTGTTCCCTCTGCAAATCGTGTAAAGTTTGCATCTTTCGGGGGAAATGTTATAAATTTCATAAATACTAAGAGTAGAACTTCTTGTTTAACATATTTAGTGATTTTGTGAACAATTTTTATTTGTTTAAACAATTTTTTCCACAAATCAAAAATGGTTAAAAAAATTACTAAATATGTTAAACAAGAACTTGCACTCTTTGTATTCATGAAATTTTTAACATTCGTCCCGAAAGATGAAAACTTTACAGGATTTGCAGAGGGAACAAATTGTTTAAAAAAAATAATGATTGTTTGAAGACTTAAAAAAATTTTGAAAATAAAATAATATCTTTACATTCTTGTGCAAGGAAGACGCTGTTTAAACAAATAAAAATTGTTTAAAAAATTACCATTGGTTTTATATATAATAATAATGAACTTTTTCAATTTTTGTAATAAACATTGGTTTAATTAGACTGGATGTTTAAACAATTTGAAATTTAAAGGCTGAATGACGCTTTGAAAATTCATAATGTCTTATGTACAGTGAAGAGGAGATTCAGCGTACGCCTATGGCTACCGGGAGCTCGGCACTTTTTTTTGGAAGGGATCTCTTTCACGCTTAAAATGGACAATGCTGAGAAAGGAAGTTTTTTCAATACGAGTTTTCCAGTACTGAAACTCATTAGGATCGAAATTATTCGGACGCTTTTAATTCAGACATTAATAATGTTTATTGACCGGTCAACTTTTGAGATGAAACCGCTGAATCGAAAAGATTTTTTTAAGCTAGAGTTCAGCTTCAAATCTCTATCCAGAACCGAGATAATTATTTTTTACATTTTTAGCTCTACTAATTAAAATAATCATTAAATTAAAGTAAAACACATTGCTATGTGTTAAGTACATGTTACTGAATACTCATGAATTTTTTCAAATTTCTGGTACCAATTTTTGAACCTGTGGAGGAGGCCTTCAAAGTGGACGTAGTGAAAGTTGAGGGTCATTTATCCTTTTTTTCACACATTTTGTGCCACAGGAAAGTCAACAAATTTTTGACGAAAATCAAGCTGACATTGCTTTACACGTATAATGTTGAAAATAATTTCTGTCTTTGAATTAACATTCTGCAATTTTATCTCGCAGAGTAAAAAAGCTTCAAAGCCAGGTGTCAGGAATTTTGAATCCGACTTTAGGTACCGTTGGTGTGACATTTTTTCAAAACTCTATTTTTAAAGTCGGTGGACACGATTTCTCAAAAACTAATGCACCAATTTTATTGAAATTTGGCACACTTCTTCTAGATAGGATTGACTAGTTCTTGGAAGAATTTTTTTTTCTTTGATTACAACTTATTTCACAAGGCAATACATGGTGTAAATTTTACCGAAAATTGTACTTTTTTGTATACATCTCTGAGGCGGATTCAATTTTCGATTTTTTTTTCAATCCTTCGTTGACGCATGAGCTATACTCACCTGCTAACAGAAAATATCTGGTATTTTGACTTATGATAATGCTACCTTGAGTTATCCTGACCACTGCAAGGATACTTTTTTCCAAGGGGTCTTCGAAAATCAGGTCCCAATCGCTGAATTTTTAAAATAGTTTAATGAAAATTTCGCAAAATCTTGTTTTAATGTCGTTATTTTATATACTTAAAAGTTTGAATAAAACAAATTTTTAATTATATTTAAAAAAATTAGAGATAATATTCTTTTTTCAGCCTGAGAAACCCATGTAACCTCTTAAACTATTGACTACTTCAAAAAATGTTTCATAAAATAACTTTAATTTATTGAGCTCTACTTTTTTATGTACAATATTTTTCTCTGAAGTGCATATTATTTAAAGTACAGTTCGCTTGTTGACTAAAATCATGAAAAACCTGTGTGATTTTCATTTTTGGTCCATTTTATCGAAAAATATGATGTCACCAAAAAGAGTTTGAAAACAATAAAGTTGTATTTTTACGAAATACACCATTGTTCTGTGAAATATCTTTATATAAAATCAATTGTTTTCACAATAAATCACAACAACAGTGAAAAAATATATTTCTTTTCAAAATTGCACGTCCCGTCTATAAAAAAATGATTGGAACCGATTGCGAAAGATTGAAAACAATTGTGTTGCTTAACCGGGTCTCACTGATTCGGAATGATTGAGGCCGGCTATCGTTGCCTATCCTTCTCAATCGGAACTCGAGATGAAGTCAGTCTGCTATTAAGTTGGTGGTAGCACATTGATCTCGCGGGAATTATTTGAAAACGATTATTCACTTTTATTTTAAATTACATCTCTGTAAAATATAACTTTTAACAAGATATTAAATTATTAAAAAATTCCCTCGTGATCAAGGAGCAATCACCAGCATATTTTCCAATAACTTATTGTGTATTCATTTTCATGAGTTTTGAATTTTATTTGTCATTACATTTTAGTTTGTTTAATACGGTTGCAGAAAAGCCAGCTTATATTTCCCACCCCATAATAATATTAAACAACCCCCTAAGACCACACCAACCACTTTTACCTTAATAAACCCGAAGAGCTTCCACGTAAAACACTGAAAAAATAAAAAATAATCAGCCAAGTCACTTTCAGGAAACCGCGAGTTATATTCTTAACCTAATTCATAAAACCACAAATTATATTTACAACCCCATAATAATATTCAATAACCTCCTAAGACCACCCCTACCTCTTTTACCTTAAAAATAAGAGGAGCCTCCACGTACAACACTCAACACATTTAAAAAATTGTAATAATCACACAGGTTAAATTTCAAAAACTTCGAGCTATATTTTCAACCTCAAAGTAACATTTAACAACCCCGAAAACCACCCCTAACAGTGTTACCAGAACAAATCCGAAGAACCTCCACGTGAAACACTGAAAAAATCCAAAAATTTGAAATAATCACCCAATTCACATTCAAAAAACCCTAAGTTATATTTTCAACACTATATAAAAATTCAACAACCCCCAAAAACCACCCCTGCTACTTTTACCTAAACAAATGCGAACCTTCATGTAAAACACTCAAAAAATTAGGACATTTGAAATAATCACCCAAACCTCGTTTATAAAACCCCAAGTTATTTTTCCAATCCCATAATAATATTCAACAACCCCCGAAAACCATCCCTACCACTTTTACCTGAATAAATCCGAAGAGCCTTCACGTAAAACACTCACAAAATTTAAAAGAATCACCCAACTGACCTCCAGAAAACCCCAACTTATATTTTCAACCCCATAATAATATTCAACTATCCCCGAAAGTCACCTGGACGTGATGAACATTCAGTCAGTCAGCCATAATGAAATACCTGTCACCAAAGCTCTGAGGAGTCAACATTGGCATGGTAATTATTCCTATTAATTCATTTTTGTATTGATCAAGAATAAGAATAAATTATAATTACATAAGAACATGCAAATTTATAATTTTCAGAAGAAATAAATCATTTTAATGTTACACCGCATACAAAGTACATGAGGATACCCGGGTAACCCGTCACACCGATAAAGTTGCAAACAAAATTCTACCCCCCCCTCCCCTCGACTCACCTCAATATATTTACTGAACTAAAACTGGTAAAAATATAGATTATATACATTAAGTTTCGAGCTCTAATGCAGTTTCCACTTTGAAGCATGTGTGCAACCTAAAATAATGTTCAGTTTGAAGACACAAGTGTCCCCGTCACGCACACCGTGCGCTTATTATAAAGGCCGTGGCTACGTCTACCGAAATTTCGGTACAAATAGCTGGATTCTTTCGGTACAAATAAGGGAAACTGCAAAAGAGGCTATTTGTACAAACATTTCGGTACCCTTAGCTGGATTTTTTCGGTACGCGTAGACACTTCCTATTATAAAATAGAGAAAACCCTATTTCTACAATCTACAATCAAATTTGATCAAGTCAGACGAACAGTAAATGATTAAATTAATTATTGGATTCTTTAAGATATTCAATAAATAAATAAAATAAATATGTTTTCCTGAAATCGTAAAGATTCCAACCTAAAAATTACTTTTCTTTCATTTCACACATTTATATTTTTTATATTGATATTTGACATATTTTATCACTCGAAAAAAATCTCGAAATTTAAGCAACATTAACAGGGTTATCAGTTAAAGAACTGATTTAAATATCTTGTAAATCCCGGAGTTTTTTGTTTTTCTTCCCTAAGAAATACTCATCCGAAAAAAATGTGGAAAACCTTTTAAGTGTCAAGTTTTGAAGTGAAGAATTTGATGTTTCGTTTCGGAATTAAAAAAAAATAATTCCACATAAATGAAAAAATTGAATCTTCGGAGGGAAAATTTTTCGTTCAAAAATGATCAATACATTGATTTTAATAACGCTACCAAAGTATTGGGAAATTTTCCTTTCTTGGTTATTCTTAAAATATAATTTTCGTCAATTATTTTGGGCAATAAAGTAACTTTTGCTTATACAAACAAAAATGTAAAGACTGGTGAACAGGTCTGACACTAACAAATTATGTTTACATTGTGCAATGTAAATTGAATTAAATTTCTGATTGTAGAAATATAGTTTTTCTCGATTTTATAATGCACTTAAGGGGATATTGCTATTTGAACGGCCCAAAAAATCGATTTTTTTTTGCTTTGATTTTTTGATAGTAGGGGAGATTCACAAGTTCCAGGCACTCTCCGGTTGTGGGCACCTCTGCTCAACAGCTGACAGAATACAAATATTGGGGATCTGACTGGTGGCGTACTTGTATTTTGACAGAAGTACGCAGTTTTCGAGGTGTGATCAACGTAAATAGACGATCTTTGCATTAGCTGCGATCATATTGAAAAAAGTATGTAAAAATTAACGCACTTGTACTTTATCAATGTTTAAAAACTGCGATAAATCATAGTAAATAATCTCAAACAGGTAAGGGTTATTGATATTTCTACACTGTTTTCATTGTGATTTTAGATGTCACATCGATTTATCTGCAAGTTATGAAAAATCGCACAGTTTATTGATGCACCGATAATGGTCCTGAATTGCGGTTGTGGGCACTTAAATTTAACCGGTTGTGGGCACATTTTTTTCATTTAAACTGTCTGTTTGACTTGGAAACTGTCAGATATCCTCGTTTATGTCGAAATAACATAGTCCATTAACATGTTAACGTATTTTTTTTATTATTCTAGTTGACTCATTTTAGCCGCGACAACCCTGAAGAAGTCAACGGAATCAGCTCAAATTGATTTTGATACGCTGATTCGTGCCATCGAAGATTTTTTAGTAGAAAAAAGCCACTAAAGTCCTTCAAAATTAATAAACCTTGAAATTGTTCAGAATAAGTGCATTTTCCTTCAAATATCCCCATTTTCAGCGAATTTTCGAAAGGTGCCCCCAACCTGTTACGATTTTTGTGATTTGCCAAAATGGACGATTTCACAAAATTGGTCGTAAAGTTTTTCTACTTGACGGAATCAATGTGCTCACATCAGCAAAAAGTTAGCTAAGGCATCTAGCTTTCCAATGATATCCATATATCCGCATAATATGGACTCAAAAGAAAATTATGGGTAAAAACAAAACTGTTGCCACAACTGGAAACTCTCCCCTATATAGTATGTGGAATTTGTACGCAAAGGGATTTGTTTGGTTCGGACTTTTTAAGGGCCCGGGAAATCAAGTGTAAATTGCAAAAAATAGGATTCAGGCCAAACAGTGAAGCCATTTTGTCTGATTTTTTGTATACAGACTCTAAAGAATATAGAAACTCTTGGTACAGGTCGATTTTTTCGAAAATAATTCCATTTTTCATGCGAAAATTAAAAGAAATAAATTGTCGTCAACAGTATCGTTGTAGTAATGTGTTCTACTATTTAGCGAAGCAGGAAGCAGGTAAGGAAGTTATTTTTCTCGGGTTTTCCTTTGCGCGCTTCAAGCGAGAAAAGGAAAAATTACCACCCGTTATGACTCAAGTTGCATGTAATGAAACACCCACTCTGACGAACACTCATGCATTCATGGGCGAACACACCGTATACGAAAAGTAGGGCCCCCTGCCCAAATGAGTGGGTGAATTCCCAAAAGGTTGGGTGGGTGTAGGTGAGTGGGGGTGGATAATACCAATAAACGCAGACTGTGAAATAAAACTGTGAGAAATATAATGTCTTATAATCAATTCGCCCCCGAATTCATGCATGCAATATTCACGCCGACTCAGTGTAACTGTAAAATTTTCGGCAACTCACTCCGAAAGTAGTACCTTGTTACATTAAATGACAATATACAAGCTCTCTGTATGAAAGGGCAGATTATACAAACATGCAAGATATCAATAATCTGTGTCACTCAATTTCCACCGAAAAATAACAGTGTACATAAACCTCGCATGTTTGCACAACTCAGGGGCTGTCTGCAATAATCGGTTAATTGCGCATCTTTCCCTCGTGAAAAAACTTATAGCACGTGTATTTGTTGGAATAAATAGGGACAGCTGCTAATTTTTTCTACCAAATGTCCTTCTTCATCTTATTTGACTGTATTATATGTACACTTGTACGTGATTTTGTCCAAAACTGGAACTGTCAATTGTTTTGCAAACTAATGTTTTACTTCAGGATGTTACTTTTAGGCAAATACTGCATTTCTTAAGAGCAGTTTATCATTACATTCGGAAATGTTCCATTCACGCATCATGAAGGAAATGGTACACAATTGTCCCCTGATTACGAATATCTTGGTTCGGTTTTCGAAATCTTGGTCAGTTTTTTTTTGTAAATAACTTAATTCTTCATTAACAACACAAATTTATATGACAGATTTGAGCTCGCTAAGCAAAAATTAAACTTTTTTGCCTCTTGCACTTGTTTCGTAGGATAAACTTTTGCAATGCAACAGTTTGGTTTAAAATTCATTTTTTAAAATTAAAATTCATGTTTTTTGTTGAAAAACGTACATGCATTCAGCTAAACAATCTTGTATTTTGTTAAAAATTCGTCTTTTTGTGAGCAAAATTAATCTTCTCGGTTACAAATACAAATACTTGGTTGAATGTTCTACTACTTTGTTGAACATGAATTTGTTCGCTAAAGATGAATCATTTCTGTTTACAATTCATCTCTTTGCTAGAAAGTTAAACTATTTTCTTGTAAAATAATCATTTTCAGTTGAAACTCCAATTATTTCGTTGAAAATCCGCATTATTCGGTACACAATAATTCTTATTCATTATAAATTAATATTTTGTATTGAAAATTTCACTGTTTTGTCAAAACTTAATCTATTATCTTTAAAAAAGTGAACAATTTTTTTGTCAAATATCTTTTTTGGTTGACAAGTCAACTGTTTCGTCGAGCAGAAATTCATCTCTTTTCTTTACAAATATTCTACTTTATAGAAAATTTGACAATTTGGTTAAAAAGTGATTTTTTATGAGGATTCTTCACTTTACTGGACAATTCATCTATTTGGTTTAAAATTTTACTGTTTTGTTGAAAAATCATTGTTTTGGTTTGGAAATTCATTTTTTTCTAATTGAAAAATTGACTCTTCTACTGCAAGATTTACAAATGTACTTGAAAAATCATCTCATTGGCTGTAAATTTGAGTATCATGCTAAACATTCTGTTCCTTTCTCGAAATTTAATTTCTTAGCTGAAAATTCAACTATTCCACATGTATCGTGAAAAGTTTATCTTTCTTGATGGCAATGTACAAGTTTCAGATTTTTCTGAGCAAGAAATTCTGAGATACAACTGTGTACATATGTCAATTTTGTTAAAAAATAATTTGTTTATAACAATAAGGATTTCTTAACAAAATAATTAAATTTGGAAGCAAAAAGATGAATGTACAAGTAAGGTAAACAAACTTGATCAGGAAAATGAGTTATTAACAAAATTGTTAAATTTGGAACAAAGTTCAATATTTTCAACCAAAACAGATGAATGTATGCTCAACGAAACTGTTGACTTTTCAAGGTAAAAGAATACTTTTTATTTAAATTGTTCACTTTTTTGAAGAAAGTACATGAAGTTTTGACAAAATAGTGAAATTTTTCAATACAAAGTATGATTTTCAAACAATAAGAATGATTTTAATACGAATGTTCGACGAAATAGTTTAAGCTTTTACTGAAAATGATCATTTTTAAGAAAGTAGCTGTACATTGAACCGAATAGTTGACTTTGCAGCCGAGAAGATTAATTTTGTACCGACAAAGACCAATTTTTAACAAAATACATGATTTTCTAACTAAATATTGTTATTTTTTAACGAAAAACACGAATTTGGAAGAAAAAAGATTTAAACCAAAATTTTTACCTTTTAAGCAAGAAGAGTATTACTGTTTTACCAAAGAAGACAAATTTTCAACAAAATACACGAATTATCAACCAAACAGTTGAATGTGGTGAAAGTTTCAACAAAATAGCTAACTTTTCAACAAAAGAGATGAATTTTCAAGTCAGAGGCATGAATGTCCTACTAAAAAAAGCAATTTTAACAAAATAGATGAACATGCAGTCAAGAAAGATAAAATTTTCACGATATATGTGGAGTAGTCGAATTTTCAGCTAGAAAATTAAATTTCGACAAAGGAACAGAATGTTTAGCATAATACTCAAATTAACAGCCAGTGAGATAATTTTTCAAGTACATTGGTGAATTTTGCAGTGGGAGAGTCCATTTTTTAGTCAGAAAAAATAAATTTCCCAACCAAAACAATGACTTTTCAACAAAACAGTAAAATTTTAAGCCAAACAAATGAATTGTCCAGTAAAGTGAAGAATCCTCATCAAAAAGTTACTTTTTAACCAAATTGTCCAATTTTCTACAAAGTAGAATACTTTTAAAGAAAAGAAATGAATTCCTGCTCGACGAAACAGTTCACTTGACAACCAAAAAGGATATAATAAAAAATATTGTCCACTTTTTTGAAGATGGTAGATCAAGTTTTGACAAAACAGTGAAATTCTCAATACAAAATATTAATTTTTAAATGATGAGAATTATTTTATGCCGAATAATGCGTATTTTCAACGAAATACAGTGAAGTCTCGCCTATTCCCCTGACCTTTAAACGAAGCGATTCTTTTATTTCCATGCTGGATGGGACCCCACCTTTACCGCGCATGGGCAGGATATTTGTGTCAAGCGGCGTTCATTGGCTGCCCCGTTCTTGTATCGATACGCCGCCCGTACGCAACTTTTTCGGCGGAAAAACGCGGGTGATTTGAAATCAATAATAAATACCATGAATAATAATACAAGTAAATACACCCGATATTCCTAGAACCGCTGGCCCACGCAGTTTCTCAGCTCAAGGGGTGAGAGATGGTTGCGACTCTCGCCTCGGAAGGGTCATCGTGTGCGAATACTCAGTCGAGTATATTGCGCAATATTATGGAAAAGGTTCAGGCAAGTAGATATCCGGCTTATTGCACAGTTGAAAAAGTCGCGACCCGTTAGTCTGCATGTATGCATCAGTGTTATTTAAGTATCTTTCAAATGCTTTTTGTTGGCGTACGACTATTTGCCAAATAAAAATCAATATTATAGAATCAAAAAATGACGCAAATATTTTGCGGAATAGTGAGTTTTGCAGCATGACGCACGGCGACGATTTTCTAGACTAGGTGGAGGAAGGAAGGTTATAAAGGTCTACATAGTAATCTTTTCAAGTGTCGAATGCACTTACACAATTCTGTTTCTTCATCCTTTTATTGGTTGAAGACCTTTCGGTTTCACGAAATAAGTACAAGCAGCTGTCGACTTTCACTTCAGCGCTAAGCGTAAAAGGTAAGTATGTATGTAGATCACAAATTCAACGCCCAGCAGTGCTGTTTTCGTAATCACATGATTATTGCGGACATGGACTGGCTCATCAGCGCCAAACATCAAGGCTGGGAGTTAATTTTGTTGTCTGGATGCTTTCTTAAACGCTTAGCGTTGAAGTTAAAGTGAGACTGTTAGAACAAGATAAGCATTTCTCATAAGGTGTTTTAGACTGCTTGATTAAAACTGGTGAGTCAAAGCCAAACAGCAACGCTGGGAGCTTATTTTGTTGTCTGAGTGCTTTTATTAAACGATTAGCGTTGAAGGTAGGATGGAAGCGTTAGCACAAAAGGAGAATTCTGTAAACGGTGCTTTAGAGTGTTTGACATAAACTGGTTGATCAGTGCCAAATTGCAATGCTGGCTATTGATTCTTTTGTCTGGCCATTCAGCTTGAGCGCTTTGCGACGAACTTCGGATGCAATCTTTCAATCGCAAGTAGCATTTGTCATGCGTTTGTGAATTAGCTATTTTTATCACCGATTCAGACACCAAACGCCTCTTGATAATAGAAATCGAATTTCGCGTTTGAAGCTCGATAACATGCGATTATATGAAAGCCTTGCGCGTTGCCTAGACGCTTAGCGCACCGCCCGTACGCTTAGCGCTTACCACTTCCAACGCGATTACATTGCATTGTTCGTCCGTACAAATATTTCTCTGCATAAGCTTACACGAAAGCAATGCAAAGGGTGAAAAAAAAGTCTCTGATATATTCCAGTCCACAGGTAAAAATATGTACCCAAATCTGACGTTTAAATCGTCCTAGCGCAAAAACTGTTCATAATTTGAGTTTTTGCCATTAGGATTTTTTGATCAGGAGAGAATAAACTAAAAAATGTCAAAAACTTTGAAAATTCCACCGGGACCTTTTTTAATATGTATTTGGTGCGGGGTCCTTTGTATTGTTAATAAAGAATTAAATTGTTTACAAAAAAACTGACCCAGATTTCGAAAACCGAACCAAGATATTCGTAATCAGGGGACAATTTTAAAACCATTTCCTTCATGATGCGTGAATGGAACATTTCCAAATGTAATGATAAACTGCTCGTAAGAAATGCATTATTTGCCTGAAAGTAACATTGTGAAGTAAAACATCAGTCGCAAAACGATTTATGGTTCTTGTTTTGGAACAAATGACGTACGGGTGTACATATAATAGCAGCTGTTCCTATTTATTTCAACAAATACACGTGCTATAAGTTTTTTCACGAGGAAAAGATGCGTAGTTAAATTTCATATTTGAATATATGTTTGAAAAATTAAAATTTGAAACCTTGTTGTACAAGCTCACAGGTCAAAAAAAATTCTATAACCGGTTATTGCAGACAGCCCCTGAGTTGTGCATTAGGGTGGCCAAAATGGCGACTTTGAAATAAATGCTAACAATCCCCCCAAAAAGTTTCGAAATCCAAAAAAATAAAGGTCCTATTTTTTCTTTTTTCAAAATTTTGATTTTATATGGAAAAATTATGTTGAATTCGATTATAAATTCATCAAATATAGAATGAATAATAACTATAAGGCTTTAAAAATTAATTAATGTGAATAAGATAAAAATGCCTTTTTTAACTTTATTTATTAATTTGACTGCAAAATAAAGATTGTTTTAACCAAGAAGAAAACTATAAGCACCGAAAATCGAATCACACTTATATTGATCCAAATTTTATTTCTAACTTGTAAACGCTAAATATTCCGAAAATTTATATTATTTATGATGATGAAATCATAGGACCAGTCGTTATTTTTCATTTTTATCGTCATGTAATTCACATACATTTGTTTTCATAAGCCGCATCCACAAGGATATTTTCTTCAACAAGATTAGCAGGTTCAGTCCATAGTTTCTTCCCCGTTTTAACAGAACTAACGAAGATTTAATTAATTATAAGATTCTGGAAATGTCATGTATTTTTTAAATTTTATTCAAACTTTTTATTTTTATGATTATAATCATTGACTATAACACTATGTGTTTACTTTGAGAAACTCAGGTCATTTTTTGATTATAAATAGGATTAAAATTACGATTTCACGAAATCTGACGTCAGCACAGTTTTTTCTAAACCGGTTTAGACCTTAGAAAGAAAGTTCTACTGTAGGGTAGTAGAATTTTCAAAATCAGCAAATATTTAGGCTTCATATTTAACCCTAAAGTAACCTGTAAACTTCATATTGACGCCGTGGTAAAGAATGCTTAGATGACTTCCTGGTCTTGCAGAGGTGCAATAGGGAAACCTTGGGGCCTGAAAGCCAAGATCATTTACTGCTTATATAAAATGATAATCAGACCCATTTATGGCATATGCGTTATTGATTTTTTTGCCAAGAACCGAACAAATCAGTTCTAAAGAAACAAGTATGAAGCCTCCAAAAGGTTTTCTACCTGCACTGTTAAAAATGTTCACAATTTATTACCTTTTATTACTACGTGTATTATTAATATCAGTTCGCATTGAGAAACTCAAAACATTTTGTGACCATAAAAAGGATTCGGATAAGAATTTCATAAGATCTGATGTCAGAACAGCTTCATTGTGTACCTACATCAGATTTTGATAATGATTAACTTCACCTCTAAATGTAATAATTATAAATAGATTTATATCTCGAAGAGAATATTTGTTTTGAAGCCTGAAAATAGCCTAAGTTCGCGCTGAGGGTGTTACTGAAACGATAAGAGAAAAATATTATACATTTGAAACAGTAGAGAAGGCTCACAAAATTGGGCTTACTGTACTTCTTGTTTGAACGAACGAGGAATTGCCTGCAATATTTTAAATCATATTTAGTTTTGAAAATCTTACAAAATCTCTCAAAATGCATTAAAATCTCTCGAAATATTGTTTTTGAAAACTTATACAATTGTTTGGAATTCCTCGTAATCTATTAGTTGAATTTTCAGCATATTCATAACAGTGATGTTATGTTAACAGTTATGTTTCTGAAACGCAAAATATTACATTAACAGCGAAATCTGTTTTAATGATATTTGTATCAACATTTTTTTCTTGACGCTGACTCTTATCAAATCTAAATACCTCAGAAGAACAATTTCGTTGCCTCCAATCTAAGAGAAGAAGGTTATACTATAGATTATATAAGCTACTTAATCATGAGAATATTCCTTATGTTAGCTACATCATTAATAATATTCTTCAACAATACGTTATTCAGTTTCTACTTTGATTAGAAAATATGAGCATTTCTTGGATTCTGGTCTCATCCGCGGTCGTAATCCTCAATTCTGTTGGTAAATATAATTACATAATATATCTATAATTTTAAGTTAATGATTATGAGGCTTTCCGCAAATTAGAATTTTTGCGATTCGATCTGAATGGTGCAACTTTACACGAGCACAAGTGTGCACTCGGGGCCAGTGGTACAACATTAAACTGAAAATATTAAAATAGTCACATATGTTACCTCCATAAAACTTTCGGCTGTATTTCGAACTCTATAAAATTGTGCAGTTTTGCCTAGAATTCACCCGTAGCACTTTTAGAGTAACAAATCTAAAGTCTCAACACGCAAAAGAGCCATGATATTCTTTAGCTATTGATAACCACACCAGTCACCTATTTAAGAATCTTAGACACGTCCTAATGTTCAAAATAATATTCAATAATCGGAAACATCAACCTTAGCACATTTAATAAACCCCATCTCAACTGCCTTCAACTGAAGTCGCCACAAAAAATGCACATCAAGAAGAATCACACCATTCGCTTTTTTAATCAGCTAGTATATACAGTCAAACCTGGATTCAGCTCCCCTGTATTTTGCCCTTCCGAGAATTGACGGCGCGCCGTGGAGATACGTGAGAGGCGTTTGCGGGAGGATGTGCGGTGTGCACTCAGGCGTGACAAAGCAGAGAGAGAAACAGGAAATAGATAAAACAGGAGAGAGACAATTAAAAACAGTTGAATTCAACCAAAAGAGGCGAATTTTAAAATGAAAAGTTGAATTTTTAACTAAAAAAAAATAAATATGAGACAAAAATAAATAGTTTCATTGGCAGTTAAAAAATGGCTTGCATAAAAATGTTGACAACAGTTAAAAATTATGTTGACAACTACATTGATAATTTCTACCACATTTACAACCAACACATACCAACATACGATGGTGCACTTTAAGACAAATGTAATCCTCTTGTCTCTTGTTGCAGAATTAAGTTCTCAGTTCGAGTGCTTGCCTAATGGTGACCCCATTCCTGGTATGCCTCGTAGCAGACCTTCTTTATTTCCTGAACTAAATCCTCCAGAAAGGACCCTTTCTCCTGGAAGATCTAATACAACAGAAAGATCTCCTCTACCTGCCGAATCACCTTTTTGTGTCAGGTCCAGGTCTCCTCGTGCTAGATTTCATTCTTTTGTCCGGTCTCCCCCACCTGCTGAGTCTCCTTTTCGTGTCACGTCCGGGTCTCCTCCTGCCAGGCATTCTTCTTCTTACATACTTGGATTTAGACCTGAAGAACTCAAATTTGTTCGGCTTATTTCGAAAAACAACCCGAATTGGATATTTGAACTACGAAGATACACTTTTCCCCCAGATAAACCAGTTGGATTGAGAAACAAAAATCGTGTCCTCTACCCCATCCCAACCGAAGAACAAATTGTAGTATCAACGCTTGATGGTGACGTCTACGCAATATTGGAAAGATTACCAAGCAAACACGTTATTCTTCGTGGAATATATAAACTTGTTTTTGTGCGGTCAAAAAGGGCAAAAATAAACATGAATAGTGGCATGGTTGAAGAATTGACCGCAGAAGAAATCGCAGCATTTCCTGTATCCACCAAAACACCAATCACACAGACTTTTAGAGTATTACGTGTATAAGCTACAATTATGCCTTTATTCTCACTTCACACTTATGCATTACCCTTTTGTAAATGGAGGTCAAAACAGTGACAACTGTCATTTTGTAATTTTGAATACACTTTTCAGGGTTTTGCCCAGGAACCTAATAAACTAAAAAAAAAAATCTATTCAATGACTTAAAATATCACAAACGGAGTCTCTTGAAAAATGAAGTATGTATTCTATGAAAAAAAAATTTAAAAAGTTCAACTTACGAGGATTTTTTTTCTCAGTAGTTTGAGTAGTTTTTGTAATTGAATTCTTTGATACTTTCGCCTTTCGACGATTCCAGAAAAATGGTTGGATTTTAATAATGCGTGACATTATTTAGAGAAGAAATTTCCTAACAATCTACTGTGTTCAATCTAATCAATAAGTAAATAATCTTCGAATCCGATTGTTTCCTCAAAAACATTTTGTTTTAAAAAGTTGCTTTTACTATTTCAGACATAAAAGAATTTGTCTTCAAAATTGGAAAAAGTGAAGTTGTACATAAAGCTTTATACAAAAAATCAAGCCACCATTTATTAAATTTCAACATATTATAAAAATTGGTAAGATCCAATGGCAAGATGAAATACAATTGCGAAAGACATTGTCAGAATTTAAAATTTAAAACTTTCGATAAATAATTGTTTAAGTTGATCAACTTTTAATATAAACTGATTCATAATTTTTATAATTTCACTGTAGTTCAAATATTAAAAATTTAACTATAATTGTTTTTACAAAACGATTCTGAATCTGCTCAATAATACAAAGCTTTTATTCTTTTTGCAATCCTACTCAATTATTGTTTGGCCGAAACATCTATTGATGTGAAATGATTTAAAATCAAAATATTTCAACTTCTAATTTGAAAAAATTGATCCTTCGATTTTTAATGTTTCTAACATAAAATTGCCTAAAATGATATAATTTGTAGCATATGCAAATTCATTGATTAGTTCTTTAATTTAGAATACTAAAAAAGGTCGCGTAGCGCAGATTTATGTTTTTCAATTACAAATCTTTGAACTGTTCAATTTATAAGAATTAAAAAAATTTTAATTTGCAATTAAACTGTTTAATTGAAAGGATTTTTGAATCTATATATTATATACTGGTCAATTATTGAGCGTGTAAATCAAAACTTGACCAATCTTCAATTTTCAAAGTTTTAAATTGAATATAATTCTGCTTCGAATGCTTCAATTCTGCGTTCTGTTGAATTTTCTTATATTAAATGTATGTGTTGATAAATTGCTTACTCATACATTGCAAAATAAAGTGCAAATTGTATTCTTTTTCATTATTTTCTTTTAGATACACTAAGAAATGGAGAAGTACAATTTTGTTCGATAATTAAAGCATTTTTCTTTTCACCTTTTTTAGCACATGCATCTTCTTTAACAACTATATGAGAAAATACATTTTTTAATGTGCCTTGAACTGAAAACTTTGAACATAAAAAATAACGAATAATATTTTTTAAATGTATTGTATTTTGTTACTCTCCCTTTTACGCGTTTGAGGCCTCCGTTCCCTTTACATCTTTTGCAATTTCACTTAACCACTATGTCTAATGCTTAACTGAACCTAACTTAACCTTCAATCGCTCATCTCTCTTATTATTTCCTAGCTCTTATATATTATCTTACAAGTGCGCGAAACTGTCCAGGGCTTCCAGTTCTTCTTACCATTTCTCTGCAAGCTTTTCCAAGTCACGCAACACTAACTTTCCTTACACATATTTATCTTGTATCAGTTTTAGTTACGATTTTGGTTTTTTCCTCCTCCATGCGTTCTCTGTTTCCTTTTCACTTATAAACTCTTCATCCAATTTTCTCCTTGCCCGCCACCGCTCAGTATCCTCCTAATTCTATCTACCACGCTTTTTCCAACTTCATCTTCCCCTGTACATTTCTCCAGTACGTGTTTCCACGATTCCCCGTCTTAACCACATACCCGACACGTGATGATTTATTCACTCATCCAATGCTCAAACCACCTGCACCCCTTTTCAACTTCCCTAAATATTCTGCGACCCCTTTCATGTTAACCAATCTATAACATTAATGGTATTTCGACTTCATAGTCTTTTCTCACCTCTTTTCTTCCTGCTCCTTGTTTATTCCTGCCTCTACTTCCTGCCACTCCCTGCCATCGTCTTACATTCTCTATTTCCTTCTAACTTGCCATCTCCCCTCCCCCGTTTTGAATATCCCGTATTTCCTCTTCTCTCCCGATTTAATATTTTATGCAGGAATGTTTGTGCAACTTGGCTACCCTTACCACTGTTAGGTTTCTCTTCAAAATTCCAGACCCTTTTCCTCTGCCGTATAACTACTTTCTCTCTCTAAGTTTTTTCTCTTAGCATATAACTAGGGCAGTTCCAACTCACTCTCATAACCCACCTGAAAGATCACTTCTGCATGTTTTCCACCTTTTTCCCTTTTTTCACTCCCAAATCTGCATACCATAACACATAACTGTCCATACACATGACCCATCACCTTGCTCGCACTTTCCATTTTTTCACCTTCAGATCATTTCCACCTCCCATTCCGAACATCGAACCAGGATCCTAAATATCAAAATTCCTTCACCATACTATACTTCATTCTTCGGCTTCCTGAAACAAACTATCTTTGTCTTCGACACATTCAATGTCAGGTCTTTCTTTCTCACATACTCTTCGAATTCTTCCATTAGCAAGTTCATTCCACTTTCATTCTCTGCCAGAAGCACCACACCGTCCGCGTACGCTAACGAGTAAATTCTCTCCTTTCCTAGTGCTATACCCCCTTTTCCACCCGTCACCATTTTATCTTCTAGCTCTGCTAACAATATGTTTCGTCTCCGTAAAGATCTCTTTTATCCCATCAATAAGCTCTTCGTCCATCCCCCTCTCTTTCGTTGCCTTTCACAAAACTTTCATATTCATCAATTCGAAATCTGCCTTAAAATATATGAAAAGAGCGAAAAGTTTTTCTTTTTTCTCTCTCAGGTTCATGCTGACAAGATAATTCATTATGAAAATATTATCCACTGTCACCATTCCCTTCCTAAATTCTGTTTGATTGTGTGAAATACTTTCTTTCTCTTCCACCTTTCCTTCTAATCTCTTCCTGATTACTCCCACGTATACTAGAAAACATATTCTCCACTCCTTCGGCCATCCTTTCCCTCTCCATACTCTATTACATACTTTCCAAATCTCTTCTTTAACCCTTCTTCCCCCAAATTTTAACATCGCACCATCCTCTCTTCCCCCTTCATTCTTCCTCACTCGGCCTAATTTCTTCCACTATCTTCTCTGCCCGTCCCATACCTTACACAACAGCTCACGCGCGCTTCATCCACCTTCAACGACCACATTCCCTTCTATTATTCTCCCGTATATTCTCTCAGCTAATCCATTCCCCACTTTCCCATCTTTGTTTTTTTCCCTGTTGCCGCCTCCTTTTCCCTCCTCTCTTTTCCGATTCCCAGATTTCAACGTTGCAATGACCGGGAAGTGTTCTGACTCTATTATGTTCCCTATTTCCATTCTTTTCAACAGCCTTCTTATACTTTCCTCAGCCAGAATGTAGTCTATTGCTGTTTCTTCTCTTCCTGCAAACGTAATTTCGGCTTCTGAATCCCCTTCAAAGTTCTCATTACAAATTAACCATCCTGTTTCTCCCAAAATTGCCAAGAGAGTCCTACCCTCCTGGTCCACCTGTTTGTGCTTCGATTTTCACCTGATAGGCTCACTCTCTTCATCCCATCTTCCCCGCCCCCTAGCCCTGCTCACCCATCCAAGCATTCAGATCACCTCCTATCAACACTAATTCGTCATTCTTTTTCGCCTCTTGCATCTGATATGTATATCCCTTGGGTAACTTCTTCTTTACTCTCAACTACCCATGTTTCACTCAACATCACTACATCCTATTGTTTCGTCTCTTCACAGAAGCTTTCATCTTTATTCGTTGGTCCAGATACGTTCCAGAACGCTACTCTCACTTCTTTCTCACTTACTTTCAATCTCGCATTTTCTAGGACAACGTTCTCATTCACTTATTTTAATCTCTCTTCTTTTTTCTCCCTCCATCCCCTTTCTTTATATCCTCAAACTTACATTCTAGCTTTCTCACTCTTTCTTTTAACTTCTCCACATCAGATTTTCTCTCTTTCTCACTGATTACGAATTCGGTTCGTTCCTCTCTAAACCATTTAACCCTCCGTTATAGGCAACCCTAAAATTTCCTAGTTTAGATGCAATGTGCCTGACAGGCCATCTGTATTCAGTCGAGAAGCACATAAGCAATAATTGTTATAGGAAGTTATCTTAAGCTCGTAGGGGTGGCTGATTACGATTCTGATGATAAAATTGCAAAATTCAAAATGGTGGAACCAATATCGCGACCATAGAAAGGCAAAATCGCAGAATTAGCAATTTTTTTCAACTCGTCTGAAACTTGATGTACCGAGGTTTTTGGAGTCGCTCGTTACGATTCTGACGTTAGCATTACAAAACTTAAGATGGTGGATCCAATATAGGGACTATTGAAAGGCATAATCACCGAATTTGCGGGTTTTTTTCAATTGCCCAAAATATGGAATTTTTCACGTTAAAAAAATTGTGGATCAAATATGGCGATCATTATAGCCTAATTCTCGTTTTGTTTGTTGTTCATAAACACTGTCTGTCATATTGCATCCGCCATTAGGTTTTTGGTAAAAATGACGACAAACATGTTAGCATCGACTCATCAAACTCCAGTATGACGATTATCCTCGAAATTGAATAGGTTGTTTATACAAGTGTCCGCCATATTGCATCCGCCATTTTATTTTATTTTTGTGTGGAATCGACATCAAATTCTTTATCGGCAACGCTCTGTTTCGAGGAACCTGGCAGGTTTAAAGGATAATAGTTACATTTTACGTAGTCCGCCATGAAACTTACTAGAGGGTTTTGAAAGAACTTGTCAGGCCGGTTGCTTCTAAAGGAGGTTCAATGAGATTTTCCAGGATCTCTAAATCTGGGCCTATTAAGCAGTTTGCGTTTCGACGGTCTACCTCAACTTCTCCTTTCAGATTGTTCACCTTTCTTCTCTCCCTAGCCCAACTTCCCTGGCGTAGTAAACTGAACCTCGCCATCATTGGTACTATCTTGGGCAGCGTCTCTCTAAGGTGTGGAGAAGCGCGAAATATTTGAAAGACAATATTCAATTTGAAAACCGTGCTAAGATTGAAAAATGGAAATTATTCAATAAGTAATTGTTAATTGTAGAATGGGTTAGATAGAGAAAGAGAGAGAGACTTCATATTTTGAAAGCGAACTGACTCTGTAGTTTAAGAAATTTCATAATCAAAAGCTTAGCTGAATTTTATTAATTTGCACGTGTTCTAGAGGTGTGTTTTTCGTTCTTGGCCTTATTTTTCAGCTAAGTTCATAACGCAGAAATGAGGGCAAAAAGAACGTGCCTCAATTGAATCTCAAAAGGAAGTTTACTCAAAAGAGTAATTAGGATTTTGAAAACGCAATTCAAGACTTTGCATAAAATAATGAATGGATAATAAGAGCCTTGTTGGGTAACTAGTTCGAACTGGAACTTTAGCTGATTTCAGCGTTGCAAAGATTTTTATTACCACTAATTATTTGACGTTTTCATTATGAAGAGTGAAAAAATATTGAGGAGAGAATTGAGAGAAGGTGTTTCATGGAATTTCGTTTTTCTAAACTAGCTAGGCTGGGTTCTATCACAGGGTGACCAAAGACTTAGATCATGCTTTAGTCAGTTTAATGCTACTAATTTGACTTTTGATTGACTGGACGTGTGAGTGTGAATGAGAGTAAGATTGCGCGGGAGACTCGCGACTCGGAACCATTTTTATTCCATGAATAATATTATTACTGAAAAACGGCAACTTGAGCACATATACTAATAATTTGGTTGTATTTATCAATTCTTACGAAAGCAAGCACTGTCTCTAGCGTTTTTTTAATCAAAAAGTTTTTTTTCGCGGCGAAATATAATTCTGAAGATATCGGTCCAATACGCCGGCACAACATAAACTCTTATAAGATATACTCAACATATTGGTGTCAACTTCTAAAAACACCAAGACAAAAAAAAGATTAGGGTTTAAAAATAATCTATTTTGAATTTTAAATATCCATATTGGTTTGGATACTACAACACTTTCAAAAAACGGCGCTAAATTCTTGATAAATAGCATCGCCAGTCTGAAGTCTCGTTTAAAATCCTTTTAAGACAATATATTTTAGCGGCAACGATTCTCTGACTTGAGCATGCACAGTAGGGTGGTCCAAAAATGCATGGTAAATGTGTGCATATCGCTCGGAAATTTCTTCGAATACACACAAAAATATGTTATACTGCTAATTCGATAGTTAAACACATTCTTTGAACAATGTATGTTTTTAGCAATTTTCTCTTAGAACAGTGAGAGAGAGGCGCGGTTTTTTCAAAAAATTTGTACTTTCTGTCCAATTTTGAATTCGAGTGCTGCAATAGTTACTTAAGGTTAACAAACATAATTGTTTGAACAATTTATTATTATTGTTAATAATGTTCAATTTAGGTAATGCTACAAAGTTGTGGTTTTTTTCTAAAATTTTCAACGATTTGTCTACTTTTCAACTAGATTGAAGTAGTAATTAATTTGGGCTAACAAAAATAATCATTTGAACAATTTATTACCATTGTGAGTTAACTGTTTGTTCAATTTTCACTCTTGTCAGTGGAAGTTTTATGCTAGTTAACAAAAATAGTTTTTCAATAGTATATTGCACAACTAGGGTCGTAAGGTTATGATTGCAATGAGTGTGAAGTTTGCTGCCCTCGCACTTGTTGCAATTATAGCCTTTCGACCCGAGTTGTGCACGCTATTCGTCATCATACCTTCATCAAAGATAAATTTTTTATTACGATTCTATTGGGGGTGAAGACCTTCAACTAAAAAAAGAAGAAAATTTGTGAGCAGATCATTTTTTACTTCGATTTTATCACAAAATTGACGAAAGGTATGTTTTAATTTTGAAGATATTTCCGACAGCTCATTTATTATCATGATGACTCATATTTTAACTGTAAGATAGAGGATGATTTTATTTGTCGTAATTGTGGATGTGAACCTCGCAATTCTGGATATTGAAAATTGCATTCGTGATCTTATTTCTGATTGTATTTTGTATTTGTATGAATTCAGGAAAAGTTCCTATTGCTGAAGATATCATTTCAATTGAAGGTATCATTTTTCTTCGCAGAGATATCCTCCAATGAAGTTTAGCCAATAAGGAGGTTTTCCCCTTCCATACGCAAAGCTTGCCCAGTTGAAAAAGTCTCGGTCCGGTAACATCTCTACACGAACCTCCGTTACAGTGATGTTAACGGACTACGACTTTTTCAACTGAGCAAGCGTTGCGTATGGAAAAGAAAGTTTTCGCGATGTAACATAGGTTCAAATATACCAAAAAACCGCATTTTTCGCACTTTTAGGTTAGGATATCTCAAGAACCTGACATGCAGGGAAAATGCTGGCTTCGGATTCGGATTCTACGCAGAAAATTATATCGGAAATGATCCTCAGTTGGCCAACAACAATCGCAATCTATTTTTTGCAGACCTGTGTAATGGGTGAAATGGATTTCACTGAAAGCCCTAGTCACATCGCTTCACCACCTCAAAAGAGCCAAAAAACTCAAGCTTCAGTTACTAAAACGTCTATGAAAAGAGTTCATAGCGATCGAGAAGAGGTAAATAATGACTTAGAACACTCAACCAAGTATCTGATCAACACGAACCATCGAAAATGCTGGTACTCTACCCTCGGGCCTCGCCGAACTCTTGCGCAAAGTGGTCTCTGACGGCCAAAGTGAAGCGCTTGCGCAGTCACGTGAGATTTTTGCAAGATTTAGCGAATTCGAAACACGTCAACTACTATTTAATGACCAAATTGATTTTACCCTTTCGGAAATTAAGAATGAACTTTTAAATAATTGTAGGCGTGTCGACTCAGTGGAATCCGGCTCCGAAGTGCAAAATGATGAAATTGAACTTATGAAGAAAGAAGCTAAAGATTTGAAAGCGCTCAATGTCAACGAGCAAACTGCTTTGCATACGTCGCTGGAAATTCATGGTGACCCCATGAAGCCTAACGAAGACCTCGTGGCCTCCGTGGAATCTGTCGCCACGGCTCTAGATGTAAATATTCGTAAGGATGACGTTGTCGAACTGTATCGTATCATAAAAGCACCTTTATTGAGTACCCCCCCCCCCCGCTCATTGTAACAAAATTTGGCAGACAAGGTCTACGGGATGAATTCATTGCAAGACGTAATTTTAGGAGAGACTTCTATACTTTGAATTTGGGATGGACTGGCAACGAAAAGCATTTTATTCACCTTCGTGAGGCATTAACACCACTGAATAGAAAGATTGATTATATTGCTCTCGGTCTTCGGTGAGAGAAATAAATCGAATACTTTTAGATTGCTGGCGAAAAAATTTTCTGCAGTGAGGAGGATAGCTCGCCTAGAATACATCTGTCAAACATCCAATCTGTTGAAGGACTACAAAAGCAACTAATCTCTAAGTCTATTATGTATTTGATAGTTTTTTCTAGTCGTTCATTAGCACTACTCTATCGTTTATGTTACTTCTACATAGGTAAATATTTGTCCTATTTTATATATATTACTGCATGCTGACTATCCTATATACTATGCCTTCTGAAGTCAAATATCAACAATTTTGTATTTTTTACTATGCTTTTACAGCCGATCTTTATGATGCCTCTTTCTTCTATAAATTTTGATTCATTATGCGCCTTATTCCTTGTCTTTAAATGTAACCAAGTGAACTAGATTTTCTTGGTTATAACTCACAGTTACTTCAACTCCACAGAAAGGTTTTTTCAAGTGTTTGACGAATTTCAGACACGTCTACATTTAACTACACTTGAACTATACCTATCACTCTCATAATGGAAACCCTAAATATTCGCCACATTAACGCTCAGTCTTTGCCTATCCATCACCTTGAATTCAAACATCACTCTATGTCCTCTTCCTATCATATCACAGCCGTGTCTGAGACCTGGCTCACGGCAAACAGTCCTTGGAGCCTCGTAGCACTTGATCATTATAGTGTATAGTGTATTGGTGGGTGTGTATAGTGTATTGGTGGGTGTAATTTATAAACCTCTTAACGCCTGCTATGGCAGGGAACTTGAGAATGACATTTTTGACCTTATACCCAATTATAATAACATTGTACTCACCGATGACCTGAACATAAGTCTTAATGCTACCAACAATTTAACTTACTATTTAAAATCAGTAGTGTTCTCTGCCGGATTATCCATAGTGCCCCATGACACCACCCACCACACTGATCATTCTAGTACATGGATTGACCTAATGATGGTTGACGATTTAGACAAGGTGATTTCTTCTACTCAACACTCAATCTCATTCCTCTCAAACCATGATCTTATCAGCATATTATCAATACAGTTGAACATATTATTGTAAAACTTGCACTAGGCTCTGCAATGCACATTTTAGGTGCTTTTTACATTCCTCCGAACTCTAGTATTAACAGATATATTGATTTCTGTGTGATCTTAGAAGATGTCTCTAATTGCTTCCCTTACGCTACCTTCACTATTCCAGGCGATTTTAACATGCCCTACAACAACGTTCATGGCTCATTGTTGGATCTTATTTTTACTAATTACAACCCAGGCAAATGTCGCGTGGCTATTGATCCCCTACTACCCGTTGATGCTTATCATCCTCCCCTATTACTTGACCTAATCATTAAGAGCGGATTACACAAAGCCAATTCTGGTGTAAATTATAATACTAGACTCGATTTCAAAAACGCTAATCTCTCTGCGACCTCCACGTATTTAGGGGAAATTGACTGGTCAAACTTATTTACAACAGCAACGGTAGATGAGACTGTTCACATTTTCTATTCTCATTTGTATATAGCCTTCGACTATTTTGTATCTGCCAACAACTTTAAAACTTCTAGCTTCCCCCCATGGTTTAGCCGTGACTTAAGTAATTTAGTCTTAGCTAAAAAGGCTGCTCACGCAACGTACAAGCGCACACGCGATTCAAACGACTACTTGCAATTTTCATTTCTAAGAGTGCTGATCAGTGAATTGTCCGACCAATGTTACAGAGATTATATTATGAAAACTGAAAATTCTATTATTGCCAATGTGAAACGTTTCTGGGTTTATGTTAATTCGATTAAGCAGAACAACGATATACCTATCCAAATGGTCTTGGAAGATGAACATGCCGATACGAACGAATCCATCGCAAACCTATTTGCCAATTATTTCAATTCAGTATACACTAGCCTCACTGAGCTTAAATTTCAAACTTCCTTATCTGACGTTATCGATTTTTCTTTTGTAGATATAGGCGCAGAAGATATTAAATTAAAATTGATGAACCTCGGCATGAAACAGGGTGCCGGTCCTGACGATGTTCCCCCCTCCCTGATAAAGTCATGCTGCCTCGCACTAGTCGAATCGGAATGACGTCAAGAATTATAGACCAATAACAATCCTTAGTGTTATTCCTTAAATCTTTAGGAGCATAACACATGATCAGTTATCTCTAGCTTCAGCCAATGTACTCATAGATGAGCAGCACGGCTTCAGGAAACGGAGGTGGACGATCACAAACCTTTGTGAATATACAAGCTATTTGTCAAACAACCTTGAGGCCGGTCAACAAGTTGATGCGATCTATACCGATTTTTCTAAAGCTTTTGATAAAGTCGACCATGCTATTCTTGTGGCAAAGCTCGGGGCTCTGAGAGTCTCCGCGAACATGCTTTCCTGGCTCACGAGCTATCTGAGCATCAGATTTCAATCTGTCCGTATAAGAGACCGTTATTCTCAAGCTTTTCATGTAACATAGGGCGTGCCTCAGGGATCTCACTTGGGCCACCTGTTGTTCATTCTGCATGTGTATGATATCCATACTGCAATTAAATGTTGCCTTTTTTACTATATGCTGACGATCTGAAACTTTATAAAGTCATCCGGTACTGTTTAGATTGCAGTGAGTTGCAGGACGATCTTGATCGCTTGCAGGCTTGGTTCGATTTGAACGGGATGCAATTGAATGTGAAAAAATGCGTAGTCATCTCAATTTCGAGAAGAAAACTAGTCTATGAACAATTTTACATAATCGCAGACCAAGAGCTGCAGAGGGTCTTATGTGTTAGATACCCGGGAGTTCTCCTTCAAGCTAATTTAACATATAAGGAACACGTCACAGACGTAACAAAACAGACACTCAGGTCCCTGGGTTTTTTCACGAAGAATGCCTCAAAGTTTAATAATTTACTCACCCTGAGGACACTGCACTTCTCCCTTGTTAGACCTCATTTAGAATACGCTTCTATAGTCTGTTCACCTCAACACATGATAGGAAAAATCAGACTGAAACGCGTACAGAACCGCTTCCTGCGCTTCGCGACCCGGCAGCTAGGCATGCCTATGCGTAGATGTGGCCATGATTACGGTGGAATTAGGGCCCTGCTCAACGTTCCTAAGATAAGTACAAGATTTGAGTTGGCGGATCTGACCTTTTTGTACAACATCTTAAATAATGTGATCGATAGTCCTAATTTACTGTCAGAAATTAGCTTGCGTGTACCTAGGATATCATCAAAAAATAGTATATTGTTCAACATCCCACACCATCGCACTAATTACAGTAAAAATTCTGTAATCTCGAGAATATGCAAAGAAGCTAATCTCGATTGCGATACTATCGACTATGTTGACGATTCTCTGACGCATTTAAGATCATCCCTTAAGAACATTATTAATTTAAGAGACAACAGTGCAGCTTAGGCTTAGTTTTAACTATAGTTATAATAGTCTCAACAATCGTATTGATACGAATTTTCATTTAAGTTAGAATTTAAGATTTATTTTATTTCTTTTTGTAATAAAGGGCTTTGCCCGTGGATTTCTCAAATAAAAATAAAATAAAATAATTGTATGTCTTCTTTAAACCCAATTAAAAGGACTAGCATTGAAACAACTGAATTTTTTCGCGAAAAATGCCCGAATAATGCATTTTTTTAATTATATTTATTCAAAACAATCACAAAAATAGTAGTTAAGCTAGGCGGGTTCGACGTCACTACTACGTAGTTTCAGCTGATTTGAACAGATGGCGCCACCGCCAGGTACCTAAGTCGGTAATTGAACTGTCAGTAAGTTATATCCCTAGAGAGGATTCTTGACTCGGTGAATAAAAATGATCCCTGTTTTACCGACCGAAAACACAAGAAACTTTTATGTAGGTGGCACAAGTGCGATCAGGGATTCTCCAAGTTCTGGAACTTTCTAGAAATTTGTTTTTCTGTGAGTTGCAATCCATTTGGTTCTATTGGACCTGACATTCTTATACGTTAATATTTTCGGATCAACTCATTCGTTAAACAGTGATCAAAATGTCTGGAAAGCTGGAATGAATTCGTGGTTTGCTTAACGAGGTAGGTTTCTGCAATACCATAACTTCTGGAAATTTTGACGTGATTTCTGACGATTTTCTATCCAAAGAAGTTTCTAGAAGATTTGAACAGTAAGCTCTTACATTCAAGTTTTTTTTTTATATCGCTTAACTTTCTAGAAAATCAATCGATATTGGATGTAATCTCTAACGGCTATTCAGGAAAGATCAATCGATATTATCAACTTTCACCTAGAATGATTCATATTTAAAATTCAATATGTCGCTCCTGTCTGACGTATGACGTGTGTCTCGATATGTATCACAGTGGGCCAGAATCTAACATTCCTGGACAAAACCCAGAAAGTCGATATTTTTTTCTTAAATTTCATACTCACTGATTTTTGGGGTCGCAAATTACGAAAATTAACTTTAAAAATATCAAAAATCAATATTAAAATTGGCGGATTCAAAACGGCAGACTTTTTTATTGAAAATTTAATTATCTATGTTCAGTGATTGGAATATCATCACACTGTGTACGGTTTAATTATTAAAAATGTAGTTAAATTACTATATTGGAGCCTCGGAATTGCGAGGTTTCAATTTTGAAATATGTAATAAGGCACTATTTAAACCACACTAATAAAAAATTGTAATCTTTTTATAAAACGAAAAAACATCTAAATTGGGTTCACTTCAAAAAAAGATGAGTTTTTTTCTATTGGAAAAAATACAAAAAATTGAAATGTCTTGGATGATTTAACTTATATAGATACAGGTTATATATTACCTTGAAGAAGGCCTGCAACAAGGTCGAAACGTACGTTGGTTTTTAATAAAATTGACGAATAAAGCATGATTCTTGACAACTGAATCCACTATTTATTTTAATGGACCGTATGACCAAAATAACACATTCATATATGAATTGACTTCTTTATTGAAAATTTAATGTTTGACGCTAAATCAGTAATGAGGGGTTTTTTGGGGTCGCAAATCACGAAACTGAGTTTAAACAATAAAAAGTCAAAATGGGTTTCTATAGATTTACCACGCGCGCTGACTTCAGTTGATGCATTCTTGCTAATAAACGTGGAAAGAAGTTGAAGCTCCGATCACGCAATTTGATTTCTTATACTTTGTTGCACATCAAAAATTAAAGGCTGCTCCGGATCTCGCCTGATCACAACTTAAGGAGGTACGGTCGCGCATAGTATTTGCAAAAAGTTTGTCCTAAGTCTACGTCGGAAAATAATACTGTTTGAATGATATAAGTTTTATTAATCCTTAAATGTATAATATGTAGCTTATTTACGTCTAAGAAAGTCACAAATTAGATAATTATGCCGGTATAATATTTAATTAATTAATTTCCTGTCAGACCTAAGAGAAAATTTTTGGCTATGATTGTACACTACGCATAGAGAAGTTGTGTATATAGACGAGTACACACTAACTCCTCAAGATTTGAGCGTAGACGCGACAACGTCGCATTTTTCATGGCGTCTGCTTTGACAGTTGTGCTCTTTGGTTGCTAATGAAAACGTGACATTTGTTGAAAATGACCAATGGATTAGTAGTTGAAGGTAAATTTATGAAAAAGAAAGTTTCTCATAAAAGATTGCAAGTTGTTGCGCATGCGCTAGACCCGCTAGGGGCTCCGACAGCGTGGCCGGATGGCTACCACGTGCTTGTTTCATTTTTCGAAAAGTTTTAAATTCCCATACTTTGCATACCTCTTATTCTCAAACGAAGAGTTAGATTTAGAAATGTAACATATTCCTATGCTTGGAATAGGCTTTACGTATATACGCCTGTAGAATACCTCTGTGACTTTGACAACAGCGCAGTCTGAAACGCAAACTATTGGGTATCTGGAAGTTATTTGGGCAATGTTTATGAAAAAAAGCAGTGAATATCAATTCATTTTAACCAAAAATGTTAATCTTCGGTTTCAAATTAATTGCTTACTATAAGATTTCTCCGTAATATTGAATTGAAATTCAAATTTCTTCCCAATAGATCCGAATTGGTGGTGCTATGGTAGCTATTCTACAGGCGTATAAGGGTTCAACTTTGATCTTAATTATCTCAGCTCGGAAGAGGACAATATTTTTTTAATTTCGCAAAGGCTCAGATAACATTCTAAAGAACCTATAGTCAAAGTTTAAACAAATCCGTAAGTAAAGTGTGTTCGTGACCTTCCCTCCTTAATCATTGAATGCTTTTATGTATCGTATGTAAAAACAAGAATTCGAAGCAGCCACATTCAGGGAGCATTTACGTTAACCTAAAACATGGAATAGTTGCTCTTAAGCATAAGTAAATTTTGCACATACCTCCAAGATCACCCTATATTTCGCAGATTTATTTCGCAGCACTTATTGACTGATATATTCGTATTATTTTCAGGCGCACGAAAGTCCATATACGTTCGAGTAATGCGCGTTCCTCGGCAAGGTGAACTTTGAACGTGCACCTGCCGCCAAATATTCGATCAAACCAGCTGCTATTTTGGATTTGAGCGCTCTAATACCATCTATACAACATTTCTTAATAGTTTGCCTCGGATGGTGACTTTAAATATTAGGGGTTTTGTCCAGGAATTTTTTATTATGGCACACTGCGCGTCTTCTAGCTCTAGAGACATCGACGCAGTAAATAATAAAAACCGCTCACTATAATGTCTAACGCTCGAAGAAACGAGAGGGCGAAATTTGAAAATGCAACCCAAGGATTTGTCCAGCGCTGAAATTTGATAGCAACCCAACGATTATTGAATAAAGTCGAACGTTGAAAATGCAGCCCAACGACGTTTGTCATCATCATCATAATCATGATTGTAGTCGGTTTTACTTTTAGCGTAATGCCTGATAGTTGGCTGCGCTCGAGGAGTCAAGAACCAGGTCCTGGCGTAACCGGAGCGTCTTTTTTCTTTGATAGCGACGAATCTGGCGACTTTTTTCAATTCTAGAGTTTTTATTACGAAAGAAGCACCAAAACTGGCGACTTTCTCATTTTTTATGATAAAGTTGGCAACGGATAGATCTTTGAAAAGCAATCAATTAAAAACGCTATTTAGGGAAGGGTATCAAAAGCACTAGAATTTCCCGAAGTTACCATTAGTTACTAAATGTAATTATTGGTAAAGCAAAGACTAGAAGGAATTCTTTGTCAACTAGCGACATCTAGCGACTTTTTAAAGCAAGAAATAGCTACTTACTACACTTGTTCATCGGCCACACTGCCCATTTTGATCTGCACAATTTGCATTCCAGCAATGAAGGTGGTGATTACGTCTTGTTAAGACTGAGCTGAATTTTTTTTTTAGCGAGGGACAGCCCAGATCTTACAGATTATATACGTTTTGTACGTATTGGTCCAACCATTTTTTTCTTTTCCAATCCTTTAACGTGGACTGCACTAGCGCTACCTAGTGTATCAGGAATTGCAAGCCTAACTTCTTCAAAGGGTATGTCATCAGATGTCCTTTCCAAGCCATTGGTAATTGAGCTTCAACCATAAATTTTCACTCTTGTATATAGCAGGTAGCGAGTCCCAGTAATAGAGTGGTTCAAACAGGTACCCCACAGGTTGAGCGTCTTCCTGAAAAGGAATTATAGCCAACTCCTTGAAGACAAACTGGTTGATGGGCTTCTAGAAGCCTTATACGTTTACGATGAACTCCATACCCATGAAAACTGAACGCTGTAGCTGAAGTCATATCCCTTTTATATCTTTCCTCCGCACCAACACTGACATTAACCCCAAAACTATCATCTCAAATCAACTTATTTACGCTATCACTCAGTAGTTGGTACTGAATCACACGGTCATGTATAATTACACAGTAGGCTGCAGTTGTAGCGGGAAAATCGTCTGCAGATATGCAGTTATTATGCGAAGAAGACTGTTATATCTGCATGACAAATGTAACAGGAATTAACAGAAAAAACATTCAGCGTCTTCAATATCCTGACGCACCAAACTTAATAAGACCAGTAGAGAAAAATGATGACATTGACGATGAACTGGAAACTTCAATCAAGTAAGTATGTCTTGAGGTGGTGGCATGCAGAGGGTATTCAAACAATTCCTATGGGCGAAAACTCATAGTTGTGAGAAAATCTTTTCTGATAATATTCAGCGAATTTATCTTTTGCTCATCTGAAGCCATTACACACGGTATCATCCATTCTACTTTATGAATCGATATCTTAAATTGCACTTCCTTTCCTGCTGCTTGTCGTGCTTGAACAATGGCATTCAAGTCACTTCGTAATCTTTTCAGGATAAGTTCATGCTTTGCGTTCACAATGATCTTTCGATAGTCTTTAGCAAATCCTAGGATCGTGTTGAGCTGTATAGTGACACAAAATTATCCCTTATCATTGGAAAGACGTTTTGTTCCTTCCGGGATGTGGAGCCATCCTTTATTCTTCAGAATATTAATTTTTCCCAGGGTAAGTGGGACGAAGATTTTTATGGTGCTAGTGAGACCGACATTTTTCCAATGATTAATTTCAACCATTGATCTTATAGGGAACTTCATCAAACATATAGCAGATAGCATTGCTCACTAGTGCTGTACCAGTAACAGATGTTACTCCATGAGGCCTTCTCAGTTTTCCATACACATGCAGTGAACTCTTGCTGGGTAGTATACACAAATCTTGAGGCTCGACAGCAAAGTCGAATTTCATCACTGTTGTAGAATGATGATCTTTTTCCACAAAGTTTGATCTTCAGACCAAGCTGTATCAGAAACACCACGTTCTGAGGTGTTAGCACCCTGTGTGCTGTTCGAGAAATGGCTTGTGTTTGGCATGTTGATGCTCTTATTACAGACTCCTTTGCGATTGTAGAATATACCCATAATGATGATTTGACATGTAGTCGTATTGTTATAACCTCTCTTCGGAAATTCACCAGGTCTCCGTCCTGATCAACTATACGGAGCTAAATTGTATGTATTGTCTTTACGGTGATTGGGAGGTCAATGACGTGTGAAGGTACATCAACAATATTATATCCTGGAGGTACAACAGGAAATAATTCATGGGAAAGGGGCCATGCAAAAATTACGTAACGCTGCGAGGGGGTGGGGGGGGGGTCATGTCAGACGTTACCCACCGTTATGTGGGGGGTCGGGGGTGTTTGAGATGCCATTACGTAAGTTGACTAAAATCTAAATAAAACTAAAACAATGCATTTTTTAAATAAAAAAGATAACGGAGATTATTTTATGGTACTAGGCATTTCATTTTAACAGTGAACAGTGAAGTTTTGTGAACTAAAGTCAATTCAAAAAAAAAATGAGCGAGCGTGTACTATTTAAATGGAAAGACTCATATTTCAAAACAGGACTAGGCATCGCCGCTCGACGCTGTCCGCCGCTGCTCGTTGCTGCTATACCTATAGCTTGTATGTGTATGCGAATCGTTGCTGCATGTTTTTCCAGTACAGATTTTCAACTGTTTTGTGTATATGTGTTTGACCACGATCAGTTTGCTAGCAACATTCGAAGTGAACGGTTCGGAACCTCCGCAATCAGCAGGACTATAGTCGGAGAAGCTTATCGAATACATATATAGATATTTATATAAGTGTAACTATTTAATATTACAAGATGTACTGTTTATTAAATTTACAATAGTGTATACATTGAAAATCAAAATGTCAAGTAATAATTTATATCAAAAACTGAGTGCTGGGGTACAATTTCGATATGAATCTTTGTCAAATGCAGCACAGCAAGAAAAGACAAATTCTGTGTGGAATAATTTGAAGGAAGCCTGGAAAGATTCAAAGGAACTCCAAACAAAAACTGATTTGATAATAAAAAAGTTTAGAGAAGAAGGCACAGTGAGAAAAGCTCAGTTCACAAATTTTTTATTCGGGTACGTGTTGTTTTCTATAATTATCACATTTTTCCTTTATTTTCGTTTAGAATTGTTAGAAACAAAAGTAGATTAAAAATAACCAATAATAAATTTTGATTGAGATATCTCGAAATGAATAATCATATCTTAATCAAAGGCTTTTTATAAATCACGTAGTTTGATTTGTTGCAATTTTTGAACACCCCTCTACCCCTCTAAAACTTCGTAACTTTTAAAAATTAAACAAATTTTTTTTGGTGAATTAAAAACAAAATATGTGGTTCAAACAATTTATTATTTTAAAATATTGAAAAGAGAAAATGGCCCAAACGGCCACTCGCATAAATCGTTAATTACAGGGAAGACAGTTTCATCTTTTTTATTCCAATTAAAAAACATTTCGTCGAACATTTATTTAAATTTTTAGGATGTCTTTTTCCTCCGTAAAACCGTGCATCCACACTTTTCATTGATTGTTTGGCAAATTCACGACGTCAATTCTTGCCTCATTGCGACTAGTTGTCGGTTCGATTGATGTGCTAACGTTCGTCTTCTCCGAACTCTACAAATAAAATGAAAACAACTATTGCATCCGACAGCAGAAAGGAATTTTATACCTAATAAAATAAGAACTGTCATAATAAAAAAAAAAGAGAACTGCCAATTATTATTTCAGTGTCTCATATTTTGTATATGTTTAAAAACTATGTCAACGCATTTTCTTTAAATATGCATGATAGATGTTCCTACCTGACGGATAAAAAAGCTCATAAGAGCGGTGTCCTTTTTTTTCTGCTGGAGTTCTTTTATCTTTGCCTCAACGTTAGCAGGGTATGATTCTTTTTCTTTTGTGAAGCTTTGCCACATGTCATTCACATTGCATTGTATTTCTAGTTCCGAAAGCTTATCTTGATTATAACTGCGATATGCTTCGAAAAACTGTTGGTACATCGCCATCATGTGAGATATTTTAAATTCACTAATAACTAGCTCTCGAGTGCGATTGAACACCGTAATACCGAATGATAACTTAACCTATCAAGCCGCACATAAACAAAACATTGACTCACCCGTCAAGAAAGAATATGATACGGCATGGATGCGCCACCTATTTCGTTTTTTTGTATTCAGCTCAGTCGATATGCGCGTGCCATTTGAAAAAAATATTTAAATGATCTAATAAAAAGTTACGTACTAGTGCCTATATAAGGATCCGTCCTCCTTATGTAGTATAATATAATATTAATCTTCGAACACACATCTCCCTCTCTTGAAATTTGCTACGTGATTTATGAAAAGTCCGTTACGAAAATTACCTTGAGAAAGGCATAATATTTTTTATCATAAAACCTTTATTTTAGGCTGGTCAAAAGCGCAAGTCGCCTGATGATAGTACTGAAAAAGTTTCGAATGATATTGAGTCTAATTCTACGTTAGAAAATAAAAAAATAGATGAAGTGCAAGATACAAAAAATAAAGAAATTGTTGCAGAAAAGCTTAGTTCTCATGAGCCTATTGCAAAGAAACCAGCACAAGAAATTCTTCGAAGTGAAATTAACGATCTAGAGTCGAAAGTTAATTTATTATATAATTCAAAAAATGCAGGTTTGAGTACTAAGGAATCGGATGCTTTGTTGAAAAAATTTCAAGAAAATTTAAGTGAACAAAAGAAGGCACTACATTCAGAAGAGCTGAATGCACTTCGCCAAAAAAGGTTTCGAGACAACAAACGATATAAACTACAACAAATATGCGAAAAATTTCCTGAATCAGTTGACATCCTGAAAGTGCGTGAAACAAGTGGTCGTCCACGACTTGAAACTGATCAGCCTGGTTTATTAGAACTTATTGTAGATATGGCTACTTTTGGCAGCGGTGCAGACGATCGGAGAAGGAGTGAAGTGATTAGATCCTGTACATCCTGAGCTGATTCAACCTCACACCTAAACACAACTGGTTTTTCCATAAGCGAAAGTGCTACATATTTACGATTAATACCGAGTCGGTACAATACAAAGCAAGGAAAACGACATGTGAATACGGTACCCGTCAAGTTGATTAGAGCTCAAACAAGCGAACATAAGTTGCACGTTGATACTGAGTTTGCGACGGCTTCAATCAGATCGTTAGAATCTCTTGCATCTATATTAGGTTCGAACGAAGTATTTTTTCTATCGCAAGATGATAAAGCTCGAGTGCCATTGGGGATCACGGCAGCAAACAAGCAAGCTGCAATTCTTATGCATCTGGATTACCGAATAATTTTGCCTGACAATGATTGGGTAAAAGCAGAAAAGCATAAGTTGATTCCATCCGTATATGGAGGTAATTTTTTTCTTGAATACAAATTATTATGTTCCTTTCTCCTATGCCTTTTACCTTTTTCTATTTATAACGTAATAGCGTAATTTGCATATTGACGATTTTGAAAAAGTTTCCTATAATTCATTGATTAATATATTTACAATCATATATACTAGGCTTCAAATATACGTTTCGTAGAGTATTTCTTATGAAAACTGTTTACGTACGGAGCTTTATGCTCTCAAGTTCACTCTTGAAATGCAGTATTGATATTTTTTTTCGTTATTTTTTAGGAATGGTGATCAAAGACAATGGAATGGTCAGTCCAGATGCTGTTACTTACTCTGGTCCTACCTTTATCGCCATTCGAAGTGGCAAGCACAATTCATCAACTGCTCATTCACATGCTAGTGACATTGAATATATTTTAACATGTGATTTATTCGAAACATTGTGTAGAAACAGTGAAGGACTAGTAAAGCCAATTGTGATCATATCTGTAGATGGAGGTCCAGACGAGAATCCGCGATATCAAAAAGTCTTCTATCACAGTGTTGAGCATTTCAAAAAATATGACTTGTATGCGCTATATGTCGTTACTAACACTCCAGGAAGAAGTGCGTACAACCGAGTAGAGCGCAGAATGGCTCCAATAAGCCGTGAATTATCTGAAGTAATTTTACCCCACGATTACTTTGGTAGTCACCTTGACAGTAGAGGTAGAACGATCGACGAAGAGTTAGAAAAACTAAATTTCGAGTATGCAGGTTCGGAGGTTTTATGCGAACTGTGGAATAGATTAGAAATTGATGGTCACAAAGTCGAAGCAAAGTATATCACAGAAAAGCTGTTAGATGTAGCATACGAAGAGATAGATCCTTTGTGGTACAAGACTCATGTCAGAGAGTCTCAATATCTTTTGCAAATTGTGAAGTGTGATTCCGAATCGTGTTGTAAACCTTTTCGAAGTAGCCTAAGAAAAATTCTACCTAATAGATTTTTACCTCCACCAATGAAAGTTAGACATCAAGACAATATGGGACTAATGACTGTTAAAACTACAGATACAACTCCAGGAAAATTCCTTCCACTTTTTGAGCAGTTATCTTATGATTTAAAACATGAAGTATCTGGATTGCTACAGGTTTTTTTACTTTCTAAATTTATTGTTTAATTTAAAAAAAAATAACAAGCCCCAAATAATCAAGTATATTGACTTCTAGGTTCCATATGATACGCATTGTCCATCGATAGTTTCTGATCTTTCTAATCGCACTTGCAAACATTGCGGTTTATATTTTGCATCGAAAAAGTCTGTAATCAATCACACGAAGAAAATTCACACAAAAGAAAGTTTTACATTGACTTCCTGCAGAGTACGTCCGATAGAAATTGCTGCATATCGCGACAATCAAGCACTTTGCATTACACGTGGTGATTTCGATTCCGAAGATGCAGAATGGATTGACGTTGAGGATTTGTCTGTGGACGATAATGTGAAAATTCCCACGGAAGAGAAAGACATTGAATCGTGTTTGCCAACAATCAACAATTATCACGATTGGATCAACATTCCTTTCTCTGAGGCATGAACCTTTCACAAAAGTTAACTTATATATATATATATATATATATTGTATAATTGAATGATTACATCTTTATTTAAAAATAAATGAATTAGTGACAAAACAAATATTACTATGATTTATAAAAAAGTATACGATATTTGTTAAATATTCATAATTTTAGTTGAAAATTCAACTATGTATTTGATTTAATTTATTTGAAATTTCAGATCCTTGGTTGAAAATTCAACTATTTTATTTTGAAAAAATTTGTTGTTGAGAATTCATTTTTTTTCAACCGAATTTGTAACTATTCTATTTTTGTTTGGAAATTGATCTTTTTAAGTTGAAAATTCAATAATTTCGTTAAAAATTCAACTATTTTGTTAAAAATTCATTTTTCTCTTTTGTTAAATATTCATCATTTTATTTAAAAATGCAACTATGTATTTGATTTGATTGATTTGAGGGTTCAGTTCTTTCGTTGAAAATTCAACTATTTTCTTTAAAAACAATTTTTTTTTGAGAATTCATTTTTTCAACAGAATTTGTAACTATTCTATTTTTGTTTAAAAATGGACCTTTTTTAGTTGAAAATCCAAAAATTTGTTTAAAAATTTATGTATTTTGTTAAAAATTCATCTTTTCTGGTAGAAATTTAATTTTCTTTGCAGAAATTTTATCGTCATTGGTTAACAATTATTCTGTATAAATTGGCAATTTAACTATTCTTTTAAAAATTGTCTTATTTATTTGAATTGAACTATTTTTTTTCATTCCTAATTAATTTTTTTTTTTGTTGAAAAATCAACTACTTGGTTTAAAATTGAACTACTTTGTAAAAAATTCCTTTTTTGTTGTTGTTGAAGATTCATCATTTTAGTTAAAAATTCAACTATGTATTTGATTTATTTAAAAGTTCAGTTCTTTGGTTGAAAATTGAACTTTTTTATTTTTAAAAAATTTGGTTTTGTTGAAAATTAATTTTCTTAAGAGAAATTGATCTTTTTTAGTTGAAAATCAAACAATTTGATTGAAAATGTATTTTTTATGTTAAAAATTCAACTATTTGATTTAATTTATTTCAAAGTTCTCTTCTATGGTTGAAAATTTAATTATTTTACTTTTAAAAAATTTGTTGCTGTTGAGAATTCATTTTTTAAACTGAATATGTAACTATTCTATTTTTGTTTAAAAATTGATCTTTTTTAGTTGAAAATTCAACTTAAAACTTTTAACTTGGTTAAAAATGCAACTGGTTGGTTAAAAATTAATCTGTTTAAATTGAAGATTTAACTACTATGTTGAAAATGCGTTTTTTTAATTTTATTTGAATTTAACTGTTTTCAATTTTAAATTCAAATCTGTTTTGATTAAAATATTCTTTTTCTTGAAAATTCAGCTTTGCAGAAAAATCAACTATTTGGTTGAAAAATAACTTTTTTATTGAAAATTCATACATTTGGTTGAAACTAAACTATTTTGGTAAAAAATTTAACTATTCAGATAAAAATTTAACTATTTAGATAAAAATTAAACTACTTGACTGAGAATTTAACTATTTTGTTGAAAATTTATCTGTCTTAATTGAAAATTAACTTTCTTATTAAAAGTTCATCTTATCTAATTTAAAAATCAACTATTTTCTAAACACTTGAACTTTTTTCAATTGTTTTCAATTCAATTGGCTCAAAATTCCTTCTTTAGTTAAAAATTAATTTTTCAAACTGAAAATCTGACGATTCCATTTTTAGTTCAAAAAATATAGTTTCGTAGAAAATTAAACTGTTTGGTCGAAAATAAATTTTTTAGTTGAAAATTCCTATTTTCTTTAAAGGCTTAACTATTTTGATAAAAAAATTCACAATTTGGATAAAAATTGAAATATTTATTTCAAAATATAACTAATTAGTAGAAAATTAACGTTTTTGTTGAAAAATCATTCTTGACTGAAAATTACCTTTGTTATTAAAAATTAATCTTTTCCGGTTTAAAAGTCAACTGTTTTTGAAAAAATTCCACATTTCAGCTTGAAAATTGAAATTTTTTAAAGAAAATTTGCCTCTTTTGGTTAAATTCAACTATAGCTGAAAATTCTCTGGTTTGATTGAAAATTAATTTTTTAAACTGAAAATTGGACGATTCTATTTTTGGTTCAAAAAATATCTTTTTTAGTTGAAAATTCATCTATTTGGTTTTAAATCAACTTTTTTGTGGAAAATTCAACTGGTTTGTAGAAAATTCGTCTTTTTGTTTTAAAAATTCAATAATTTTGTATAAAATTAAACTTTTCCTTTCGAAAGTGAACTTTTTTGTTGAAATTTCATATTTTTGGATGAAAATTAAACGGTTTTCATAAAAAATTCAACTATATGGATAAAAATTGAACTATTTATTTAAAAATTGAACTTGTTGGTAGAAAATTAACATTTTCATAGAAAAATCATATTTTTCAGATGGAAATTGAATTTATTATTATTAAAAAATTCGTTTAAAAAAAAAGAAAATTTTTCAAATAAAAATCTAACTATTCATTTTTGCTTAAAAATTCATTGGTTCAAGTTAAAAATTAATTTTTTTTTTAAATTCATCTTTTTGCGTTGAAAATTCATCTTTTTTGGTAAACAATTTTTTTTTTATTCAAAATCCAACAATTTCAAAATTGTTAACAAAGTCTATAAACGGCCTCTTATTTTAATTTTAATTGTTGATTAACTACAATTTAAATTAAATTACATTTATTTGATTAAATTAATTTAAATTATACACTTTTTGTATTAACATGTAGCGATAAATGTTTAAAAAAATTGCTTTGAATTAAATTGTTGATGTAAAGAAGAACAAAAATGAATTGAAGCATTTTTTTCTCCCTAATATTTAATTAAACAAATTAGTCAGTGGACAATAAATATCAATTCAACTTCTATATTTCTATTTTGAAATTTAAATATAGATTTAATGGCATTCGCTTGAAAATAAGAGCATAAAAGAAAATTTTTTTCTCATCTAAAATCCACATGATTTATATAAATGACCCTAGTTTAACAACTCAATGCGGGCGCCTATCTGCATAACTGACAAATTAGTTCTTGTTATTTTATTCCACGAACTCCTGATCAGAAATTTTTCAACTGAGCATAGTTAACAAGAATTTTTTTTAGGTATTTTTTAAACAATTAAAAAAATTTTGTTATGTAAAATTGAATAACAATTATTTTTGGTTTGTAAAAGTACCTTTGTTGTTGAAAATGCGTTTTTTTTGTAAGAAATAAATTTTTTTAACTGAAAATTCAACGAATCCATTTGTGGCTAAAAATAATTGATCGATTTTAGTTGAAAATTTAATTACTTAATTGAGAGTCGAAATAATTTATTAAACATTTTTTTTGAAGATTGAACAATTTTCTTGAAAAATTGTTTTTTTTTTGTTTTTCAAAATTAATTTCTAACTGAAAATTTAACTAGGTATTTGAAATTTGAACTATTTTGACCAAAATTAATTTTATTAGTTGAAGATTCATCTCTTTGGTTAATTTAACTATTTTGTTGAAAAATAATTTTTTAAACTGATAATCCAACTATTGCACTTTTTGCTGAAATTTGATCGTTTTTAGTTGAAAATTAAATTATTAAATTTTTCATTGAAAACTTATATTTATTGGTTGAAGATTTAACTATTTTGTTGAAAATTCATCTCTTAGCTCAAAAAACTATTTTTGTTAAATCCGTTTTTTTTGTTGAAAATTAACTTTTATAACTAAAAATTTAGTTATTCCATTTTCAGTTGAAAATTCAATAATTCGGTTAAAAAACTAAATATTTTGTTAAAAATTCGTTTTTTTTTTCATTTGAAAATTAATTTTCGTAACTGAAAATTCAACAAATCCATTTTTGGCTGAAATTTGATCATTTTTAGTTGAAAATTCAACTATTAAAATTTTCATTAAGAACTCATCCTTATTGGTTGAAGATTTAACTATTTTCTTGGAAATTCATTATTAATTTTTTTTTTTTTTTGAAAATCAATTTCTTAACTGGAAATGTAACTATTCAATTATTGGTTAAAAATTAATCTTTTTGATTAAAAAATGAACCAATTGGCTGAAAGATGAACTGCTTTATCAAAAATGAATTTTTTTGGTTGAAGATTCATCATTTTAGTTGAAAATTCATCTCTTGGCTCAAAATTTAACTATTTTTTTTTTAAATTTCGTTTCTTTCTCTAAAATTAACTTTTATAACTAAAAATTTAGGTATTTCATTTTTTGAGTGAAAATTTATCTTTTTTATTTAAAAAATCAACAATTTGGTTCAAAATATGAATATTTTGTTGCAAATTCGTTTTTTTCATTTGAAAATTAATTTTCTCAACTGCGAATTCAACTATTCCATTTTTGCTGAAATTTGATCGTTTTTAGTTGAAAATTCAACTATTAAAATTTTCATTGAGAACTCATCTTTATCGGTTGAAGATTTAACTATTATGTTAAAAAAAAAATTTTTTTTTGCAAATTAATTTACTAACTGAAAATTCAACGAATCCATTTTTGGCTCAAAATAATTGTTTTTAGTTGAAAATTTAACTATTTGGTTGAAAGTTGAACTACTTTGTTGAAAATTTATTTTTCTGGTTGAAGATTCTTCATTTTAGTTGGAAATTGTTCGGTTGAAAATTTAATTATTTTGTTGAAACGTTTCATTCTTGATTAGAAATTTAATTTTTTAATTGAAAATTTAACTATTTCATTTTTGGAAAAAAATGTCTTTCTTAGTTGAAAGTTAATGTATGTTATTGAAATTTGTTTTTTTTTGTAGAAAATTAAGATTCTTGCTTGAAAATTCCTCTTTTTGGATGAAAATTAAACAATTTCGATTAAAAATCTAAATAATTTGATAAATTTTTTTTTTTCATTTGAAAATTAATTTTCTTGACTGAAAATTCAACAAATCCATTTTTGGTTGAAAATTTATCTTTTTTAGTTGAAAATTCAACAATTCGGTTAAAAATCTAAATAATTTGTTAAAAATTTGTTTTTTTTTTTCATTTGAAAATTAATTTTCTTAACTGAAAATTTAACAAATCCATTTTTTGCTGAAATTTGATCGTTTTTAGTCAAAAATTCAACTATTAAATTTTTCATTGAGAACTCATTCTTATTGGTTGAAGATTTAACTATTTTGTTTGAAATTCATTACTTTTTTGTTGAAAATTAATTTCCTAACTGAAAATTTAACTATTTAATTATTGGTTAGAAATTAATATTTCTGATTGAAAAGTGAACTAATTAGTTTGAAAATAAACTACTTTGTCAAAAATGAATTTTTTTGGTTGAAGATTCATAATTTTAGTTGAAAATTCAACGCTTGGCTCAAAATTTAAATTCATTTTTATTAAAATTATTATTTTTTGTTGTTGAAAATCTATTTTTTTCAGTTAAAATGTAACTATTTGGTTGAAGATTCTTCATTTTAGTTGGTAATGGTTCGGATAAAAATTTAATTATTTAGTTGAAACGTTTCATTCTTGATTAGAAATTTAATTTTTTGATTGAAAATTCAACTATTTCATTTTTGGAAAAATATGTCTTTCTTAGTTGAAAGTTGATGTATTTAAAAAAATTTTTTTTATAGGAAATTAAGATTTTTGCTTGAAAATTCATCGTTTTGGTTGAAAACTGAACTATTTTTTTGAAAATTCTATTATTTGGTTGAAAATTTTACTATTTATTTTTCAATCTTTTTTTTAGTGAAACATTAAATTCACAACTGCACATTTAACTATTTAATTTTTTATTGCAATTTTTATTTTTACTTGAAAGTTCCACTATTTGGTTGAAAATTGATTATTTCGTTTAAAAATGTATCAGTTTGCAATAATTTCTCTCTCTTGAGAGAAAAATCTTTCTCAGTTAAAAATTCAACTGAACTAATTTGTTGAAAATTCGTTTTTGCCTTAGCTGAAAATTAATTTTCTTAATCAAAAATTGAACTATTCAATTTTATATTGAAAAATTCTCTTTTTTAGTTGAAAATTCGTCTTTTTTTGGTAAAAATTAATTTTCTTGGTTGAAAATTAATTTTGTTGTCGAAAATGCAATTACTCTAGTTGAAGATTCATAATTTTAGTTGAAAATTCATCTTTTTGGTTTAAAATTGAACTAATCCAAATGAAGATTCACCATTTTAGTTAAAAATTTCATCACTTTGTTTGAAAATGTAATTATTTAAAAAAAAGTAGTTTCGTTTTGGTTGAACATAATTTTTTAAATTGAAAATATAACTAACTATTCCAATGGAAGATTCATAGTTTTATTTAAAAATTCTTCAGTTTGGTTGAAAATTAATTTTTTTAAACTAAAAATTTGACTATTCATTTTTTTTTAAATCGTCTTTTTGGTAGAAAATTAATCTGCTTCTTTGAAAATTGATCTTCTTGTTCGAACTATTTTGTTAAATATTGATTTTATTTTGTTAAAAATTTAATTATCTTGTTAAAAAGTTAACTATTTTGTTAAAAATTTGTCGAACTACTTTGTTGAACTACTTTGTTGAACATTATTTTGTTTTGTTGGAAAATTTATTTATTTTTGTTGAAAATTCGTCTTTTTTGTAAATGATAGTGGTATTACTTTTTTCAAAATTAATTTTTTAGTTGATGATTCATCATTTCAGACCAAAAACCTTTTTTTTTTTTGTCAAAATTTAACTATTTTGTTCTCAGTTCTTTTTGGGGAAAATATTTTTATCTAAAAATTTAACTATTTTATATTTAGTTGAAAATGTATCTTAAGTTAGAAATTCCAATATTTTTTTGAAAATTTGTTTTTTTGTGAAAGAATATCAATATTCTTGATGACTTATTCAGTTTAATATCCATTTCCTTGGTTGAAAATTTGACAATTTGATTCAAAAATTCTTTGAAAATTAAAATATTTTTTTAAAAATGTATGTATTTGATTAAAAATTAATCTTTTTTGGTAAAAAATTGATCTCTATAGTAGACATTTTTTCTTTTTGGTTGAAATTGTTCTGTTTTTTTTAGAATAATTTCTATTTGCTTAAAATTAATTTTTTTAACTAAAAATTTAATTATTTCATCTTTTGTCGAAATCTGAACTTTTTGGACGGAATTTCAATCTTCTTGGTTGGAAATTCATCTGTTTGGTTGAAAATTTTTTTTATTTCGCTGAAAAATAATTTTTTTTTTTGGTTGAAAATTTAACTATTTTGTTTAAAATTCGTCTTTTTTGGTTGAATTCAACTGTTTTTCGCTTAAAATAAAAAATCTGTTGATTGAAAATGCATTTTCTTCAGTTGAAAATTCCAATACTTAAACAAACTTTAATTAAAAAGTAACCTTTTTCGGTATAAAATTAATATTCTAGGTGATTTTTTTTAAACGGCACTATTTGGTTAAAACTTTCTTTTTTTTTCAGTTAAAATTAATTGTTTAAACTGAAAATGTAACTCATAATTTTTGCTTTGAAAATGATCTTTTTAAGTTGAAAATTCTTTTTTTTAGCTCGCATTTCTTAGTAGAAAATTTCTCTCTTTTGTTTTGTCTGTTTTAATTGAAGATTGAACTAGTTTGTTGAAAATTTATATTTTTTTTGGTTTGATTCCACAGTTTTTGATTTAAAACTGAAAATTCATTTTTTCTATTTTTTTTTCAAAATTGATCTTTCTGAATTAAAAACTGATCTATTTATTTACAAATTCGTGTATGTTCATTATTCATTTTAATGAAAATCTCTTAAAATTGTACACTTTGGAAATTTGGACAATTTCATAAGAAAGGAGTTGAGATTGTATCATTTTTTATTCAAAGCGTTCAAAATCAAACAATTTTATTTTAAATTGAAGAATCTCGATATCCCGATTCACGAACCTCGTCTCGAACCTCGTCTCGAATCTCGTCTTGAACCTCGTCTCGTACCTCGTCTTGAACCTCGTCTTGAACCTCGCCTTGAACCTCGTCTTCAACCTCGTCTCGAACCTCGTCTTGAACCTCGTCTTGAACCTCGCCTTGAACCTCGTCTTGAACCTCGCCTCGAATCACGTCTCGAGCATAAAATCGAGTAACGTCTCGAGTCTCGTGAAAAAGGTACGACAGACAGACTCGCGACGTATATCCCGAAAAAAAGTCTCCAAGTATTTTCAATCTTCAAGCAGCACTTTCACTCATTTATTTGTTAATATAAAAATAAACAAAATTAAAAAATTTTTTTCAACCACTGGATATTATTTTTAAGGAGTGTATTCACTGATATCATGATGTTTTGCATAATTACAAGCAGTTGCAAACAAAATGGGATCATTTATAGAAAAAAAATTTGAAACGTCAACTTTGTTGTTAAATGAACAATTTTGGAAAAAATTTAATAATCGACTCGCAAAATTTGTTAATGCTTAAATCGGGTCAACATTGTAAGCTTTTAACTAATTTGTTCAGGAAAACTTTTTTTGTTCCACTGTGCGCAGGGAGCTCTATTTATTATTAGAGGCGTCTCTACCATCAATCTTGTGCATTATCTTATGAAAGTCCCGGCAAAACAACCTTCAAGTGTTATTACGTAAATTGAAATTGAAGTATTGGAAATCAATTTTCTGAGGAATACCTTAGAAACATTTAAAATTAAGTTAAAAAGTTTATTAACTAGAAAAAAACATATATAACTTAGATGGAACTTATCGGGACGTAGATGCCATTATCATCGATCAAGTGGGGAATGAGTATACTTAAACACCTTCTCGTACTTTATCTCGATTCACAAACCTCGTCTCGTACCTTGTCTTGAACCAGGTCTCGAACCTCGCCTCGAACGTCGTATTGAACCACGCCTCGAATCTCGTCTCGAATCTTGTCTCGAACCTCTTCTTGAAACTCGTCTCGAATCTCGTCTCGAACCTCGCCTCGAATCAAGTCTCGAGTCTCGAGTATCGTGAAAAAAGTACGACAGACGGACTCGCGACGTATATCCCAGAAAAAGAATGAAAATAGTTTAATTTTTAAACAATTTCTTGAATTTTCAACAAAAAAAAAAAATTTTCTAGAAAAAAGTTAATTCTGAACTCTGTAGTTTAATTTTTTACCCAATTGTTCAATATTGTAGTTTTTAACAAAAAAGCTTTATTTTTAAACAAAAATACGATTTTTGACCTAAAAATATGAATTTTCAACGATAACTAAAATTATTTTTCTCAAACAATTTTTAGAATTTTCTGGAGAAACCTAGGAAAATCATATTTATATGACCTTAAATCAAATACACAAAGAAAATTGAAAATAAATAATCGTTGGAAATTTTTATTTTGCATCAAAAATTATTTTTCCTTCAAATTATAATTTGCCCAAGTTTTTTTTTTCATTTCGGACTGAAAAATCTGCTTTGTCTGCAAATTCAACAATTTTAATTAAAATTCGTCTTTTTGGTTTAGAAATTCATATCTTTTGATGGAAATTCCATCTTTTTATTAAAATTGCAAATTTTTTGTTTAAACTCAAAATATTTGTTGGCAGAGGATTCAACTATTTTGTTGAAAATTCATCTTTTTGGATGAATTTAAATCTGCTTGATTTCCAATTGAAAATATTTTTACTTCAATTGTTAATTCTTATATTTTTCGTTGAGAATTTATCTTCTTTTTTATATTGAAAAAATAATTTTAAGAAAATATTTTAAATGATTTCAAAAAATTTTGAATGATTTCATAAAATTTCGAAAAATATTAGAATTTTGTAGAGCAAAAGTTTTTTATTTTTAAAAGATTGAAAAATTATAGAAAAAAATGGAATAAGTTTAAGAAATTTTTAGAAGTTTTAAAAAGACACAAAAATAATTTCAAACATCAAAAGATTTCAACAAATTAAGAAAAATGTATTTTTGAAGATTGGCAACCAAAAATTAAGAAGCTTTTTAAGAATTAAAAAAAGTTTCAAGAAAATAAACAAATTCTTTAAGATTTCTGAGAAAATTTTAAATGATTTTATATTTTGAAAAATTAATTTTAAATTAATATTTAAAAATATTTTCGAAACATTCCATAATTATTCCAAAATTAACAAAAAAATATGTGGAAGATTTTGAGGCAACTTTTTCAATTTCGCAGAACTTTTTCAAATATTTAGGAAAAATTCGTATCAATTCTAAAAATATTTACAATTTTTTAAAAATTTCAAAAATAATTATTGTTTGAAAATATTTCAGAACACTCAAAACAAAACGTCGCTTTTTAAAGATTCCGAAATAAAATGTGGAAGTTTTTAAAAAGATTTTGATAGCTTTCAAGATTGAAAAATTAATTTTAAGAGAAAATTTTTTAAATTATTAAAAAAATTTCCAAGCTTGAAAAAGTTCAAAATATCTCTTAAACTGCCTCAAATTTTTCTTAAAATTATGTAAATTCTTGTAAACTAAACAAATTGTTTAGTCTCTTTCGAAATACCTGAATTCTTCAAAAATTTTAAAAAAATTTTGGGAGAAACTTCCGAAAATTAGATTTCTATAATCTTAAAACAAATAAACAAAGAAACTTGAATTATAAATAGTAATTCTTCATTTTTATTTTGTATTAAAAATGATTCTTCCCTTTAAATTATAATTTGCCTAAATTTATTATTCAATTTATTATATTATTATTTATTATTTATTTATTGTTTTTTTTTTAAATACAGAAATTATATTAAAAATTCTTCGTTTTTGGTTTGATAGTTCATCTCTTTTGGTAGAAATTTAATATTTTTTTATTAAAATTGCAACTGCTTGGCTTAGAATGAAAATATTTTTTTTTCGTTTTAAAAATTCGTTTCTTCAATGAATTCGATGAGAATTCATTTTTGTTGTTAAAAATTTCACTTCTGGGTTAATAGTGAAACTAATTTTTTTCTAAGTTAACTGATTTAATTAAAAATTCATTATTGTATTTTAAAATTGATCTCTGTGGTTGCAAATGTAACTATTTTGTTGAAAGTTGGCTTTTTTTTACAGAAAATTAATTTTCCTGGTTGAAGATTCAACTATTTTGTTAAATTTTGTTTATGAACTAAACTGATTTTCATTTAAAATTGAAATCTTCTAGGGCTTTTAGGTCTTGTTTGTTAAAAATTTATATATTTTTTAAACTTAACTATTTGGTAAAATATCAACTTTTTTCTTGAATATTTAATTTGACATACCTGACATTTTCAAAAATATTTTTGAATTTTTTTCAAGAATCTTAGGAAAATTATATTTCTATTGCCTTAAAATCAAATGAGCAACTAAACCTAAAAAATTATTATCAAATCGAAATTTTTATTTTGTATTAAAAATTATTATAAATTGCATAAACATTTGTTATGCAAAACTTGATTTCGAAAAAAAATTACCAAATTTTTTCAGAATTTGAGTGTTAATAAACGATTTTTTGTTTGCCAGTCGTGTATGAAAGAAATTTGATTGAGTGACGAAGATAGTAGCGACGACGGCCCCATCCGATTATAACCGTGCCAAGCGCTGCTTAACTTTGGTGATCAAAGGAGTAACCTTAAAGAATTTCATTTATCCAAAAGGACATGAATTGTGTTCTGATATAAGTACCTTACTGAGATAATTTAAAAAAAAATATTTAATTATTATTATTATTTAATTATTCAAAGAAAAAGTAAAAATATATATTTATATAATTTAAAGTATTCAAAGTCCGGACTCAAACTCAAAATTAATTAACTCTCGCACATTGGAGTTGAAGTTTCAATTTTTGACATTTTTTTTTACAATGAGTTTTTATTTTGCAAAATTAATCGAACCTCGTCTCGAACCTCGTCTTGAACCACTTTTCGAATCTCGTCTCGAACCTTTTCTGGAACCTTGTCTTGACCTCGTCTCGAACCTCATCTCGAACCTCGTCTTGAACATCGTCTTAATCCTCGTCTTCAACCACGTCTCGAATCTCGTCTCGAACCTCTTCTTGAACCTCGTCTCGAACCTCTTCTTGAACCTCGTCTCGAATCTCGTCTCGAACCTCGCCTCAAATCACATCTCGAATCACATCTCGAGCATAAAATCGAGTATAGTCTCGAGTCTCGAGTTTAATTTTTAAACAATTCCTTGAATTTTCAACCAAAAATATAAATTTTTCAGAAAAAAGGTAATTCTGAACTCAATAGTTTAATTTTATACCCAATTGTTGAATCTCGAAGCCAAAACGACGAATTATCTATTAAGCAGTTAAATATTTAACCATAAATATCAGCTTTCAACAAAAAAGTTTTATTTTTAACCAAAAATAATAATTTCCCACAAAAAAGTTAATTTTAGACCAAAAAGTTTAATTTTCAACCAAAATGTTGAATTTTCAAGCCAAAAAATACGAATTTTCGACCCAAAAATATCAATTTTCAACGGCAAAATATGCCCGAATTTTTTTAAAATTTTGTAATCTTGCAAAATTATAAAATGTTTATCTAAAATCTTCAACAATTTTTTTCGGAATTTGAGGAAATTATTTGAAATGTTATGGAATATTTTTCAATTATTTCTTGAAATTAATTTTTCAAAATAAAAAATCATTTACAATTTTCTCAGGAATTTTAAGAAAATATTTCTATTCTATTGAAACCTTTCAAAGTTCTTAGAAAGTTTCTTTTTTTCAAAATGTTTAAAAATCTAAATTTTGTTTAAAACTTTGCAAAAATATCTTTCAGTTTTGAATTATTTAAAATATTTTTGAAAAGTCTAAATATCTCTTGAATCTACTTGTATTTTTTCGAAAATATTGTAATCTTGCAAAGTCGAAAAATTTTGCTTTAAAAAAATTTTTAATCTCGGAAAGTACGCCGGCAGAAAAAATAAAAATCCGGCAAAGCATGCCCGAAGAGAAAATTAAAATTCAGAAGAATATACCGGAAGGAAGATAATATTTCGGATAATATTTCGCCAAAATATGCCGACATTTTTTTTAAATTCTGTAGTCTGGCAAAATTAAAAATTAAAATCCAAGAAAATATGCACGAAGAGAAAATTAAAATCTGGCAAAATATGCCGGAAGAGAATACAGAAATTTAATAAAAACATAGGGAATAGAATTAAAATTAATTTTTTTTTCATACAAATTCAACTATTCCAGTTAAAGATTCATCATTTTAGTTGAAAATTTGTCAGTTTGGTTAAAAATTAATTCAACTATTCAATTTTTGGTTGAAAAACTATTTTTTTTAGTTGAAAAACTCGTCTTTTTTGGTAGAAATTAATCTTCTTGGTAGAAAATTCTTTTTTTTTTTTGGTTGAACATTAATTTTTTGACTGAAAATGTAACTGTTCACTTTTTAATTGACAATTTATCATTTCTCAGTTAAAAATTCATGTATTTTGTTAAAAACTCGTCTTTTTTTGTAGAAATTAACCTTTTGGGTTAAAAATTCATCTTTTTGTTTAAAAATTTAACTACTCCAGTTAAGAATTAATTTTAGTTAAAAATTAATCTTTTTTAATAAAAATTCCACTATTCCAGTTGAAGATTCATCATTGTAGTTGAAAATTGATCAGTTTGGTTAAAAATTAATTTAACTATTCAATTTTTGATTGACAAATTATCTTTTTTAGTTGAAAATTCAACTATTTTCTCGAAAATTCATGTATTTTGTTGAAAAATCGTCTTTTGTGGTAGAAAAATAATGTTCTTATTTAAAAATGTATCTTATTGTTTGAAAACTCATCTTTTGGTTAAAAATTCATATATTTTAGTTGATGATTCATCATTTTAGTTCAAAATTAATCTTTTTTGATAAAAATTCAACTATTCCAGTTGAAGATTCATCATTTTATTTGAAACTTGATCAGTTTGGTTAAAAATGAATTTAACTATTCAATGTTTGGTTGACAAATTATCTTTTTTAGTTGAAAATTCAACTATTTTCTTTAAAATCCATGTATTTTGTTGAAAAATCGTCTTTTGTGGTTGATAAATAATTTTCTTATTAAAAAATGAATCTTCTTCTTTGAAAATTCATCTTTTTGGTTGAAAATTCAACAATTCCATTTGAAGATTCATAATTTTAGTTGAAAATTAACCTTCTTTGATGAAAATTCAACTATTTCAGTTAAAAATTCATAATTTTAGTTGAAAATTGACCAGTTTGTTTAAAATATAATTTAACTATTCAATTTTTTGTTGACGAATTATCTTTTTTAGTTGAAAATCCATGTCTTTTTTTGAAAAATCGTCTGTTTTGGTAGAAAAATAATCTTTCTTATTCATATTTTTGATTGAAGTTTCAAATATTCCATTAGATTATTCATCATTTTAGTTAAAGATTAATCTTCTTTGATGAAAATTCAACTATTCCGCTTGAAGATTCATCATTTTAGTTGAAAATTGACCAGTTTGATTGAAAAATAATTCAACTATTCAATTTTTGTTTGACAAATTCTCTTTGTTAGATGAAAATTCAATTATTTTGTTGAAAACTCATGTATTTTGTTGAAAAATCGTCTTTTTTGGTAGAAAAATAATCTTTCTTACTTATCTTTTTCATTGAAATTTCAACTTCCATTTGAAGAATCATCATTTTATTTAAAAATTAATCTTTTTCGATAGAAATTCAACTATTGCAGTTGAAGGTTCATCATTTTAGATAAAAATTGATGAGTTTGGTTAAAAATTAATTCAACTATTCAATTTTTGGTTGACAAGTTATCTTTCTTAGTTGCAAATTCAATTATTTTCTTAAAAATTCATGTCTTTTGTTGAAAAATCGTCTTTTGTGGTAGAAAAATAATCTTCATATTTAAAAATGAATCTTCTTGTTTGAAAACTCATCTTCTTGGTTGAAAATTTAACTATTACATTTGAAGATTCATCATTTGAATCTATTAATAATTTTTTTAATTAAAAATTTAACGATTCAATTTTTTGTTACAAAATTACCTTTTTTTACTTAAAAAACTCGTCTTTTTTAGTAGAAATTAATCTTCTCGGTAGAAAATTCTATTTTTTTGGTTTGAAATGCAACTATTCCAGATGAAGATTAATAAATTTTTGTTGAAAATTCATAACCTTGCATTAAAATGTAACTATTTTTTTTTTAAATTAGTTTTTTCTTCGTTGAGGCATTTACATTTTTTCAACTGAAAATGCAACTATTCCAGTTAAATATTCCATCATTTTAATTAAAAACTCATCTCTTTGGTTGAATATTATTTTTTTTTAACTAAAAATTTAACTATTCAATTTTCGGCTGAAAAATTATCTTTTTTAGTAGAAATTAATCTTTTTCATAAAAATGCAACTATTCCAGTTCAGGATTCATCATTTTAGTTGAAAATTAATCAGCTTGATTAAAAATTAATTTAACTATTCAATCTTTGGTTGACAAATGATCTTTTTTAGTTTAAAATTCAACTATTTTGTTGAAAATTTATTTATTTTGTTGTAAAATCGTCTTTTGTGGTAGAAAAAAAATCTTATTTAAAAATGAATCTTCTTATGTGAAAAATCATCTTTTTGATTGAAATTTCAACTATTCCATTTGAAGATTCATCATTTTAGTTAAAAATTAATCTTTTTTATAAAAATTCAACTATTCGAGTTGAAGATTCATAATTTTAGTTGAAAATTGATCAGTTTGGTTAAAAATTAATTTAACTATTCAATTTGTGGTGGACAAATTATATTTTTTAGTTGAAAATTCAACTCTTTTCTTGAAAAATCGTCTTTTATAGTAAAAAATGATCTTTTTATTTAAAAGTGAATCTTCTTCTTTGAGAACTCATCTTTTTGGTTGAAAATTCAACAATTCCATTTGAAGATTCATCATTTTATTTGAAAATTCATCAGTTTGGTTTAAAACTATTTTTTTTTCATTGAAAATTTAACTATTCAATTTCTGGTTGAAAAATTATATTTTTTTAGTTGAAAAACTCGTCTTTTTTGGTAGAAACTAATCTTCTTGGTAGAAAATTCTATTTTTTTGGTTGAACATTAATTTGACTAAAAATGTAACTGTTCTGTTTTTAATGGACAATTTATCATTTCTTAGTTAAAAATTCTTGCATTTTGTTAAAGATTCGTACTTTTTTGTAGAAATTAATCTTCTTGGTTAAAAACTCATGTTTTAGATTGAAATTTCAACTACTCCAGTCAAAGATTCATCATTTTAGTTAAAAATTAATCTTTTTTGATGAAAATTCAACTATTCTAGTTGAAGATTCATCATTTTAGTTGAAAATTCATCAGTTTCGTTAAAAATTAATACAACTATTCAATTTTTGGTGGACAAATTTTCTTGTTTAGTTGAAAACTTAACTCTTTTCGTGAAAAATCGTCTTTTGTGGTAGAAAAATTATCTTTTTATTTAAAAATGAATCTTCTTCTTTGAAAACTCATATTTTTAATAGAAAATTCAACTATTCCATTTCAAAATTCACCATTTTATTTAAAAATTCATCAGGTGTGGTTGAAAATTTATTATTTTTTTTTGCACTCAAAATTTAACTATTCAATTTTTGTTTGAAAAATTATTTTTTTTTTACCTGAAAAACTCGTCTTTTTTGGTCAAAATTAATCTTCTTGGTAGAAAATTCATTTTTTTTTTGGTTGAACATTAATTTGACTAAAAATGTAACTGTTCAGTTTTTAATTGACAATTCATCATTTCTTAGTTAAAAATTCATGTATTTTGTTAAAAATTCGTATTCATTTGTAGAAATTAATCTTCTTGGTTAAAAATTCATCTCTTTGGTTGAAAATTCAACTACTCCAGTTAAAGATTCATAATTATAATTAAAAATTAATATTTTTTGATGAAAATTTAACTATTCCAGTTGAAGATTCATCATTTTAGTTAAAAAATTCATCATTTTGGTTGAAAATTAATTTTTTTAAATTAAATTTAACTGTTCCATTTTGGGATGAAATTTTTTTTTAGCTAAAAATGTCAACTACTTGGTTGAAAATTTGTCTTTTTAGTTGAAAATTAAACTATTTCGTTTAAAATTCATGTATTTTGTTGAAAAATCGTCTTTTTCTTAGAAAATTAATCTTCTTGTTTGCAAATTCATCTTTTTGGTTGAAAATTCAATTATTCTAGTTAAAGATTCATAATTTTCGTTAACAATTAATCTTTTCGGTTTAAAATTTAACTATTCAATTAGAAGGTTTATCATTTTAATTGAAAATTCATCATTTTAGTTGAAAATTCATGTATTTTGTAGAAAATTCGTGTTTTTCGGTAGAAATTAATATTTTTGGTAGAAATTAATATTTTTGGTCCAAAATAAGATTTTTGGTTGAAAACTTAACTATTCCAGTTCAAGATTCATCATTTTAGTTGAAAATTGATCTTTTTGGTTTAAAATTAAACTATTCCAGTTGAAGATTCATCGTTTTAGTTAAAAAATTCATCATTTTGGTTGAAAATTAATTTTTGTAAATTAAATTTAACTGTTCCATTTTGGGTTGACATTTTTTTTTAGTTAAAAATGTCAACTACTTGGTTGAAAATTTACCTTTTTTAGTTGAAAATTAAACTATTTCATTTAAAATTCATGTATTTTGTTGAAAAATCTTCTTTTTGGCAGAAAATTAATCTTCTTGTTTGATAAACTCTTTTGTCAAAAATGAATCATTTTGGTTTAAAATTGACCTTTTCTATTTGAGGATTCATCATTTTATATAAAAATTCATCACTTTGGTTAAAAATTTATTGTTTTTTGTGGAAAATAATTTTTTTAGCTAAAAATTAAACTATTCCATTTTTTGTTGAAAACTGATATTTTTTAGTTCAAAATTCAAATATTTGGTTAAAAATTGATCTTTTTTAGTTGAAAATTCAACTGTTTGGTACTGTGAATGGATTTGTCATGGAATTTTTTTCCAGAATTTGAGTAGACACCCTGATTTCCTTAAGATTCTTAGGAAATTTGAAAATGATTGTTTATTTAGAAAAATTAATTTCAAGAGAATATTAAAAAAGATTTACAAAGATTTACAAAATTATCAAAAATGGAGGTGGAAGATTTTAAGGAAATTTGTTTAATTTGGCAGGATTTTTGAAAAATGTTTAGGAAAAATTTTAGGGAAAATTCGAATTATTTTAAAAGATGTTTAGAAGTTCTGAAAAAATTTCAGAAATAATTTAAAATGGGAAAAAATTTTAAATAACATGTATATTTTTCAATATTTTGAAATAAAAATTTGAAGCATTTTAAGGATTTTTAAACTATTTAAAATTAAAATAATTTAACTTTTAATTTAGGAAGTGTTCAGCTTATAAAAAAATGTAACTATTCAATTTTTAATATTTCCAGCTTAAAATTGTTTAAAGTGATATAATTTTGCAAAATGTTAAATTCATTGATTGATTCTTTTATTTAGAGCAAATGATAACTCGGATTTATCTTTTTGGAACTGAATCTGCATCTTTGAACTCTACAATTTATAAAAATTAAAAATTTTGAACCAATTTTTAACTTCAGAGTTCGAATTTTTCAATTTCATGGACCGTGAAAAATGTTTGCAAACCGGAAAAACCCGGAATTTTTTTTCTTTGATTAAAACGACCACCCTGAATTTATAAAATTATTTAACTCGTTTCAAAAATTGATTAAACTCCTAATATTTAAAAATGTATGTGCATTTTCTGCTATTTTATAATAATTTTGCTCTTGAAAATTTATTAATTGAATGTAAAATTACACAGGACCTCGAGAACGAGCACTAAACGTCCCAGAAATTGAAATCACAAAATCAAGAAGAAGTCTGAATATCACTCAGTTCCCGGCAATGGATCTGCCCTACGAGAGAGTTCCCCGTTCAAAATCTCAAGAAAGGAATTCGCTATTGGAACCCTGGAGGGGCTAATTTTTTCTATTGGTTCGAATGTTTTTTTTTCTTCTTTTTAAAATTAAACTTCTATGAACTGTTACTATCTTTGATAATTTAAATAGCGGAAAGCAGATAAAATTTCGAATTATATCTACGAAATATTGAAAATGTTTATACTCTTATTAATTTATTATCTTAATTTAAGAAAGTTACAAACTTTAAGTGCACGTTTTATATTTAGGATTAAAAAGAGAGTTTTATAGGAAAATTGTGTCGAAAACATGAAAAAAAAATATTTTACTAAAGTCTGTGATTTGTAGATCTTGTCAATATTGTTTAAATGCAGTTTCTTCAGCATCTGAAGTTGATTTGACTCTCTAAATAAATTTTATACCTAAAAACGAAAAATTCGGCATTTTCTGAAGTTTATTGTATTTGATTATACCGATCTAAAAGTGGATTTACGTCTGATTGTAGCAAAATTCAAGTTTTCATTATTTTAATTACTCCTCATTTATCTGACTTCGAACAGGGAATTTAAAAAAATAATTATCATTTTTATGTTAGAAGAGGGAGTTTCGGTAAAGAAATATAATTTCACTTGGAACAGGGAATTTTGTAAATGGAGAGGGAATTTTTTAAAAGAATTATAATTCGGATTTAGAAGCAAGGAATTAAAAAAAAAACCCTCTTGCAAGTCAGAATTCGTTACAATTTGAATGTTCCCTCCTCTAAATTTTAGATAAAGAGAGTACTTCAAGCAGTTTTTAGAGTAGAAGTAGTATTTCAAAAAAGAAATATTTCTTAATCATAATAGACATTTTTTTTGCATTATTCGTTGCGAATTCATATTTTTTTAGTTAAAAATTAAACTACTTGGTTAAAAGTTAAACTCTTTTGTTAAAAATTAATTTTTTTGGTTGAAGATTCATCATTTTAATTTAAAATTCATCTCTGGTTGAAAATGTGACGACTTTGTTGAAAATCAATTTATTTTTTGGTGAAAATTCAACTATTTGGTTGAAAATTCATATTTTGCATTTAAAAATTAAACTACTTGTTTGAAAATTTATTTACTTTGTGAAAAATTCGTCTTTTACGTAGAAAATTAATCTTTATGGAGATTAATAATTTGAGATACAAATTCATCAGTTTGGTTGAAAATTAATTTTTTTAAATGAAAATTTAACTGTTTCATTTTTAGTTGAAAATTCTTTTCTAGTTCAAAATTCAACTATTTTAATGAAAATTTGTCTTTTTTGGCTGAAAGTTCAACTATTTCGTTGAAAATTCACGTATTTTGTTAAAAAATCGATTTTTTTTTTGGTAAAAAATTATCTTTTTCTTTGAAAGTTAATCTTCTTGTTTGAAAATTCTCCTTTTCTTTTAAAAATTCAAGTATTCCAGTTAAATATTTATAATTTTAGTTGAAAATTCATCTTTTAGGTTGGAAATAAAATTATTTTATTAAAAGTTAAACCCTTTTGTTAAAAATTAATTTCTTTGGTTGAAAAATTAACTGCTTCATTGAAAACTTGTTTTTTCTTTAGATGTTTTTTTTCGTTGAAAATTATTATTTAGAAAAAAATGAAAATGTAACTATTATTTTAATTTAATATCCCATAATTTTAGTTAAAAAATCATCTCTTTGGTTGAACATTCATTTTTTTAACTAAAAATTTAATTATTCGATTTTTGGTCGACAAAATTATCTTTTTTGGTAGAAATTAATCTTCTTGGTTGAAAATTAATATTTTTGTACTAAAATTTAATTATTGTAGTTAAAGATTCATTATTTCAATTAAAAATTCATTTTTCTGGTTTTTTTGTCGTTGAAAGTAATTTTTTAACTGAAAATTTAACTTACTCCATTTGAAAATTCTATAGTTGTAGTTGAAAATTCATCTGTTTGATTAAACAATAATTTTTACATTCTCATCATAATGAGAAGGTATTGTTTTAACTAGAAATTTAATTATTATGTTTTGGTTGACAATTTATATTTTTTAGTAAAAATTAATTTATTTGTTTTAAAATTCAACTATTTCAGTTGAAAATTCATTGTTCTAGTTTAAAACTCTTTTGTTTGGTTTAAAATTAATTTTATTAACTAAAAATGTTACTGTTCCATTTTCGGTTGAAAGTTATTATTTTTTTTAGTTCAAAATTCAACTATTTGGTTGAAAATTTTTCTTCTTTAATTAAAAATTCAACTATTTCGTTAAAAATTCATGTATTCAAAAGATTTGAAAGATTTTAAAAAGGGTATAGTAAACCAAATTTCAAAACATTTCAAAGATTTGAAACGATTTCAAATTTTTTTAGAAGATTTAAAAAGATTACACAAAGATTTTAAATATTCCAGTGATTTTTTAAAAATGCAATAGATTTCAGAAAAGATTTCAAAGAATTCATAAGGATTTTTTAAAAAGAATATTTCAAAATACTGCACAAAGATTTTAAATATTTTAATGATTTCAAATTAATACAAAAGAGTTCACAAATATTTTAAAGATATAAAGATTTCAAAAAGGATACAAGTACATCAGACTTCAAAGATTTCAAATTATTTCAAAGATTTTTAAAATTTTGAAAATTGTTTAGAATATTTCAAAAGATTTTAAATATTTCAATGATTTCACAAGAATAAAAAAGGTTTCACAAATATTTCAAAAAATTCATTAGGATTTGAAGAATTTCAAAGATTTCAAGAAGGGTGTAGTATAACAGATTTAAAAACATTTCAAAAAATTTCAAAGATTTTAAACGATTTCAAATTTTTTTAGAAGATTTAAAAAGATTACACAAAGATTGCAAATATTCCATTGATTTAAAAAAATGCAACAGATTTCAGAAAAGATTTCAAAGCATTCATAAGGATTTCAAAATATTTCAAGAATTTAAAAATTTTCAACAAGGGTTTTAAGAAGGGTTTTTAACGATTTACATTTTTTTTAAACATTTCAAAGATTTTAAACGATTTCGAATTTTTTTAAAGAATATTTCAAAATACTTCACCAAGATTTTAAATATTTTAATGATTTCAAATTAATACAAAAGAGGTCACAAAGATTTTAAAGATTTCCTAAACAATTTATAACAATTTGAAAAGAATACAAGAGTTTAAAAGGTTTCAAAAAGGATACAGTACACCAGACTTCAAAGATATATAATTTCAAAGATTTTTAAAGATTTCAAAATTTTGTATAAGACTTCACAAAGATTTTTAATATTCCAGTGATTTCAAACGCATATAAAAGATTTCAGAAAGATTTCACAAATATTTCAAAGAATTCATAAAAATTTCAAGATTTTCAAAGATTTCAAAAAGGGTACAGTATAACAGATTTCAAACATTTCAAATATTTTAAACGATTTCAAATTTTTTTAGAAGATTTAAAAAGATTACACAAAGATTTGAAAAATTTCAGTGATTTAAAAAAAAATACAATAGATTTTAGAAAAGATTTCACAAATATTTCAAAGATTTCATAAGGATTTCAAAATAAAATTTTAACAAGTGTACAGTACACCAGATTTCAAAATATTTCAAAGATTTTAAACGATTTCAATTTTTTTTAGAATATTTCAAAATATTTCACAAATATTTCAAAGAATTTATAAGGATTTCAAAGGATTTCAAGAATTTAAAAGATTACAACAAAGTTTGCAATACACCAGATTTCAAAGATTTTGATCGATTTTAAAATTTTTTATAAGACTTCACAAAGATTTTAAATATTTCAAAGAATTCATAAAAATTTCAAGATTTTCAAAGATTTCAAAAAGGGTACAGTATATCAGGTTTTAAAGCTTTCAAAATATTTAAAAGATTTTAAACGATTTCAAAAAGTGTCAACAAATTTGAGAAGATTACAAAAGATTTCAATGATTTCCAACGAACACAAAGGAATTCATAAACAAAGATTGAAAAAAAGATTTCACAAATATTTCAAAGAATTCATAAGGATTTTAAAAGATTTCAAGAATTTCAACAAGAGACACCAGATTTCAAAACATTTCAGAGATTTTAAGTGATTTACAATTTTTTTCCAAGATTTCAGAAAGATTTTACAAATATCCTAAATAATTCATGAGGATTTCAAAAGATTTAAAGAATTTCAGAGATTTCAACAAGGAACATCAGATTTCAAAACATTTCAATGATTTACAAATTTTTTAGAAGATTTCATAAAGATTTTAAAATATTTCAATAATTTCAACGAATACAAAAGATTTCAGGAAAATTTCAAAACATTTCAAAGATTTTAAACCATTTCCAAATTTTGTAGAAGATTTCAAAAGATTTCAGGAAGATTTCATAAATATTTAAAGGATTCATAGGGATTTCAAGAATTTCAAAGATTTTAACAAGGATACAGTAAACCAGATTTCAAAGATTTTGAACGATTTTAAAAGGTTTCGACAAATTTGAAAAGATTTCAAAAGTTTCAATGATTTCAAACGAACACAAAAGATTTCACAAACAGAGAATAATTTCACAAATATTTCAAAGATTACATAATGATTACAAAAGACTTCACAAAAATTTTTTCAAGGATTTCTGAGATTTACAAAAAAAAAAATTTAACATTCCAAAAGATTTTTAAAGATTTTAAATATCTGAACAGATATCAAGGTATTCACAAAGATTTGAAAAGGTTTCTTTGGAAACTGTTGTCCAATAGAAAATGAAATAACCGTTTTTGTATGTATAAAAAATGATTATTTCATTAATTGATGTAAAAAAAAAGGAGACCTGGAAGAAACTTGAATTCTTGACCTGGAAAAGACTTTGAATTTTGTTTTTAAGAATCGCTGGACACCCTGAAAAATATAATGTTGATTCTCAGAACTATTTCCGTTCAGGAATAAAGCAGATAAGTTACGGCACGTTGAAGATTTCTCACCAGGTTCATATTTTCTAGGATCACGGAATGCAAAATATGCGGCAAATTCAGCAAAATGTGAAATCAAGTTTAGCGAACGCTGCCGCAGCTTCATCATCAACGAGTGATGGAAGTGGAAATCCAAGGAGGGGAATCAAAATACGCTCTCCAAGACGATCTGAGAGTGTGACCAGTACGGTGATGACACCTGCAGTCCAATCCCAAGTTCAATCACCAACTGTTAATCCAGTTATTCCGGCAGCCTTAGTCACCACGAAGCCAATCGAACCTACTCGAAGTATGCCCATGCCTATGCAAACAGTCAGTGCACAGCCGGTGATTTCGACTATGAATGTCCGTTCACCAAATGTAAGTTTTTCAACGATTACACTATTTTACTACTATTTCGAACAAAATTACACTGAAGACACTATTTTTTGATAATTTTCTGCTAATTAGCTATAAATGGTCTCAATGGCTGATTAGGTTCGTCGAAAATGATGAATTTTCAAGTCAAAAAGACGAGCTTTTAACAAAAGAGCTGAATTTGCAACTGGATAGTTAAATTTTCAATCAACAAGATGAATTCTCAAGAAATTACGTAAATTTTCCACAAAACAGTTGAATTTTCTACCAGGTTGTTGAATTTTCAAGCCAAACAGACGAATTCTCTATGAAAGAGTAAAATTCTCTACTAAATAGCTGAATTTTAGGCAAAAAATGTTATAGTTGATATAAAAACGGAAAAAGATTAAAATTTTTTATTAAAAACAGTTGAATATAACCAAAAACGACGTATTTTCCAGAAACTATTTGAATCCTCAACTAAAACAAATTAATTTTCAACCGTATAGTTACATTTTCAAATAAACAAATTAATTTTCTACCAGAAAATACTAATTGTTGATAAAATACATATAGTTAAATTTTTAATCAAGAGGATTAATTGTGTACTAAAAACACGAATTTTCGACAAAAATACGTGAATTTTCCACCATATAGTTGAATTTTCTACTAAAACAGATACATTTTCAATAAAAAATGGAATAGTTACATTTTTAGTTAAAACCTTTAATTTTAAAACAAAAGGAGAATTTTTAACAAAATAGTAAAGTTTTCAAACAAAGAGAAGAATTTTGAACTAAAGTGATGAATCTTCAACCGAAAACATTAGTTTTTAACAAAATAGTTCAACTTACAACCAAGTAGTTGAGTTTTCAAGCCAAAGAGACGAATCCTAAACAAAAAATGTAATAGTTGATATTTGAAAAACAACCGATTTTAATGTTAAATAAAAAAAGTTGAATATAATAAAAAAGACGAATTTTCAGCAAAATACTTAAGCCTTAACTAAAATACATTAATTTTTAACCGTACACTGCATTTTTAAGCAAATTTTATTTGGTTAAATTTTAGTCTACTTTTTTCGTTTCTAAACATTTTGAACTAAATAGCTGAATTTTTAAGCTAAAAAAGATAAAAAAGACAAATTAAAAAAAAATGCTTGAATCATCATCTAAAACAGATTATTTCCAACTAAACAATTTGAATTTAACCAAAAAATTGATTTTCTTCAAAAAAAGATGAATTTTCAACAAAATACATCAATTTTCAACCAAATAGTTACATTTTCTACCAATTTTTTTAATTTTCCAGCCGAAAATTAGAATTTTTTACAAAGCAGTTCAACTTTTAACCCGAAAATGTGAATTTTCAACAAAATTTCTATAATAATCAAACTTTTGAATTTTCAACCAAGTAGTATGACTTCAACAAAATTGTTGAATTTTCAACAAAGTAATTCAATTTTGAACCAAATAATAAAATTTGTAAATAGAAAATATGAAATCTTATCGAAAAATTCAATAGTAGACTTTTCAACCGAGAAGAATGAACTTTTAACCAAAAACACAGATCTGCAAAAAAATGGATTGCGATTGTTATTGGCTAACTGAGGATCATTTCCGATGTAATTTTCTGCGTACAAGCCGAATCCGAGGTCAAAATTTTCCTTGCGCGTCATGTTTTTGAAATATCCTAACCTAAAAGTGTAGAAAATGTGATTTTTGGTATATTAGAGCTTATGTTACAACGCGAAAAACTTTATTTTTCTGAAATCTGGTCATGCCATGTAAAAGTACAATTCTCAAACTTTAAAAAGCTTTTTTGAAATTGAAGATATCATTTTTCTTCGCAGAGATATCCTCCAATGAAGTTTAGCCAATAAGGAGGCTTTCCCCTTCCATACGCAACGCTTGCGCAGTTGAAAAAGTCTCGGTCCGGTGATGAATTTATTTTTCAATATTGATAACTTCTGAAGGAAATTTGTTTATGAGGGTTTCATGGCCCCAGGCAGAAACGCGTATAGTTTAGGTTAGATGATCGTCCGCCTTACTTTTCTCCAGCTAAAAAAAAAGGTTTGGCACCTGAAAAAGGCATCAACGCCAACATTTGTTACATCCAAAGGTCCAACAGAAAGATATGAACGACTTAATACGCTACAAAAGCCTTTGTGGTGGGCGCATGGCGCCTGCTTGGACCAATTTTTTTATGGCTTTCAATTTAAAATAAACGAAGGTTATTCACGTTTGGAGATTTTGTCATGTTTGAAGCTTCAAATTCCAACTTATTTAATTTTGAAGGCCACTTCTTTGAAATTTTCACAATTTTCAATATGTGATTTTAAAACATTGTCTTATTTTGAACATCAAACGATAAAATATTTCAAATTAGATCATGCTTCTTTGGAATCAATGATGAATGACCATTTTGACTTTAAAATAGCCAAATTTTGGAATTTCTAATTCCTAGTTCAGATGATTTGATATTAGAATATTTTTGTGCCAGGGTTTGCTGGCCTTTTTCATTGAACTTCTTCATTTCTCTGCGATATTATTTTTGGCCTAAATAATCGAAGGTGAAGTACATTAATCATGTCAATAATTTTTTTTTTTTCATTTTAAAGTGACATAGCCTGTTTTCAAGTTTAGCATTATTACCTTCGGGCTGCTTCATATATACACTAACGCTTTCAATTGTTTAATTAAAGTTAGAAATGATTAATTATGTACAGTTTCATAGTAAGTTTAGTAGAACCCAATATAATAATCCAAATATGGCTGAGTGAGAGTTTATTCTTTCTAGCTAAAAATCCTACTATTATATTTTTTGTTCGGAAATTATCTCGTTTGGTGAAAAATTCAACTATTCGCTTAAAAATTGAATTATTTTGTAAAGGATACAACACTTTAGTTGGAAATTCAATTTTTTAAATTATAAATTCATCTCTGCGGTTAAGAATATAACCATTTCGTTAAAAATTCTTTCATTTTTTTTTTTGAAAATTAATTTTCCTAACTGAAGATTTATCCTTTTCAGTTGAAAATTCAACTATGTAATTGAAAATTTGTGTTTGGAGTTAAGAATTTGATTTTTTCGTGAAAGACCTATTTATTATATTGGACATTTCATCTTGCTTGGTGAAAAATTATTATTCTTGGTTAAAAATTATTTATTTTGATTTCCATTTTTGATGAAAAATGTATTCTTAAGAAGTTAAAACTGTACTATTTGGTATCAAATTCACATTTTTTGTTCAAAAGTCGTCTTTTTGGGTAGAATATGAATGCCATTTATTTCAAATTCATCTTTAACGTTAAAGGCTCAAATACTTTTTTGAAAATTCGCCTTTTATGGACTAGTTCAAATAGTTGAAAATTTGTTGCTTTTTTTTGTTCAAAATAAATTTTTGTAACCTTTTTTAGTTAGTAATTCAAATATTTGGTAGAAAACTATCAACTTTGTTAAAAATTATTTTTTATGGTAGAAACGTCATCTTTCTTGGTTGAAAATGCAAAATCACATTATTTTTTCTCTTTTGAAAGCATTTTCTGCTCGATAGTCTGACATTTTCACATTTTAAATAATTATTTCTGATTTCTCACTAACGGCAACTTTCTTTCTGACTTGTTAAGTTCTCATGTTCATTTAATTTAATTTTATTTTATTTCGCAGGTTTCCAATTTAAAATCGCATAATGTGAAGCTGACCTCTGATTTAATTTTTTTTATTGTCTTATTGTTTCTCCAAATCTGGCCTATCGAATGAGAAGTATTATGAGAACATTTAATATATAACGTTTTGTTGATGCTAGCGACATTAGAAATATCACATTTAAAATAATAACATTAAGAGTATGTATAAATAAAAAAATCATATATAATATTCTTAATATTGGCTTTTTGAAATGCGTCATAGGCAAGGAAGTGTCCGATAGGAATATTTGAAGGTACTCCAGAACATTATAGGCTCAGTTCCACTTCATTATAAGAAGCGAAAAAATAATTCGAAATATAAAATAAAGAAACATCAAATTTAGAAACTGAAATAATTGATACTTCGCATTAATGAGATAAGTATTATTTATGGTTGATGATCGTTTAGCGCCTGGGGAGGTCTAAGATTTGACTTGTCTTCCTCAGCCAGCTTTATTTTCCTGAACTCATTTACCTGGGAAAAATGTAAATAAAAAATTAATGTAGTGAGTGAAATTTCGAACTCATATTGGTACACAGTTTCAAGAAATATATGTTCTTACCAGGTTGTCGCTGATAGCATAAGGATTGTCATCTACGAATCAAGTCACGGATTCCGAGCAAGGTGGATAATAAAGTCTACTAATTGAATGCTGTATTGAAAGAAAGACGAATTCGCCCTTAAAAAACGACTTTATATAGGCTTATCTTTCTTATCTTCTTTACTCAAAGTTTATTATGCACGTGATTATGTCGTGAATTGAGTTTTACATAAGTTTTCAAAGTTCGTCGTATTCAAAATTTAGTGATATCATCAGTGGAGGCCACTGGGTTTTTGTATAGAGGAGCAGCACCACATCTTCCTAGCCACGGAGAAAAAACATACATTGAGTTTATCCTTCACATTCTTCAATAAAGACTGTTCCTACTTTGTACATTTTTCAATAAAAGTAAGCAATTTGGAATGCGTAACTAATTTTACATTGAAAGCGTTCGTAAACTTTAGTTCTTTACACTTGAAAAATTCTGAATGAGAAATGTTAGAAATATAACTATTCTTGATTGAATAATATTTTGTTGAATTACAAGGCATAAAAGAAGAAAATCTTTCTGTAGGTTTTAAAATAATTGTTGAAAAAATGGATCTATTAGACAAGATCATTTTGTACAAATCAGAAAATAAGAAGCTCTAATGCTTGAATAATTGTAAACATTGAAACCTTTTTAAATTGAACTATTTTGATTTCGCAATTACATAGTTTTAAATTAGGTCGCCTATAATTCAATAATTGTTCGTTTAAAGCAATGTGATTTTCGTAATGAATCATCTCCTACCCATCAGCAATTAAAGCTTTGATAATATGCGGAGACATTTAAGATCTCCAGACTATGTAAGAAATTAAAATCTATGATAATATTGAAATTACGAAAATAGGAATTTGTTTTACCATATTTTGCTAAAGCGCAAGAAAAACGCGTTCATTGAACGATTCTGAGTTAATCATTCTGTTCAGAATTAAAAGAAGGTCCAAACCTCAACTTTCATTTTTGAATATTTTTCGTTTTAGGTTAAAAATAAACCACGTCAAAATATAAATAAATCGAATATTATTTAGAGTTCGCTCGTCACGAGTATGTTTCTTTTTACAGAAAATGTTCGGAAATTTTTTACGCAGTGTTTAATGGTCATCCTAAAATAATTTTTCATATTTTTTTTTTGTTGTTTTTTATCTCAGGCCGACGATTGCTTAACACTTGGAAAAGTCTAAACTCACTATAATGAAAAGAAAATTATATTGCAAAATAATATAAAACAGATCATAGTAAATAATTAAATAAAAACTTATTTTCTTGTATACTTTCAAAAAATATCATTTGTAACCAGCGTTTCTGATATCAGACAACATAATTATATACATATGAACCAACTCAGAGATTCCAAACAAGAAAGGTAAACTATAAGGTAAAGAGCATTCGTGAATTATAAATTGCTACTTTTGATCTTTCAATAATAAAAAGCTAGTTCAATACTAGTTGAATCAAAACTAAAGAAGAATCTCCTTATGCATTCTTAAAAAGGGCCGCGTAAATATAATTTGTGCAAACATCAAACATTTTTAGTTGAACATTTCAAAAATATAACTATTTAAAATTTAACATTATCTGAGTGAGAAAGCCTTCATAAATGAATAATTCTGTCAATAAACTGAGGTGTCAAAAAAATGTTCGTGACTGCCATGATAGGTCTGCAATTTGAAAATGTGTCAATGATGAAGGATTTTGCGTAAGGGCAAACCCTGGTGAGAATTTGTAACAAAAAAGTACAAAAAACTAAAACCGTTTTTACAGCAACACAAAAATGAATTGAGTACATCATAGAGAAAATTACAGAAATGTGTAACTCTATATTTTAAAAATGTCAAATACTGTAGTTTTCTGTTACGGCTAGTTAATTTTTAGAGCAGAATAAAAAACAATGAATAATAAAGAATTATACAAATTTTCAAACAATGGAAATTTGTATAATATTTTCTTGCTGAATTTCACACATTTTTTCAAGTTTTGCCAAAAAATCACAGATGTAGAAATGTTGTATTCCCTTGAATCAATTTTTTCCACCCGAGAATTAATAAATTTTCCAGAATTTCAGGATATCAAATATTTTAAGCTTTCGCCAAAGATTTTGAAGAATTTTAGAGATTTCTTACATAATTTCAAGGAATTTTTCATTGATTACTAATTTGGAAGGATTTAAAAGTATTTTCAATTTTAGTCTGTATTTTTCAAAACTCCCCCTTATTTTTTCATGTCGAGTACTTTTAAAACAATATTCGTGTAGTATTCAGTATAAAAAATAAATAACCACTTATTAAAAGAAAGTATTTCAACTAATTAATATGCACTTCTTATCTTGAGCCACACGTTACATACTGCAAGACTGTCCTTCTGTAATTCTTTTGTCATGAAAAAAGTATTCGCTCTTGAAAAAATGACTTTATGTAGGTCGAGAGTCTTATCTTCCTTTTTCAAAGTTTATTATGCACGTGATTGTGTCGTCATTTTAGTTGTACACATGTCTTGAAAGTTCATCGCATTTAAAAGTTAGTGATATCATCGTTGGAGGCCAGTGACATTGACCTTATCCTTTACATTGTACATGGAAAACTTTTACTTCAACGTTAATTTTTTAATAAAAAATCAATATTTTTGATGCGTAAATAATCACAAATCGAAAGCCATTGTGAAAGAAGTTCTTCACACATCACAAAATTTTAATTGAAGATTTAAAAAATATAACTAATTAAAAGTTAATACGATTTGACTACGGAAGACTGCATGAAAAAATTATTCTGTTTTCATATTGTAGGTTTCAAAATAATTGTTTTTTAAAAACATAGGTCTATTTCTAATTTAGAATTTGAAATGCATGATTCTGAAGAAAAGTCTAATTTTTCAGTACATAAGTTTGAAATTGTTCAGTTTTGAGAGTCTGTGAATTTGAAAATGTTTTCTCGTAATTTTGTTATTTTTTATTGTTCAATTGAAACTATTCACAATTTCAAAATGAGCAGTATTTTTAGTAGCCAGCTAAAGAAAGAAGGTTTGGTACTACAAAAAGGCATAAGCGCCAACATTTGTTACAAAAAAAGATTCAAAAAAAAGATTTGAACCACTTTATTAACGACTCAATATGCTACGAAACCCTTTGTTGTAGGCGCGTTGCATCTGCTTTGATAAATTTCTTAATGATATTCAATTTGAATGAAACGATAGTCATTCTAGTCTGAAAATCTCCTGATTTTCCAGGCTTCAATTAACTTTTCATTCCATTTTGAAGGCTACTACTTTAAAATTTTCACATTTTTGAATAAGTCATTTTAAAACCGTTTCTCATTTTCAACTTCGCATGACAAGACCTATTTGAATCAGATAATGTCTCTTTGTTATCAATTATAAATGACCATTTTGACTTCAAAATAAACAAATTTTGAATGTTTGAATTTCACTATGGATGATTTGAAATCAAAAAATTACTTTGTCATGGTTTGTTGTCGTGTTTAATTGAATTCCTGTTTTTTTTACTTTGGTGTGCATTTGCTTTGAAGTTTGGCCAAGGGAGAGAAAAACTGCAGGAAACCTTTCCCAAGCGCAGCCGCTTACCGATAATTACTCATCTTTTCCTGAATTTATATACCTGAAAAAAATGCGAATAGAAAATAATAATCATAAATAAAATTTTGAACTTATTTTCGTACAAAATTTCAAAAAATATAAATTTTCGTCAGTTTATTGGTCGGCTTAATTATGAAATTATTTATCACGTCGAAATGTTTAAATTCTTAGAAAGAAATGTTTAGTCAACACAATCCAAAGAACTGGCTATCCTGCGGATATTAAGAAAGTCCTATCAAACGTTTGAATTTGAAAATCCATACACAGAACGGAAGATATTATTTCTTCAAACTTAAATTTTGAGGGCATACCGACTATCTAAATCAGCTACTCGAAGACCTAGATTTAGATTTCATCTTCAAAAGTTTCAGATAGGGGGAAAATGTGTACAAACTTACACCTAGGTATGCACTAACGTGTCTCTATTTGAAATAAATCGAAGAAAAAAATTATTGATACGTAGATTTTATTTTATATTTTTTTGTTACTTACATTGCAATTCTTGTTAGAAATTCACGTATGAAGAAACCATAACCATACTATCTACCCCTACCGTCTGCAGCCGGATTTTCATTAGAAGCGTGCATTTGCTTAGATGTGCTTCGATGATTTGCCAAGGATGAGGTAAACTGCAGAAAACCTTTCCCAGCGCAGCCGGTTACCGGCAATCATTTATTGATTGTTGTATGTATCACTCAATAAGTACTTAGGTTGACGTTTATTTGTTGGCTGGATAGGTCTAACATTTGACACATCTCCCTCAGCCAACTTTATTTTCCTGAATTCCTTTAGCTGGAAGGAAAAATACGAATGCAAAATAATTATAGTAAATAAAGTATCAAACTTATTTTCTAATAAATTTTCAAGAAATATTTATTCGTACCAGGCTGGAGGTCATAGAGATTTCACCATCACATATGAACCAAGTGACAGATTCCGAGCAAGGTGGATGATCCAAGGAGCCTTCGTAAGAAACAAATGGTGGCGACATATCACCAAAAACATCTGCTAACATCATCGGGGGTATCGCTTCTGTTGAATTTGGGAATCGCACCTTGTGCAAATGTTTTTCTAGTTTCTCAACAAAATGTTCTTGGCAGCCATAATTGGTCTGAAATTTAACGATATAGGATTTTGCATGAGGACAAAGAAATAAATTCAGTGCATTGCAGAAGAAATTAAAGGAATATGTAATTTTGTATTTAAAAAATGTAAAATGATGTGGTTTTCTGGTACGGCAAGTTGATTTTTAGAGCAGAGTAAAAAACAATTATTGATGAAAAATGATACGAATTTTCAAATTATGGAAATATGTATAATAATGTTATTTTCTACAGCTCGACAAAAAATTACAAGAAAAAGTTTTCTATTTGTATTCAACTGTGTCTTTTTTTCAAATCTTGTACATTTTTGTGCAAGTTTTAACAAAAAATCACATTTCTTGAAATGTTGCATTTCCTTGGATAAATTTTTCCCATTTTTTTTAATCTTCCAGAATTTCAGGATTTTGAATATTCCAAGCTGTGACCAATGATTTTTAGAAATTTCAGAGATTTTAGATTTTTCACAAGATTTTAAGGAATTCTTTACTGATTACAATCATTCAAAAGAATTTAAAAGTATTTTTAATATTTCTCTGTATTTTTCAAAATTCTTTGAAAATCTACTCTGAATTCCTATTGATGCGTAAAGAATTAAAAAACTTTTTTGGATATATTTTGAAGACAACAAAACATTACTCATATCACGAATGCAAATTATTTACTTTTTTTTTAATTTTCGAGTCAAAGATCAGTAACTTTTGTTTACTTTTGCGAATCTAATAGGCTGTGGTAGCCCTGAAAGTCATAAATTGAAAAAATTAACTAATTAATGATCAATAGTCTTTTTTTCAATTTAATCTTCACAATGCTTTGAAAAAAAACCCGTGTGAAAGTCCTAAAAGTGAAAGTGTAAATTAATGCAAATAACAACTTATAGAAAAAAAAGTATTTCAACTAATAATTATGCACTTCTTACCTTGAACCACCAGTTTAATACTGCAAGACCGTTCTTGTGTGATTGAGCTTTCTCAAATGATTTCAAATCTGTTTTATAAAAAAACATGTGCATCTCCATATCTATTTTACTGAAAAAAATTAATATATGAAATTGAATAGCGCACATTTTGTCAGCATTAGTACGAATAAAAATATCAAGAGAGCGTTTTTGACTTACTTAGCTGGGCTTACAGGGTCAGACTTATGAACTGCTGCCCCAGTCCACTTTTTATTCATGCGTTGAAAATAAAAATTATTATCATTATCATTATATTTAGTCATGGTTTTATCAGTTTCTCACTGAATTCAAATTACTAAAAATTTGACTAATTGATTCATCAACCTGTCAAATCTTCGAAAACTGAAATTTAGCGATCGTGAATTATTTTTTGTTAAAGCTTCAAATTCAAATTTATCATCGAATGCATTCTAATTACGGGTTTGTGGAAAAAGAGGGCAAAAACAAAATTTTAAATATAATTTAATCAAAAAATTGTCACATTCAACATTTTACTGCACCATGTATCTTTTTTTCAACAAATCTCATTAGTTTATTTGTAATATCATTTTCAGGATTAAAACAAAAACTACATATCTCAACAAAGAATAATTCATAACAAATTCGTCAATCTTCTTTCAGTGAACAACTCTTGTTTATCAAATTCCTTCGTATCTTGTCCCGTTTTTCAAAAAATTCGAAAAATTTTTCATGTTATTTTTTACGATTAAAACAAGAACTATGCGTTCTATCAAAAAATTATTCTTTAGAAAATATTAGATCTCTTTTCAAAGAACAACTTTCTCTCATTTAATTTTTTTTTCAACTTTTGTTGATTATCCATTTTTTTACAATTAAGACAAAAGCGACGCGTCCCATGAAAAAAATAATTTACAAAAAATTTGTAGACCTTTTTTGGATGAGCAATTTTTGTCATAATTTCCTTAAAAGCTTTTTTGAATAATAAAACCAGAACGGTTGGTTAAAAATGATTGATTAATGAGTTTATTATTTCTTTTTATGCTTTGAAAAACTATACAAAAGTTCAATCCAATACGATCAGTCTTCCGAACTTTATCTTGCCTACAGACTACAGACAGACAGACGTTCCTAAGACTAGTTTTTTTCTGTCACAGGGTGTCTCAAAAATTGGAGATTTCATGAAAACCGACAAAGTGACATTTTACATAAATCTAATTTGGTATTTTGCTTATTAAAAAATTAGGGAACTTTCCATGTCGCCTGTTTTCGATATAAAATCGACATTCTGCGGAATTATTTATAACCTTGAATGAGTAAGGTAAAATACACAGGTGTGTCCAAAATTCTAGTGTTTCCACATAGCCTACTTACATGTTTCACAATACTGCATTCTCATTGTGTCAATAAAGTTAAAAATGCTATAACTCCGCCTTTTTAATGCTCTTTTCAATTCGTTTCTTTTTTTTCAATTCAAATAGTAGAATGTCACTAATATGATTAGCGAAATTTTATTTTTTTAAATTTCAAGAGTATCAAAAACTTATGTAACACTTACCGCTTTTTGGGACCAATGAAAGGTGGTTTTTTCAAATACGTAATTATCTTGGAAGGGTCCGCCAGCAATCTCTGGACGTTCTCCAGACCAATCAGCTTTTATTTCCACTGTATTATACAAAAAGTGAAAGAATATATAAAATGAAGCGAAATTTAATTCATAAATTAAAATAATTGATGTAATTACCAGTGTGACCAGTATTCTTAATGGTCATTTTTGTTGGTAATTTATTGAAGTTTATTAGTCTAAGATTTTCATCAATACTTGGAAAACCGAAAACGCTGGTTGGCTCTATAATTACAGGTGATTGACGTTTTCCATTACATTCTGGATATTGTTTGCCCCAGTTCTTAGCATCTTTATAACTGAATGCATCTGCAGAAAAAAAATTGTAAAGCTTTATTGCAAGAATCCATTATTGAAATTATCACTTTTATTGTTTGTATAATTTTTCAAAAATTAATGCTGCTTATTTTTTATTGGTAAAACATGTTAAAAAATGTTTCATGCAAAATTTTAGAAATTTAACTTACTTGCTCTTAAAATGACGCTGCAAAGAATAGTCGCTATTAGGTGTCGCTGAATCATTTTAAAATCCTGCGTATTCTGGAATCATATAAAGAAAATTATTAAAAATAAATTCCTAATTGTAAATTTCAACTCTTACCTCTTTCCTGATCCGCTTGACGATCTAGTGGCAAGATAAATAAAATTTAAAGATTACTTATCGAATGCTCGTATCAGGAAAGAAGAATTTGCTTTCGGAAACACGACTTTATATAGGTCGAGATTCTTATCTGCTCTATCTTGTTTCCTCATATTTTATTATGCACGTAGTTGTGTCGTGAATTTAGTTTCACGTACGTTTTTAGAGTTCATCGCTTATAAAATTGAGTGACATCATCAGTGGAGCCCACTGATGACGAATTTGAAGTGTTCTAATTTTTATTTTGTATGATTTGAAATTAAAAAAATTATGTTTCCGGATTTTCTGATGTTTATCTCAAATTTCTTAATTTATTTGTGAACATAAGCTACGGAAAAAGTCTTTTTATGACTTCCTAAAAAAGCCGTGTAATTATTATGGATTTAACAAGTCCTAAAAATAAAAATGTTTTTATTCTTCCCTCTTACTTACTCATCCTGTCTCTTTCTGGTCCTACTTCGTATATTTTTCAATTGCAAATGATTATTTCCAATGCTTGGATAATTTCGAATCACATCGATTTCCTCTTGTACATTCTTCATGAAGTAAATTTCTTCATACATTCTATTTGATATATACTATAAGAACAAAATAGTAGTCAAAATTTCAATATTATTATTATAATATGAGATATTCAATACTTTATTTTTTCTACTTATTATAGTTTTAGAAGACCTACAATTTAATATTGTTGTGACCTTCACAGTTTAATTTCAAAATTTTAAACCTCAAGTCTCTTATTTATCTTACTTCGTACATTTTTCAATAAAAAATTAAAGCTTAGGTAATCTCATATTGAAACCATATCGAAATGAAACAGTTTTCACTTTCTACTCAGACGATTTAAATTTTTCTCATTTAAAATTTGAAAAATTTATAATTTATTCATTGTAAATATAAGGTCTT
>JAABKJ010007545.1:252444977-252491106 GCA_011634705.1 Andricus grossulariae | reverse complement strand
TGACATAGCCTGTTCATAATTTTCATAATATTACCTTTGGGCTGCGTCATTTATAGACTAAGATTTAGCTCCTTTGCTTCTTTCTAACAAATTTTTCAGTTTATAAAGAAAAATCTACTATTCTTTAATCAAAAAAAAATAATTTCAGTGAATATCAATTAATTACTTCTTTTGTTTTTTGTTTTGAGTAAGTTTTGGCCGTGATCACATATTTCAAAGAAGATTAAGCAACTATGAAGTTATTTAAGTTTCACAAAACGAATTTATGAAGACTCAAATTTAGGTTTGTGAATTTTTTTTTAAATTAATAGTTCAAATATCATTAAGATATGAAGTAAATTAGAAAGGCCTTTGATTTAAAAAACACAAAATGATCCTATTCCTAAATCAATGAAGTTTTCGAATTTATCAATAATTCAAGTAGCAGAATTTGCCTATCAAAACAAAAAAATTAGTTAGTCCATACTCACCCAGTCAGTAAAATAAGGTAAAAGGGATCAGAAGTGTGTACATAAGTCTTATTTTACCGCTTTTCATAAATAACGTGTTCATTTCACAACATTTCCGTCTAAGAAATTTAATGAAGTAGATAATGTTACACAATCGCATTATCTGGACATGCAAAAATTAATTGGTAATACTGTCAAATCATTTATTATTTCATATCTTAATTTTAAAGCATTCTTATTTTTCATAACTCTGTTAAAACAATCAAAAGGCAATGGTTATTCAAATCTTAACCGTTTAGATTTATAGAGGCAATTAAGTATCCTTTTCGTAAAAAAAGAAAGTTATAAGATTCCAATAAGCTTCGTTAGGGCTCATTTAAGGAAAACAATTTGTATAAAGTTTGCTAAATGATTGCAATTTTCCACGGAAAATAAGGGAAGCATACAACCAAAACAATGTTGTAATAATCAGGGCGAATACTTGAAATAACTTGAAGAAAACAATTATTGATTCCAACATAGACTTTATTTTATTACTTACATTTTGAACCTTTTCAGACATTAGCATACAAAAAGCCATATCCTTGCTATCTAAACCCTACCGTCAGCAGTCGGAATATTTATAAGAAACGGTCGCATTTGCTTTGACTTTTGGCTAAGGGAAGGAAATCTGCAGAAGACCTTTCTCTAGCACTGAAGTACTTCTCTTAACATGATTGTATACCAGCTCATTCTGACGATTATTCATTGCCTGGGGAGGTCTATCATCCGAAACATCTTCCTCTACCAACTTTATTTTCCTGAATGCATTTAGCTGAAAGAAAAGACGCAAAGAGAAAATAATAGTAGTAAATGAAATATCAACCATATTCTCGTATCTATTTTCAAAATGATAAATAGATTTCTTCTAGGATTTTGAAAATAGTGATATTAGAACCATGTGTTAAACAAGTCACAGATTCCGAGCTGGGTGGGTATTACTGCTGTTGTGTGTATGGATTGCACCTTATTTAAACTTTTTTCTGTTTTTTCTTTTAAGCAAAGAATCGACATGTTGATATACCACAGCGTTCAGTATTTTTATGGTCATTTTTATTGGCAATTTATTTAAGTTCGTGAGTGTCAGTCCTTTATCAATACTTGGAAAACTCATCACGCCAGTTGATGGAAAAAATTGTGGGAGATTGATGTTTTCCGTTACATTGTGGATATTTTTTGCTCTAGTTTTTAGCACCTTTATAACTAAATGCATATTAACCCTTCTCTCCACCCTCCTGGGAATCCCTCTCCCCTCCATACTTTCTTCACTACCTCCTTCAGCCTCTCCCCAACCTCTTGTGTACTAAACAGCCATGATTCGTTCTCTATCCCATCTAGCCCTGCTGCTTTTGACCTTCTTAACTTCCTTATCTGTTTCTCTATCTCCTCATCTTCCAACTCCTCCATCTCTGCCTCCCGCGTTCTTCTACTCCCACCATCCCTCTTCCTTGAATCTGAGCACTCAAGTTTTTATCGACATTGGTGTCAGGGAACATCGATTTGAGAGCAATGGAAAATGCTCGACTAAGCAAGCGATAAAGCCAAACGTTTCCGTCGACTTTTTCTTTATTCTGATATAAGAATTACTATAAAAGGTCCTTATACCAAATACGATTGACGATCAATTAAAGTCGCAAATAATAAGCTATACATATTGACATATTTTTTATCAATTAAATAATTAAATGTTTAGTTTATATAAATAATCTAACTTGGAAGAGGAATTATTTAGCTCTCTCTTACATTCTTCCCTAATGTCAATTTTCGAAGTTTTGACCGCAAAATAATATATATGACGTGAAGTTTTCAATTATTTTTAATAATAGTGTACGTACATATTTATATTTATTTGCAACGCAATCAAATTTATTTGAATTATTTTGTGTATATTTATTAGAACTCGTCGTCCAGTAGACAGTAACAATTTTGTATGTACTAACAGTACCACTCAGTACCTTTGGTTTAAAAAGTCCGAAAAAGTCTCCTAATTAGGAAAATTGAGGGTACTTTTCCTAAAGTTTATATGCAAAGAACCGTTTTCAATTAGAGAGCTATAGACAATTGAACACGCAAATTACGTTTCAAGACACGTAAAATCACAGAAGAAAGACATTGTCAGATTGATCTAAAACTTTTGTTTATGGACAAAATTAAAAAATGGACTTTTTTGAAAAGTATATGTATGGAATTTTGCACATATAGTAGGTTCAAGAAGAGTTCAAGAAGGCCTTTTTCAAATTTGTGTTTGAAAAAAAGTTTTATTTTCATCGGAAAATTTCTATTTCCTGTGTATTTAAATTTCAGTGCAACTTTAATTGCTTATAACATTTTAACATGAAAACCTTTCGCAGTATGCAAATTTTGAAAAAAACTAAAAGTTTCATTTTTCGAAAAAGTACCCTTGATATTCGTAATCGGGCGACTTTTGCTGACTCTATAAAGCAAAGGTACAGCGTAGCACTATTAGTGCATACATAAGTATTACTGGATAATGGACGATTGCGACTGAAAGATTTTAGAATAGAATATTGTGCGGCTAGGGGCAAGATATTTTGTACAACATCTGTTGAAAAAATTGCGACTTCATTATATCTGTAAGAGTGGATCGCAAGATAAGTTCAAAATATTCTATTATATTATATATTTATATACGAGGGCTGTTTGATAAGTTAGTGACTTTTTTAATTTTTTTGCGCAGTAAATAGACTACTGTTAAATTTTGAGCAAGCTGTGTCATTTATCTTTTGTTTGATAGCCATGGAAAGGAGAGAACCTCGTCAATGTTAACGAAAATGGAAAAAAGTGAATTTCGTGTGCTGATTAAGCATTATTTCTTGCGTAAAAAACCACCACTGAAACCAAGGAAAGGTTAGATGAATACTATGGGAACTCTGCACCATCAATTTGGATGGTTAAGAAGTGGTTTAATTAGTTCCGTTGTGGTCGTACCAGCGCAAGTGACGATGAACGTTCAGGTCGCACAAAAGGGGTCACCACGCCGGAAATCGTCGATAAAATCCGTGGAATGATATTGGACGATAGGAGAATGAAAGTGCGTGTGTTGGCTGAGGCTGTAGGCATCTCAACTGGGCGGGTACATCACATTTTACATACATATTTGGACATGAAAAAGCTAGTGTTCAGCCGCAATCCGAACGAGTTTTTGCATTTCTTCCTAACCGTGGATGAAACATGGATCCATCACAACACACCAGAGATCAAGAAACAATAAAAAAGTGGGTTTCTCCCGGTGAGCGTGCGCTAAAGAAGGCCAAGGTGGGTCTATCGGCCAAGAAGGTAATGGCCACATTTTTTTGGGATGCACGCGGTATTATTCACATCGATTACCTTCAGAAGTGTGAAAAGATCAGCGGCCAATATTATTCAGAGCTTTTGGACAGATTCGATTTTGATTTGAAGCAAAAACGACCGCATTTGTCGAAGAAAAAAGTGCTGTTCCATCAGGACAATTCAAGGGTGCACACGTGTATAATCACGATGGCGAAAATCCATAAATTGGGCTACGAACTGATACCTCATCCAGCATATTCTCCAGATTCAGCCCCTGCGACTATTTCCTGTTTCCAAGCCTAAAGAAATAGTCGGGCGGTAAGAGATTTGGGTTGAATGTAGAGGTCATCACCGAAACAAACGCCTATTTTGAGGGCTCTTGAGAAAACATATTATTTGGAAGGAATAAACAAATTGGAAAAACGCTGGGCTAAATGTTTCGAGCTAAAAGAAGATTGAGATGTTGAGATGTTGAGAAGTAAAACGCTCATTTGCCGAAAAAAAATCTTTTAGTCGAAAAGTCACTAACTCAGCAAACAGCCCTCGTATATTATGTTTATTTCTGTACCTCGATCTGGTACTGCTTATTCCGATATTGCAAAATAATGTACAAATTTTATTTTTCATGAATAATTTAATATTCTCTACTTCTGTTGCACTAATTTTTATTGTCAGCCACCCTGAAAAATCTATCCTTTAAATGAATTCATATTATTGCAATTCATAATATATATTGGATATTGAAACATACGTATTTTCATTGTCTTGTTTTGACAATTAAAGAAAAGTGCGCACCCTATAAAAAGACACAGTTTTTTTATTAAACATTTTATTGCAACTTGTGTCATATTTTCATAGATGAAAGTTGTTTATTTTCAATGTTATTTTTCACGATTTGAACTTAAAACACGCATACTAGCGTAAAGTGGTTCTGAGCAAATTTATGGATATAATTTTGGCGAAAAATGTTGTAAATTAAATTTTATTGTAGCTTGCGTTCATTTTCCAAAGAGTTATTTTTTTTGATTTCTAATGTATTTTTATAACAAGAGCTTACAACAAGCTTGTAGATCTTTTTTGATTGAGCAACTTTTGTATTTTAATTTTTTTCGTCTCCTGTGTCGTTTTTCCAAAAATTTAATTTTTTATTTTTCAATCTTATTTTTTACGATCGAAAGAAACTCTACTCGTCCTTTCTAAAAATTATAAATAACGAATTTGTAGATTCTTTTTGAGTGAACAACTTTATTCTAATTTTTTTTTTTCGTCACTTGTGTCGTTTTTGAAAAATGCAAACTATGGGCATATGTTATACATGCTACTTATTTTTTTAATTTTAATAAATTTGTTACCGAATCCTAAGATATGTTGTTTTTTCTATCTTTAAAAAAATTCCAACTAAAAAAAATTACATTTTTCAATTTAAATTTTTGGTTGCCTTTGTAATAACTGTATAGAAATTCATACAAAAAATAAAGCTACTTCAGCCTTTAGACGATATTATAGTCCACACATCTTATGCAGGCCTATTCTTGTATACTTATACACTCATACTAATTGATCCACGAGTTGGAAAACCACGATCCTGCAACACGGTGGTCCATGAGTGTCACGAAGGGTCATGAAAGGTCGCCACCATTTTGGATGACCAATATTAAAATTATTATGTGAATAGTGTATCAACGACCTTCCAAGATGCTAGTCCATCTCTGACACGAAAGGTCGTTTAAGGTTACCGCCATCTTGGATGATCGAATGCCTAATGCTTTCTACCGCACAGACTCGAAACTTTTAATGTTATGGCCTGAGTCAGTTACTTGACCTGTTCAATGACGACCCTCCGAAATAACTAAGATTCACTAATTTATGGATCAAGCCCGTATTCCGAAAAATACATTTGAATCAATTCTCATAAAACTGAATACCTTCTGTGAATCACTCTTGAGCACTAAATAATAATCATGTGGTTTTAGTCTTAACGACCTACCAACATGGTGGTTCATGTCTGACATGAAAGGTCAGTTAAGGTTGCCACCATCTTGGACGATCGTAATTATAATATGCCCACTACCAAACATGCGCCATAAAAGAGTTTTATTCAACACTAACCACCCCATACTCCATAAATGCCAAGGGCCAATTCAAATATCACGTTTATACATCGTAGCCACCAAACTGAACCTCAACCACGAACAATTTATAATTTTACGAAGGCGAATGTAGGAATATACCTTTCAGTCTTCCTAATATCTTTAATTGCGATAAGGCTTTACGCCTAAGCAAATACTCTGGCTGAATGCCGATTTCGGATTCAATAATTCCATTTTCCCATTATTCCTAGTCCGTTCTATCGCATAGTTTGAAGTCTATGGCGAGCTACTTCCCTACGTTGCGCCGCAGGCGCGACGCAAACACTCACAACGTACACTTTAGTCTATATGGTGCACGCTTGAATATCGACTGCTGTCGTGTTGACTTTTCCATATGACAAGAGTGCGTGACGTCCCTCTCAAGGCTTCTGTCAAATAACAGCTCTTAAGTGGATTCTGTGCTCGACCAGGTATAGTCTCTTCATGAATTTGAAATTGAATTGACGTTGAATGGGAGTGAATAATCATTTAATTTGGGCGTAATATAGAATACCACGTCACAACTGCCCACCCCATAGACGAGGCATCACCTGGCCGAGCATGCCCCTCATTCCGCCTTCAAGTGCACCCGGCGAGCTCCAGACTGGTGGTTTACTTATAACTACGTAATTATTTTAGCAATATGACATAATCTAATTATTTATATTCTTTCAACTTAATATTACTCCCAGACAAAAGAATCATAAGTCACGGACACGTTTAATCTATTACTAAGAGTCGCAATATTGGGTTCGCCCAATTTCCAAGGTCTAAGCTTGACTTCAATTAAAACCCGTACGTTGCCAAATTTTCAGTTTTCCTAATTCTAGCTGCAAAAGGAATCAAGTTTCAGTAATTCTATCTGCGCTAAAATGTATTAATCTCATTGTAACTAGACTTGCTACTGATAATGGAGTCTCTAAAATTGAATTCTGCCAGCCCTTAAGTCTTAACTTACGCTAATTTAAGTATCCTACGAAGAGTAAGAACGGTTCCGAAGTATCTTACGGATCGGCCCCTCGTCGACCCCCTCATCAGCCAGATGATCAAGGTTACGTTCCTCGCGTCAAAGCATCTTGTTCTCCGTTTCCCCTTCTGCGGTAGGTTCCCTTTCCCCCTCCGAGTTATGGATCTCGAGTTCTTTTGACTGGATTCGCCTGGGCGTAGTATACTGGGCTAAAATAACGGTGGATATTATATTCCCTAGCTATCTCGTCTAATACCTTGTTAGCGTATTATGTGCCCGGTCCGAATGACGCACATCCGATGTTCCCCATCTACTGATTATTTAGCCCTCGGAGGTGACTTTTGAGTAGGCAGAATTTGCCTTTCTTAGGGGGCTACCTCCATCCATTTGGTAAAAAGGTCCTGGTATACTACCAGATATTCAAGACCTTTTTTACTCTTAGGAAATGGGCCCATCACGTTTGATGGGCCGTTTGATGGCCAATAGTAGCGCAACTTTGCTCTGTAGAAAGTCTTTTCAATGCCCATGTGGCCAGATTCAGGGTTCTCATGTACTTCCCTCATCACATTATTAATCTGGTCTTGAGGTACTACCAATTTCCAGACATCCAGGTCTTTCAGAATGTTTTCTAATAAGGGGTTATTTTGTTATCTATAGAGCCTTCTGTCAACCACTTTCCAGCTCCTATACTTAGTAGGAGTGTTGATGACTGCCTGACGGCGCCTCTCGTACCATTCGTCTTTCACAGGCTCTATCATGGCCAACTTAAGATCCTCCTCTTCCTCAGAGAACCACGAAAGTGCGTCCGGAACATGGTACATTGCTCCTTTTCTATGTACTACCTCGAAGTCATACTCTAACAGGTCGAGTGACCATCTTGCTACTCTGCCAGTTGGATTCTGGAGATTACAGATTGATTCTTCTTAGTTAGCCAGGTTTAAGGGTCGCAGATCCTAGCATAGTATTTAATGAAACGCCTATAGAAAGATGTTGCTTCTATGAAACGAGGGACTTGTCTCAATGTAGTCGGTCGAGGGTATTCCAATATTGACATTAACTTATCCTCATCGACGTTGAGACCTGTCTGATTTACTAAAAACCCCAGATATTGGACTTGTAGCTTACAGAAGTCGCATTTATCAGGGTCGAGAGTCAACCCAGCTTCCTGAACCCTTTTTATGGTTTTCGCTAACCAATAGAGATGTTGTTCGAACGTTTTGGTTACGACTATTATGTTGTCCAAATACGCGAACACGTGCAGCCTCATTTCTGGTGTTATTACTTTGCCCATTAACCGCTGGAACGTCGCAGGTACTCCCGTAAGTCGGAGTGGCATCCGACGACATTGGTAGAGACCTTTTCCAGGTATGATGAAGGCGGTCTTTTCCCTGCTCTCCTGAGTAAAGGGAATTTGATGATACGCCTTGTTTAGATCCAGCGTCGAAATATATCGAGCTGAACTCAATTTATCTAGTATTTCCGTCATGAAGGGTAACAGGTATTCATCTTTCTTACTAACTTCGTTGACTTTTCTAAAGTGAATGCACATCCGATATCCTCCATCTGATCTCCGAGTCATCACGACTGGATTGCACCATTCGCTTGATTTAGGCTCTGTGAGCTCGTTGTCAATTAATTTGTGGGCCTCTGCGAGTAACGCCTCATGGACCTTTGGTGACATGCGGTAATTCCTTCGTCTGACAGGAGGACTCTTCTGGGTGTCGATCACGTGCTTGACGAATTTAGCCGCAGGTAGTTTATCCGGAGGAGAAGGAAGCATTCGTTTTAAAAATGAGTTGAGTTCTTCTTGTTCCTCTTCCGACAAGGTGGCAATTCCTTGACAACTCTCGGGCTCGCCTTCGCCCACTACCCCGACAGAAAATTGTATGAGTGGCTCGTCAGCCATCCAAATCTCTCTATTTTCCGCGTGGATTATAAGCCCAAATTCCTCCGCAAAGTCCACGCCTAACACACACAGGTCAGTAAGGTCTGGTATTATCCGGACTGCTATCTCGCGGGTCACACCTCCCAAGCTGACAGGGATCGAAGCTTCGCCCATGACGGACATTTCCTCCTGAAATTTCTCCTGAAATTTCTATTCTGACTCGGCTCAGCTCATTTATAGCCGCATCTATGGAATCACGCCCCTGCGTATTATTGAGTGAGCTTCTCTGACCATGCTGAGTTGATGAATCGGCCCTGTTACTCACAGCCGATGTTGAAATTAATGAGTTGATGGATGTTGAAGATTCAGGTAGATTTATGTCCGGTTGGTCTGTTCAAGCTTGGGTCGGCTTAGGAAAGAAGGGAGTAGCATCGACCAGTAGCATGCCCTCCCTTACTAGTTTCCTTGGCAATAGGCGAAATCACAAGTGCTTTTGACTTGATCCGCCTTCCCACAATTGTGGCAGAATTTATGCCATGTTGTTGAACATTGTTTCCAATGATGATCCCCACCTTTGCAATTGAAACAAGGTGGTTCCTGCTTAGGTTGGATCTTTGCTCTGCGGTTCCTGTTAGGAGAGCCGCCTCTTGGTGATCCTTGTGATTTTTCAGAATTCCTAGACTCATCTGCCTTAGAATTCGTATCTCTGGACGACTTCTTACCTTTATTGGGCCCGTCCGAAGTAGCTTCAGTCTTATAGCTGGCCGAGTTCTTCCCACCTCTGACCGTTACTAGTTTTAGAAGAACTTCAGCTAGCTTCACGATTGCTGTATCTGAATGTTCATCCTTGACGAAATTTCCGCCCGAACATTTGTTTTTTAAGTATAGGCGAACTCCTGGAAAAATAAATCCTCTTTCTTAACAGGCTGCCTATCTGGCGTCAGCTGCCAGGAAAGTCAGTCTGTTGTAATCGAAGAATTCGTGGTGCCTAACCAACTGCTTTATGTCTGAGCGCAGGTTAGTATACGCCCTATTCATCTGCTCTTGTAGCATCACCGGCCTTGAGAATCTCCGATATAGGCCTTGCATGCAGATGAGATAGTGTGAAGTCAGCTCGTCCTTCCCTTGATACCTCTTAGCTACCTGTTCGTCCAGCTTCCATTGGTAGTTTATATTACCAAACTAGGCACGAAAGGCAGCTTTGAAACCGTACCAAGTGGGCCACGCCCATTGAGCCTTTAGGTCATCTAAGAGGAATGGCATTACGGTCAGCATTTCCTCGATGGTGAGATAACACACCTCTTTACTGTTCTGGACATTACCCAGAAAACTCTCCACGCTTACGTGTTTATCCCAAGGATATTTGACGCCCCAATTCTTAACGATTGAATCTAAAGTTTTATATTGACTTGGAGGAGGGGTATGATTCTCTGGAGTTCCCCAACCAACTATTTCGCGACCTGCTCCGTTGTATGGCCCGCTGGCCCGGGCCATACAACCCATAAGGCGTACTCTGAGCAAACTGCTGAAAGGATTGATTCGGATAGCAGCCCCCGGTCGCCGCGATCGCACCGTAAATGGGGTTACTGTTTGATGTGGGAGGGTTTGTCACACCTCCTTGAAAGGTGGATGTATTCGCGAACTCCGGAACTAATGGCCTATTAGCCCAACTATAGCCTTCAAATTGATCCGGCCTAATACGCGTCACAACCAACTCATCTAATGGCATGCTGACCTACCTTGGCTCCCTTCTAATATGCCAACCATTGAACTCACTCTGATCATAATCGTTGGGGTTATTCCCCATTGTGTCCACTAGTCGCCTGGGTCGTATGGTTTTTGATATTACCCCTAACATTCGTGAGGCAAAACCTGTGTCAGATGTAGGCCCATAATCTCCCCTATCCGTCCTAGCAGGAGTGTGTTTCATTAGAAAGTCGGGTGTAATATTCTGTCCCAAATTAGGGGTAGCATACCGCTAGTTAGCCGCCCTGTTACGTGACTCACACGTGGAATCCTGTTCCCAAGACAACATCCGGTACCTAAAACTAGAGCTTAAATTCTCCGTAGTGGACCCGACCGTAGTAAAATGCAGGGTGCTAATACCATTGACTGTCGCCGTAACAGTGCTTGAAGTGAGACTAGCTGTTAGGTGGGGTTGAGTTAGTGCACTAGTTCCTACCGAACTATAACTGGTAGTCTCCGCAATCAACAAATGGGTATTAGGGGTCGCGACAACTTTCCAAAAATCAGGCCTTATTACCAGACTGAGAGTGGTTTCCTTAAATCTCTCAAAAATTTCCGCGGAATCCCCGGCTGTATCCACAGTCGCTCTAAGCTGTGTTATAATTTCCGTCGGGGATAGTTTGGAGAATTTGTTATCTTCTTTATTGTCCTCGCTGGACCAATGGATACCCGGCAAGCCCGCCCCTATTTGTAGGAGCCAAATGACCCTATATCTTAACACTGGGGCAGAAGCCAGTATAGTGTACCCCCTATTATCCAACCAGTCTCTTCATTCATCCTCATCCATATCCGTAACGGTCTGAGGTACTTGGAATTTCGCTCTCTCCGCCATTTTCACCTTGATTATCTTTGAAATGGTAGGGTTAGGAAATGCCTACCGCTATCTTCATTACTCATTTATTACTTTATTGCTAGAAAATGCCAACTGCTATTTTCTTAATTAATAGTGAAACGCTATTAACCATTTCAACTGGTTCAATTTTGTTCGATCATAAAACCAGATCGAAGCGCTCACATAATCATATGACCCAAACTCAAAATTCGATAATTGAGTGTAAGTCCGATGATAACAATTGTGAAACTAAATGATATCCTAATGTCCGAAAACTGGTCCTGATTATTATTAACTTCAGTCCGGTCCTAATTTGTCATCCCTGATTAAGTAATGCCGTGAAACACCTAGCGCTGACGAATCAAATTTTACACCTAATCTGGACAATTTTTATGGTTCAAGTGATATTTATGGATCCATCATTCAAATTCCAATCGAACTAGAATTTTTGCATTAATTGCTACCCATTGATTAATTGATTCGATCAATCAATAAACTAATCTTTATTAATTCATGAATTTTACCTTGCTCAGTTTTTCAAGCCTCACGTTAGTGGGCGCCGTTAGAACCTTAGGTTTTCAGATTTTTAATTATTGAGATTATTGGCTAAGATCTAGGCCAAGCAGAAATCTCTACTTTCATTTTATTTTCTATTGGCCATACCTAAGCCAATACTGATTCAGAACTTATAGAAGTTATCAACTTCAAGTTAATATGGTATTATTTATACGAGAGAAGTTACCTATCGGCCTATTGGTTTATTGGCCTCTTGATTTCCAAAAGGTTAACTATGATCTACTGTTTTATTGGCCACTCGATTTCGAAAAGGTTATTTTTGACATATCGGTTTATATGCCACTTAATTTCAATTTAGTTCAAACTACTACCCATGATTCTTTATTATTTTACTCTCCACTAGCCCAACACAGAGAGGGGTGGGGTTAGCAATATACTAAGCAAGGAAGACAATTCAGATTAACAGTATTAAATAAATACGACGAAAACTATGGGTCACAAAAAGATTCATTTATTTCTGGTCATTGATGCCTTACACATCCTACTAACGAATCCCGTGAAGAAACATATCATTTATTTTACTGGCAGATAATACCTATCTCCTTATACTAATTGGTCCACGAGTTGGAAAACAACGATCCTCCAATATGGTGGTCCATGAGTGACACGAAAGGTCAAGAAAGGTCACCACCATTTTGGATGATCAATATTAAAATAATTATGTGAATAGTGAATCAACGACCTTCCAACATGGTGGTCCATGAATGACAGGATAGGTCATGTAAGATAGCCACAATTTTGGATGATCGATATTTAAATTATCATGAGAATAGCGAATCAACGACCTTTCAAAATGGTGGTCCATGAATGACATGAAAGGTCAGTTAAGGTCGCCGCTATCTTGGATGATCGACATTAATTGATGCTCACTATTACACGAACTGGAAATTATTATTCACACGGCTAAATCCCTTATTGGATTTGCTCACTAACGACCTTCCAACATGGTGGTCCATCTCTGACACGAAAGGTCGTTTAAGGTTACCGCCATCTGGGATGATCGAATGCCTAATGCTTACTACTGCACAGACTCGAAACTTTTTATGTTATGCCCTGAGTCAGTTATTTGACCAGCTCAACGACGACCCTCCGAAATAACTAAGATTCACTGATTGATGGATCAAGTCCGTATTCCAAAAAATACATTTTAATCAATTCTTATAAAACTGAATACCTTCTGTGAATCACTCTTGAGCACTAAACAATAATCATGTGGTTTTAGTCTCAACGACCTACCAGCATGGTGGTCCATGTCTAACATGAAAGCTCAGTTAAGGTCGCCACCATCTTGGACGATCATAATTATAATATATCCACTACCAAACATGCGCGATAAAAGAGTTTTATTCAACATTAACAACCCCATACTCCATCAATGCCAAGGGCCAATTCAAATACCCCGTTTATACATCGTTCCCACCAAACTGAATCTCAACTACACACAATTTATAATTTTACGAAGGCGAATGGAGGAACATACCTTTCAGTCTTCCTATTATCGTTAATTGTGATAAGGCCTAACCCCCAAGCAAATACTCTGGCTGGGTGCCAATTCCGGATTTATTAATTCAGGCCCAATCAAGGCTGCTCAGTTAGCCTCTCGAAATCCTTAGTGGCTTCCCGAGGACAATTACTACTTTCAACAAATCTTTTCATCAGGATGGAGTACAAGTTTAATCACTAGTAATATGGTCGAACACAGAGTGAACGTGGACTACGCGGACTACAGTTTTGGAGCGTAACACCAAGGTCCGTGTACACGAAACGGTACCTTGCAGCAATACATGCCTGTGAAGGCGCGTTCATAATCGCGTCCTCCAGTAACTTTCCATTTTCCCTAGTTCATTCTATCGCATACTTTGTAGTCTCTGGTGAGCTACTTCCCTACGTTGCGCCGCAGGCGCGACGCAAACACTCACAACGTACACTTTAGTCGATATGGTGCACGCTTGAATATCGGCTGCTATCGTGTTCACTTTTTCACATGACAGTGTACGTGAAGTGTGTATAATTGGGTCACAACTGCCTAGTCGTGATTGAATGGTAGTGTGAGTGGCGCAGAGTTAAGTCACGACCATCTGGTCGTGTCGTTTGTTGTTGTGGGTGGTGACATGTGACAGCTGGCGAAGCTGGCCCTGAGAGTGCCTGATAAACAAATTAAAAAGAAAGTTCGATTGAATTAGTAGTGTAGTTTGAAATAAATGATACATCCCCCCCCCCCTAATCTGGTGACGGTTCGAAGCAGCGGAGTTACAATCCCTAGGCCTCCCGGGTTTGTTTATGGCAACAGGCCACCCCTCTCGAGCCTCCTGTCAAATGACAGCTCTTAAGTAGATTCTGTGCTCGTCCAGGTATATAATATTTCATGAATTTGAAATTGAATTCAGATTAAATGGGCGTGAATAGTCATTTAATTTGGGCCTGGTATAGAATACCACGTCACAATAAATAAATAAATATAAATATATATATATATGCAGAGCTTGCCATGCACACACTGAGAACGTAGAACATATACTATCAGGGTGTCATACTCACGCGGAGCGACGTATATCTACAGACACAATGCGGCCCTAAGAATGCTTTATTACTATCCTTGTCGCTCTTACGGTGTCATTATATATATATATATATATATATATATATATATATATAATTAAAAACTAAAGGTTAACAACCACCGCAGGGTCCCACTTGAATTTTTGAAATATTTAGGGGGTGAGTGGGTTAGGTTCTACATGAGATATGAGAATGAAACTTTTTTTCTGCTCTGTATGCATCAATTGAAAACCGTATCAGCAAAAAGATGGCGTTTCTTCTAATTAAGATGGTTTTATTGAATGTTTCATATATTTAGGGGGTGAGTGGGGTATGCTCAAAATGAGATATGAGAATGAAACTTTTTTCTGCTTTATTGGCATCAATTGAAAACCGTATCAGCAAAAACCTGGCGTAGTTTTTAATCAGGCTGATTTTATTGAATTTTCAAAATAATTAGGGTGTGAGTGGGGTAGGTTCCATTTGAGATATGGGGATGAAACTTTTTTTCGGCTCCATTGGCATCAATTGAAAACCGCCTCAGCAAAACCTGGCGTATTTTTTAATTAGGCTGATTTTATTGAATTTTTGAAATATTTAGGGGGTGAGTGGGTTAGGTTCTACATGAGATATGAGAATGAAACTTTTTTTCTGCTCTATTTGCATCAATTGAAAACCGTATCAGCAAAAATATGGCGTTTCTTCTAATTAAGATGGCTTTATTGAATGTTTCATATATTTAGGGGGTGAGTGGGGTATGCTCAAAATGAGATATGAGAATGAAACTTTTTTTCTGCTCCATTGGCATCAATTGAAAACCGTATCAGTAAAAAACCTGGCGTATTTTTCAATCAGGCTGATTTTATTGAATTTTTAAAATATTTAGGGGGTGTGTGAGGTAGGCTCAACATGAGATATGAGAATGAAACTTCTTTTCTGCTCTATTGGCATCAATTGAATACCGGATCAGCAAAAAGATGGCGTTTTTTCTAATTAAGGTGGTTTTACGGAATGTTTCATATATTTAGGGGGTGAGTGGGGTAGGCTCAACATGAGATATGATAATGAAACTTTTTTCTGCTTTATTGGCATCAATTGAAAACCGAATCAGCAAAAAGATGGCGTTTCTTCTAATTAAGGCGGTTTTATTTAATGTTTCATGTATTTAGGGGGTGAGTGCGGTAGGCTCAACATGAGGTATGAGAATGAAACTTTTTTTCTTCTTTATTGGCATCAATTGAAAACCGTCTCAGCAAAAAGATGGCGGTTTCTCTATTTAAGGTGGTTTTAATAAATGTTTCATATATTTAGGGGGTGAGTGGTGTGGGCTCAACATGAGATATGAGAAGGAAACTTTTTTTCTGATCTATGGGAATCAATTGAAAACCGTATCAGTAAAAACCTGGCGTATTTTTCAATTAGGATGGTTTTATTGAATTTTTAAAATATTTTTCATAATAGCTTCATCGAAAGATCGATTTCCAATGCCTGTAGAGCGAAGGGAAAGTGGCCGAATGCAGCCAAGTTTTCTTTTCCTCCCTATGGAGGAAATGTGATGACGTAGCGGGATGAAAAGAAATACAACGGCTCGTGATTGGTCGAAAGCAGAATCTGTCTATTGTGACGCGATCGTTCCCTCTTTCTTTCCATCGCCGTCATAATAGCGCGAGTGTTGCAGCCAAGTTCAAGACCTTTACGATCGAGAGTAAGTAATATCGATTTATATATTATTCTCATCTCCCTCTTTCACACGCGAACTTCTTTCCATTTCCGAGCGCTGCAGCCAACTTCAAGTGACTATTCTAACCTCTTGTCTACTGTCAAAATATTACAGTCAATTATTCTGAACAAAATAAATTCGCTTCGCGAACAAAGGAAAATCGATCCCCGATAAAGGCATGATGAAAAATAGCGTGCACAACTCGGGTCAACCCTAGTTGTACAATATACTATTGTTTACTCCTCTGTTATTTTCATTACCCTATTAATAAGTATTGTTGAAAATATTTTTCTCACGTTACTCAGTAGGCCGGTTCCTCTGTAATTATTGCAGTGGCTTTTATCTTTCTTTCCTTTGTATATTGGGACGATAGTCGCCTTTTTCGAATCTGCTGGAACTTCCGCCATCTCGGTATATAAACTTGTCAACTCGCACAGTCTGAGAGGTATATATTCATTTATAAGGAAAAAGGAAAAGGGCTCTTACGGCCGTTATGGATTTTTGTATAAACTCATATAGCTGGATAAATTTCGAGCGTCTTAGGAGCAAGATTGAACCGCTAGGTTGAAAAATGAGTCATCGGGGCATTTTAGAAGTTGGAACTTCGAAAAACCGCTTTTCGAGAAAAACGCAACTAAAGTTAATGATTGGTATGAGCGCACGTTTTATACTTCTTCTCAAACATAAAATATTAACACTGCCGGTTTCTTTCGTGACATGCATATAGTCTCAATAGATTCAGTGTAGGTGCTAGTATCATCTTCCTCTCAAATCTGAAAATTATGATTTTGACCCTGACTTAGAAAAAAGCGAATATCTTCTGAACTAGCATCGGCCATAAGAGCCCTTTTCATGTTAACGCCCACATATCTTTATTGTTTATTAGCGTCTCCCAAGTTGTTCCATTTAGGCGTTTCTATTTAGGTTTCTGTAAATTATCTATCTTGATTCGCATTTGTTCCGTCCTTTTAGTTCTCTTTCTTCTTTATCCTTACCCAAAGTTAATTTTTGAAACTAAAAGGTTATGATTCGTTCCAAATTTAGAACCTCTCATTATCTTTGTTTCTCTTACTAGCTACCTTAGTCGTTTATCCGCGACAGCGAAGTCAATTATATTGCGGCTATCGCGTCAGAAGCAGGTATGCAAGCGGATTATTTCATGTCTAAACCAAGTATTTGTACTTAATGAACTCTCTTCTAAGCATAAATTAACCAATCTTCCTCCGTTACCATTTGGTTCTAGATTTTCAAAATTACCTAGCTTCCTTTCTGTACCCTCTCGTTGGACTCCAACCCAACCATTCATATCTCCTAGTAGAATTATTCTTTCGCTGTGATCACAAGTGCCTATAGTATCATTTAAACTGCCACAGAAGGCATTTTTTACCTCACTCCTTTTGTCATCAACTGGGGCGTAATATGCTATAATAATTAATCCTCTGATTGCTACTTTTGTTCTAAACGACATCAATGTGGGAGATACAAATTTATGCCCCTTGAAATAATGCTTAGCTCTCTCATTCATAATCAGGCCGACTCTTTGGTCTATGTTTGATGTCTGTGAGGCAAAGAATAGTCTTAAATGTTTGTGTATTCATATATAAGGCAGAGAATAATATGTTGCCGCAGTACATTTTTGATAAAAGGAAAAAAGTAGAAGACATTCACAAGTATGAAACGAGAAATAAGCAATATTCACAGCTAAGTTTTAGAAGAACAGCACAGGGCCATAAATATTTAATGCATAACGGCATACAATTGTATAACAGCATACCATCAGATATTAAAGGGAAGGGAAGACTGGCAACGTTCCGACTAAAAGTTGCTCAGCATGTAAAAGGGAATATTAGTAGGTAGGAAATGTTCTTTATGTTGCAGGTAATTTTTTTTTCTTTTTCTTCTATGCACTATGATTAATGTATTATGAAATTTGACTGATAGATAAATACATACCATAAATCAATCTCTCTCTCTCTCTGCACTTTACACTCTCTTATTATGCGATCTTCTCAAAACTTATGATGATTTTCTATTTTCTGATTTTCCATCGGATGAGCATTTTTAATAATGAGCATGAAAAACTGAACAAATTTTGTTCCCAAATTCAATTACTTTTTAGGAAATAAATCGTCTGAAGTTGAGAAAATATTATTAGAACTGTTTGAAACATTGATATATACACGAAATATACACTAGCGATGCCTAAAAACTGAAGAAAAAACTAAAAATCACCTCTTGTTTAATAACATTCTATTGAAAATTAAGACAGATCGGTCCCCTCGTTTTTTCAGTCTTGCTATCAAAAAGTATTGTGGGAACTTTAGAGTTGAAACAACTTTAAATGAGACATTTGTTCTTCACTATTCTGCCGTCCACACTAAAAAGATACATAAATTACATGTTTATGAAAAATGAGTTTTTGGTATCGTTTGATTCGTAAGAGAAAGCTGTATCTATTTGTGGTAATGAAAAATTATTAATTATCAATATTTATTGCAAAGAACGATTGTTTATAAATGAGAAAAGTCGAAAATATTAAAAAATACAACATAAAAAGATACGAAAAGCACTTTGCGTGTCCTGAAATTTGTACAAGACATGTAATATGTCATCAGCATACAAATAAAAAAGAACCTAAAGAACTTTGTTTTTTTGCCTTGTAAAAGTAAACGAGTGCGGAGCGTATTTACATACGAAAAGAATCGCTGTGCTCGAGCTTTTCGACAAAGGCATCGTCCGCATTCTATTTGACATTGTATAAAAAATCAATTTTGTATTGCAAAATATGAAAAAGCACATTATTTTTACACAAATAGTGTATCTATATTATTCAAAATTTTATTCGATATTAGAGTTCTCTGAGCAAACAGTTTTTCTCGATTTTCTCAGTTCGAGTTAGATTGGACTAATGTATTTTTTTAGTTTGTACGGCAGTATTGAAGGAAGATTTTTTGAAATCTTCAGATCGATTAGTTGAAAATTGGCGGAAATATATATTTCACAAGAAAGCGTTTGACGTTGCCAACAAAAGCTCCGCGAGCACTCAGCACCATCGGGCAGCATGCTCGCCTTTGGCGGCGTCGCATGCTTTCTGGTCAAATGCATATTTTCGCTACATTTCAATAAATCGATCTGGAAATTTGTAGAAAATCTTTCATCAATAGCGAGGAACAAATATCTTACTAGAGGTTGTTTCAATTCTAAAGTTCTTACGATAATTTTTGTCGACAAGACTGAAAAATCAAGGTAACCGATCTGTCTCAATTTGCAATTAACTATTATTAAATAATAGGCGATTTTTAGTTTTTTCTTCTGTTTTTAGGCATCGCTAGGGTATATTTCATGTATACATCAAGGTTTTAAACTACTTCAACAATATTTGCCCATCTTACGAAGATTTATTTCTTGAGAGGTAATTGAATTTGGGGACAACATTTTTTTGGATATTTATGTTTATTATTAAAAATACTTAGCCAATGAAGAAACAGAAAATAGAAAAAGTTTCCGTCTCGTAGGTCTCTAATAGCCTATATTTAAAAAAAATAACGTGGTAAAACTTCACTTCTGCCATGTGGCCCAACTGCCACACACAATTTTTTTTCATATCCGGACATATGTCAAAAAAAGTAGGTTTGTACCGAAGGGAATTGGTCTGTAAACAGATATTTGGTAGTATTAATATAGATAAATATGCTAGTCTAGTTACCCGTGCTCAAAAATTTTTGTCGGGTAGAAAAGACCACCTTTATGTAGATAATGATCCTACTGTAGATAATCATTAGGTATACTCACAAATACAAGTAGAAGAATTAATCATAATTGTCATATATTAACACGTATCGTGTCTCAACTATTAATTAAATTAAATAAATTACTTGCCATCCATTTTCTCACAATCCGAATTAGTAGAAATTTTACTCATGTAATTAGTATCGTTATGTCTGTCTGTTAAATTAGTAACTTTATCACTTTCTACTGCATGAAATGGTAAGATTTGTGTTAGCAAATGAATGATTACAATACATTTCTATGGTTTCAGAGTTTGTTTTCTCAATTTATATTCTTAGATTATATTGTTATAATAATAATGATAAAATTGTGTATAAGCAATATAATATTCAAAATTTAAACATTACAGAAATTTTATATTTTCCATTTTTTTTAAACAATACGTTAATCTTTTTTCAAACTTTTAAAAACAATACTGTAATCTATTTTATGCAATAAAAGAATTATTTGAAACTTTTAATCGTTTTTGTATTACTATTCTTTTATTTTAGGATGATAAATAGAAAATAGTAAACTTATATTACTTTTGAATATGCTATGGCATTCAAATTTCGCGGATATATGGGACTTTAGTTCTTCCCCCGAAACAAGAGATGGCGCTGAAAATCGTGTACGCAAAAATACGTTGGACTCTTATGGCAGCTTTCACTAGTGCCATGACGAGTGGATTCTGACTTCAATTTACTGCAATTTAAATGATTTTGCTCAATGATATTATTATTTTTGTCGTCTATTTAGTTTCTTTAAAAGTGGATATGTTTTTCGTTTAATAATGGAGAAGAAGTGAATAGTTTAAAGGGAACTGGGAGAGTGTCCTTAAGAAATGTTAGGTTGAGTAAAATGTATTTTGAGAAAAATTATACATCTTCGAGGCTTATAGTGTGCAGAAATTGGCAAACGTACTGCATATTTACCAGACTCGACTTAATTCTAAGGAATATTGATGTGCTTTTTCTTGTGCACAAATTTAGAATAATATAAAAATTTTCAGAACCTACAACTTCGTAATAGCATTGCCAATTCCTTCAGTAGCTATAGTTACTAATTCATTTAGTCGGTGATTCCTACACAATGAATTAGTAGATTTTTACCAATTAGCAGTAAACGTATCGGCACTATTTGAATTAGTAGAAAACTACTACCAAGTGGTAGTTTTCTACTAATTCATATTTAGAGAGTTAGTATTTATAATGAATGATTATCTACTGTAGAATTATTATCTACTGTGGGATGGTCTCCCCTTCTTGAAAACTTTTATATGATAAAAATACACAATAGGAAATATGGGGAAATTTTAATTTTTAATTTCCAATTTAGATTCCTGGGTTTTCGCGATTTTTCCACACCCAAACTTTTAATATAGGGAAGTTTTCAGATACCCAAAAAAATTACTTTTGATTTCATACTTATTATCGATTAAGAGATTTTTTTTATAGGTATATATGTCCAAAACAGATATTAGGGAAACTATGCTGGAGTAGGTCACAATAAATTTCTAACATTTTTATACAATTTATAATAAATTGTTAAAAATAGTAATTTACGCTGTGTGAAGACTTAAATGTTCATTTAACCATTTATGTTCAAAAACTTTCGATAAATTTCATTATTCAATTGCTTTCAATGTTTGAAACACACAATCTACAGTACGTTTCCTAGCCTCTCTCAATTTCCGTATAGGTCATTTTTTTTGCTAGAAAAATTGGAAATGAAAGTAGACTTATTCGTGCATAATTTCAAGATATCACATATTGAGTTTCAAATAAAATGAAGTGGCTCGGCATCTAAAAATATCGGTGGCTAAAAGGTTGCAGACCTAAACAAACTTGCGGCTAAATTTCCTGGTGGCTGAACGTCCCACACCTAAACGTCCTATCTTTTTTTAATGCACAATTTTTGTCTATTCATATTTTTTCGTACCTTTCGTCGTTTTTCCAAAAATTTAATTTTTGTATTGCTAATGTTATTCTTTACGATTAAAACAAAAACTGCGCATGCTATTTAAAAATGAATAATAAGAAATGCGTAGCTCCTTTTTGGGTGAAAAATTGTGTCTATTTATTTTTTCGTAGCTTGTGTCGTTTTCCTAAAAATGTAATTTTTCTATTTCCAATGCTGTTTTTTACGAATGAAACAAAAACTATGCGCACCATCAAAAAGTGATCGATAACTGTAGGTATCTTTTAAATGCATAATTTTGGTCAATTCATCTTTTTTCGTATCTTGTATAGTTTAATCGCAAAATGGAATTTTTGATTTTTCATTATTTTTCTTGTGTGATCAAAATTTTAATGTTTGGTTTTCCAAGAAAATTTAAAAAGTTGTTATGACAGTATTGTAAGGTGTTCAAAAAGCAATGTTTTCTTATTTTAACTTATTTTCATATCGTGCGTTGTTTGGCTTCACATTTTCATTTTCGTTTGTTTTTTGACAAAAACGGGGGAAGGAGTCAAATTTTACACAAATTTAATATCTTCTCTGATGAGAACGTAAAAGAAAATTTTCATAAAAGAAATTTCACTAAATATTTATTTACTTCAACTCGCTACCCAAGATAAATATCTTAATATTTCTAGATAGAATTTGAAGGGCTTATATTGAAACTTGAATTTAATAGGTTTGGGTTTACGTCATTCCTAGAATTTAAGTCCTGGGCATTTTATGATGCGGGGACAGTGGGACCGATAGAGAGAGGCGGATTTCAGTCAAGCGTGACAAACAGCACGAGGGCAGTTCTCTCAGCGCGTGAGTTGCGTCAGCAGTTAGCATAGTCCAATTCCAACATAACTGGTTTAGGCGGCCCTGACTGTTTACGTTTGGATTGATTTGGATTGAAATTTTGAGTAATCTAAAAATTCCTACAAAAGAAACGTTTATAAGGATATAATGAATTTCTCTGAAAATCATTACTTTAATTGAGCTAGCCGGTTACAAATATGAGGATTTAATTAGCGCTAATCGACATCGGACGAGCTGTGAACCCTAGCGCCTCGGTTGATTCCAGACGATCTTTGAGGCGGGTCGGTGCGAATTTCAATAAAGCAGATAAATTTCAAATAGCACATCATATACAGAATACTTTGAATAGTTATATTACAGTTATACTAGTTATACTATCCGGCTTTGGAGGCTCAATTTGACTTTTTTTACAGAAATTTGGAATATTTATTCAGAAAATGGGCGTTTCCTTCTGCACGTTAAATTCTAAAATCTCATTTTTATTATACCCTTATTGTCCAATGTGCAAATCCCACTTCGATTGCTTTTTTTAGGATACTCTTTTGTGCGTCCAGTGCTGATCCCAGTTTCAACTATTTGCAATGAAAAAATTTATTGGGTAATTAAAGTATTTATATTTCAAAAGAAAAATGGGATGAAGCAATAGCTGTTGAGTAGATAGTTATTGATCAGAAGTAGTTTAATTACTTTAATGAGGTTCCCGGAAACAACAACATGGATATAAGCCTATTCTTCACAAGTATGGGACAGAAGGCATCATTTTCTATCAAACAAATGAAATTACAGGGACATCTTACAATCAGTTCCACGAATGTGACCTATGCAATGACTTTTCATTTTGACCCACCACCCCCTCAATTTTAGCGTCTTTAAAAATTACCCTTACTAAACGAGGATGAAGTACTTTGTTGTATTCAATTTCAATTTGTTTAACACATAATCAAATCAAAATCAATACGGTTGACCTAATTCTTCTTAAATTGTGCAAACAATTTTGAATTTAGGGAGTCATCGTGGCTCAGATGGTATAGTGATTGTCCTATGTTTCAATACTGCAGCCTTGGCAGCCACGCTGGCGCGGGTTCGATTCCCAAAGCAGGAAGCGAGGCTGGACGTTGCTTTCTGAAAGCTTCGCTTCTGTCCCTTGGTAAAATACCCTACAGATACCCTACAGTTTATAATCAACCCTACAGTACAGTCGCTAATGACCCTGGCAGTCGATGCGACTATAAACATTCAACTAATAAAAAAATTTTGAATTCTTCAAATGTAACTTCCAACTGGAATAAAGCAGAAAAATGTAGCTTTATACAATTTTTCAACAAAATCCACAGAATTGTAGTATGTCTAGTATTTTTATCACATACCCATAATTTTGAAGAATTTTACATTTGTTTAAACAAGTCTTTTTTAAAAAATTATAAAAAGTATACTCTTTCTTGGAGTAAAATGAACTAATTAGTTAAAATAAAAAATCAACACGACCGGTGGACATTGTTGTTAATTGTTGAAACAATTTTTCATAATGGAAGTGTGACTTATGACTAGAATAAGGCAGAAAAGTGTAGTTTTTTGCAAAATTTTAAACTAATTCAATTAGTTCCTCTCCTTTTGATACCATTTCTTAGTTTCACATAATCATTGAATATCTCTTATTTCTTCAAATAGATTTTTCGACAAAACAGCAAAACTTTTTATTTCTTCTAAATGATGACAAATTAGACCTGATGACCTGATGACAAATTAGACCTGGCCTCACCTACCATAATTTGATGAAGTTTGTTGGAAAATGTTTTGAAAAGCTGCATTTTTCTTCCTTATTCCTTTAAAAAATTACGATATAATTATAAATAGTTGTTTGAAGAATTAAATACAAATAGAATCAATCATATTGATTTTTGATAATGCTTAATTAGCTTATGCCGTTGTGAGAATAAAGATAATTTGTGACAAAACTTTAGAAATGATCGTTTGAACAATTCATGTTTAATACACAAAAACATCAAACATTTTAACTTGATAGGCACGACAACCACAATGCTGGTGGATTGTTTGCAACATTGCGAACGCCTCGAGACAGGCTCTCAGGCATGACAAACTAACTTACTGACTGTGTGATTGTTCTCAACGTTGCAAAAGTCTCGAGATTGGCTCATAAGCATGAGAACCATAGTGCTGATAGATTGTTCGCAACATTGCGAACGCTTTGAGACAGGCTCTCAGGCATGACAAACAGACTCACTGACTGTGTGATTGTTCTCAACATTCAAACGTCTCGAGAAAGGCTCTCAGGCATGACAATCATGCTGCTGATAGATTGTTTGCAACATTGCAAACGTCTCGAGACAGGCTTTCAGTCATGACAAGATGATTCACTGACTGTGCGATTGTTCTCATCATTGCGAACGTCTCGATGCAGGCTCCAGGCATGACAACCATAACGCTGATAGACTGTTTGCAACAGTGCGAACGCCTCGAGACAGGCTCTCAGGCATAACAAGATGACTCACTGACTGTGTGATTGTCCTCAACATTACGAACTTCTCGATACAGGCTCACAGGCATGACAACCATAATGCTGATAGATTGTTTGCAACATCGCGATCGCCTCGAGACAGGCTCTCAGGCATGACAAACACACTCACTGATTGTGTGATTTTTCTCAACATTACAAACGTCTCGAGAAAGGCTCTCAGACATGACAACCATACTGCTGATAGATTGTTTGCAACCTTGCAAACGTCTCGAGACAAGCTCTCAGGCATGACAAACACAGTGCTCGTGGATTGTTTGCAAAATTTCGAACGCCTCCAGACAGGCTCTCAGGTATGACAAACTGACACAATGACTGTGTGATTGTTCTCAACATTCCAAACGTCGTGAAACAGGCTCTCAGGCATGACAACCACAAAGCTGGTGGATTATTTGCAACATTGCAAAGGTCTCGAGACAGGTGCTCAAGCATGACAAACTGACTTACTGACTGTGCAATTGTTCTCAACATTGCAAAAGTCTCGAGACAGGGTCTCAGGCATGACAGCGATACTGCTGATAGATTGTTTGCACCATTGCGAAAGCCATGAGACAGGCTCTCAGTTATGACAAACTGACTTACTGACTGTGTGATTGTTCTCAACATTGCAAACGTCTCGAGACAGGCTCTCAGGCACGACAAACTGACTTACTGACTGTGTGATTGTTCTCAACATTGCAAGCGTCTCGAAAAAGGCTCGCAGGCATGACAACCACAATGCTGGTGGATTGTTTGCAACATTGCGAAGGCCTCGAGACATGGTCTCAGGCATGACAAACTGACTTACTGACTGTGTGATTGTTCTCAACATTGCAAACGTCTCGAGACCGGCTCTTAAGCATGAGAACCATACTGCTGGTAGATTGCTTGCAACATTGCGAAAGTCTCAAGACAGGCTCTCAGGCATGTCAAACTGACTTACTGACTGTGCGATAGTTTTCAACATTGCAAACGTCTCGAGACAGGCTCTCAGGCATGACAACCATAATGCTGATAGATTGTTTGCAACATCGCGAACGCATTGAGACAGCCTCTCAGGCATGACAAACAGACTCACTGACTGTGTGATTTTTCTCAACATTACAAACGTCTCGAGACAGGCTCTCAGACATGACAACCATACTGCTGATAGATTGTTTGCAACCTTGCAAACTTCTCGAGACAATCTCTCAGGCATGATAACCACAATGCTGGTGGATTGTTTGCAACATTGCGAAGGCCTAGAGACAGGCTCTCAGGCTTGAAAAAATTACTTACTGACACTGTGATTGTCCTTAACATTGCAAACGTCACGAGACAGGCTCTCAGGCATGACATCCATACAGCTGATAGATGGTTCACAACATAGCGAACACCTCGAGACAGGCTACCAGGCATGAAAAACTGACTTACTGACTGTGTGCTTGTTCTCAACATTCTAAACGTCTCGAAGCAGGCTCCCAGACATGACAAGCGGAATGCTTTTGGATTGTTTGCAACATTGCGAACGCCTCGAGACTGTCTGTCAGGCATGAAAAACTGACAAAATGACTGTGTGATCGCCTAAAACCTTGCAAACGTCTCAAGGCGGGCTCTTAGGTATGACAGACATATTGATGATGATTCGTTTACAACATCACAAACACCTCGAGACACGCTCTCAGGCACGAAAAACTGACTTACTGACTGCGTGATTGTTCTCAACATTGCAAACGTCTCGAAACAGGCTCTCAGGCATGACAACCACAATGCTGGTGGAACGTTTGCAACATTGCGAAGGCCTCGAGACAGGCTCTCAGGCATGAAAAGCTGACTTACTGACTGTGTGATTGTTCCCAACATTGCAAACGTCTCGAGACCGGCTCTTAAGCATTAGAACCATACTGCTGATAGATTGTTCGCAACATTGCGAAAGTCTCAAGACAGGCTCTCAGGCACGACAAACTGACTTACTGACTGTGCGATTGTTCTCGACATTGCAATTGTCTCGATACAGGCTCCCAGGCATGACAACCATAATGCTGATAGATTGTTTGCAACATTGCGAACGCCTCGAGACAAGCTCTCAGGCATGACAAACTGACTCACCTACTGTGTGATTGTCCCAAACATTGCAAACTACTCAAAACAGTCTCTCAGGCATGACAACCACAATGCTGGTTGATTGTTTGCAACTTTGCGAAGGCCTCGAGACAGGTTCTCAGGCATGACAAACTGACTCACTGACAGTGTGATTGTTCTTGGCATTGCAAACGTCTCGAGACAGGCTCTCAGGCATTACAACCATACTGCTGATAGATTGTTTGGTATATGCATATACTAAATTTACTGTACGCTGGTATACTAAATTTAATTTCATGTTGTGCATTCTTGCTTCCATTACCTTTTATCTTCTTGTATCAACTTTAAGTTACGTTAATGAAAAAAGTTTTACTATAAAAAACCTTTTTTCAAAATATATGAATTACCATGATTTCCCTGCTGTTTACTAAAATGTATTGATATTATAAGTCAATCGATTCGTCTCGAACTAATACATCTTCTATATTTTCGCATCAACTTTGAATTATGTTAATGAAAAAAAGTTTTACTATAAAAAACCGATTTTAAAAATATTAATGAGCGCTAAAAAAAATCCGATAAATATTTTCAGAAATCCTTCGATCAGATTCAAGATATTAGTGGTGAAAATATAGTAAGCCTTCCAAAATTCATCAATTTATCTACAAACCGTTTTCAAGTTATCGTGTTCCCAAAAAAGTGTGACAAATGCAACAGTTTAGTCAAAAGTTCAACTATATGGATTTTGGATCAAATAATATAAATATTTTCTTCAAAGAAATTAATTTTGAAACAAAATAATCAAATTTTCACTCAAATAATAAATCTTTTAACGAAAGAATATTAATTTTAAACCAAACATATAATTTTAGACTTTTCAACTAAAAAGAGTTAACTTTTAAACGAAAAAATTTGTTTTCATTATTAAATTCAATTAATTCCGTTAACATTTATGTGGAAAAACGAGAAGAAAAAGGGAAAAATAGGAAAAGAGGGGAATAGGGGTAATAATTCATATTTAGAAAAAAATTATTAAATTTTAAATCAAAAATAATCAAATTCAAGCAAAAAAACGAATTTCTAACACAATAGTTTAATACTCAACCATAACTGAATAATTTTCAACCAAACAGTAGTATTTTTAACCGAAAAAATAAAATTAACAACAAATTTTTTCTTAAAGAGGTGAATTTGAAATTAGAAAAGATTTCTCAGTCAAGAGAGCAAGAAATTTTCAACCTAATGGTTGCATTTTTAAACATAAAGAAAAGCGAATTCTCCAGAAAACAGTTGAATTTTCAACCCGAACATACGAATTTTCAAGCAAAAAGTTACTTTTTAACCAAATATTTAAAGTTTTTACGCAAATGATATCATTTTAAACCAAAAAGACGAAATTCAAACAAATTAGTTAAAATTTTAATCCAAATAGTTGAATCTTAAATTAAAAACGACATTTTTTCACAAAAAAGTTGAATGGGCAAAATTATAATAAAACACATCACTTTTCGAAGAAATAGTTCAAGTTTTAAACTAAAAAAAATCATTTTTAACCAGAAATGGAATAAAAAAGTTTTTTTCACATTTAAAAATTTCAAAAAATCGTCAAACTTTTAAGCAGAAAGATGAATTTTCAGCTTGAATAGTTTAATTTTCAAACAAAAAAAATTTTGATTTTCCTATTAAGTTCAATTAATCCAGTTTACATTCATATGGAAAAACTATCAGAAAAGGGGAAAAATGGGAAAAGAGTGGAATAGGGGAAAGACTGTGAATTCTGAAATAAATAATAATTTTTATAATTTATAGACTAGAGAATAATATTTTCAATAAATATTGAAGTTCATTTTTAACAAAATATAATAATTTTTTACGAAAATGATATAATTTTAAACCAAAAAGACGAAATTCAAATCAATAAGTTGAAATTTCAAGCCAGATAGTTGAATTTTACTCTAAAAGCGACAGTTTTAGGCAAAAATTGAATTTACGAAAAAACAATAAAATTAATTACTTTTCAAGGAAATAGTTATAGTTTTAAACTTAAAAAAAAAATAATAATTTTCAACTAGAAATGGAATAAAAACTTTTTTTGACATTTAAAAATTAAAAAAAATATCGTTAGACTTTTAACCAGAGAGATGAATTTTCAACTTGAATAGTCCAATTGTCAAAAAAAAATTCAATTTTCTTATTAAATTCAATTAATTCAGTTTACACTTATATGAAAAAACTATCAGCAAATTGTTTTGGTACACTTTTTTAAAAATTAATTTTAAATTGAACAAACTCTAGGAAAAATATTTGATTCTCCTTTCGAGTATGTATAATTTTTTTCCGTGAATCCTGAAAATTAAACTGGACCAAACAGTTGGTTTTCGGTCCCCCAAAAAGCGTTCTCCGTGGGAAGTTCGTCAGAGCTGAAAATGAAAAAAAAAAGGAAAGTTTTCTCGGAAACAGGATTTCTTCTGCACGGAGAGCAACGGAGTGAACTTGAGCCAGGCCAGGTAAAATTGTGCTTCTTGGTACTGGAAAACTGACGGCTCGAGAGCATTAGTCTCGTCAAGATTCAGGATGAAGGGGGACTTTTTTCCAGCTAAGATGCTGGAAAAAATATATTTAAATGGGCTCGAGAGATTCTTCAAAGGCACAAAGAAAAATTTCTTTCTTCATTATAAATGGAATAAAATAAGTAATAAGGACTTGATGAGATCCCTGGAAAAATGTTCATCACTCATTCCAGTTCACAATTCTGCAAAATATTGTCACTTTTGATCAAAGGCCTAATTAATTTTTTAGTCAGCAAATGCATTTTTTCTCAAGTTGTCATGGTCATCCAATAGGACGAATTTTCTATCTAAAAACACGAATTTTCAACAATAGGTTTTAATTTTCCATTAAAAAGTAGCATTTACAACCAAATGGTTAAACTGCAAAGCAAAAGAGATGAGTTGTCAACAAAATAGTTGAATCCTAAAAAAAAAATTTTTTAACTAAACCGATTAATTTTATAATCCAAAAGACGAATTTTTAATAAAATAGTTAAATTTTCAACTAAAGAGATGAACTTTCAACTAAATTGATGAACCTTAACTTACCCAAATAGTGTAATCCTTAGCCAAAAACCTGAAGTTTCGATAAAATTGTTACATTTTCAACAAAATAATTGAATTTTAAACTAATTAATTAAATTTTCAAGCAAAGAGATGTATTTTCTCCTGAAATGATGAATCTTGAAAAAAAAGAATGAATTTTCAACTAAACAGATTAATTTTATAATCCAAAAGACGAATTTTCAATAAAATACTTAAATTTTCAACCAAAGAGATGAATTTTCAACTAAAATGATGAACCTTTAAAAAAATGAATTTTTGACAAAGGAATTCATTTTCTACCATGAAAGATTACTTTTCTATTATGAGAGATGATTTTTTTCCAAAAGATGAATTTTAAACCAGTTGAATTCAACGAATAGAAACGAATTTTCAAACAAATAGTTTAATCCTTAACCAAAAAGAATAAAAGATGAAGTTTCAACAAACAAGCATAATTTTCTAACCCAAAAGACGATTTTTTAGAAAAATAGTTAAATTTTCAACGAAATATGTAAATTTTAAACAAAATATTTCAATTTTTAACCAAAGAGATTTATTTTTTAGTAAAATGATGAATCTTAAAAAAAATGAATTTTAAGTAAAGAAATTCAAAATTCAACCAAGAAGTTAAATTGTCAACAAAAATATGATTTTTTTAACTGAGAAGAATAATTTCATAACAAAAAAAAAAACGAATTTCCAACAAAATAGTCAAATTTGGAAGAAATTAGTTACATATACAACCGAAGAGATGAATTTTTAACTAACATGATGAATCTTTGAAAAAAAATTAATTTTAAAGAAAGGAGTTCAAAATTCAATCAAGTAGTTACATTGTCAACAAAAATATGATTTTTTAACTAAGAAGATTAATTTTTAACAAAATAGTTCAATTTTGAACAACTAAGTTAAATTTTCAATCAAAGAGATTTTTTTTCTACTAAAATGATGAATCTTCAACAAAAAAAAGAATTTTAAGTAAGGGAGTTTAAAATTCAACGAAACAGTTAAATTGTCAACAAAAGTATATGATTTTTTAACTAAGAAGATTAATTTTCCAACACAAAATACGATTTTTCAACAAAATATTTAACTTTCGAACAAATTAGTTAAATTTTTACTCAATGAGATGTATTTCCTACTAAAATAATGAATCTTCGAGAAAAAAAATGAATTTTAAATAAAGGATTTCTAAAGTTTAACCAAGCAGTTAAATTGTCAACAGAAATATGATTTTAACTGAGAACATTAATTTCCTACTAAAAAAGACAAATTTCTAACAAATAAATCAATTTTGATGAAATAGTTCAATTTTCAACCAAAAGACGAATTTTCAACCAGCTGAATTAAAGAAAAAAAAAAAAAGAATTGTAAATCAAATAGATGTATCCTCAAACAAAAAAAATTAAGTTTCAACAAACAAGATTAATTTTCTAACAAAAAGACAACAAAAAGATCAAAATAATTGAATTTTTGACAAAATAATTTAATTTAAAAAAAGTTCAATTTTCAACCAAAGAGATGAATTTTCAACTAAAATAATGAATCTTTAAAAAAAAATGAATTTTCGATACAGGAGTTCAATGATCAATCAAGTAGTAAAATTGTCAACAAAAATATAAGTTTTTAACTAAAAAGATTAATTTTTTACCAGAAAAGGCGAATTTCTAAGAAAATAGTTAAATTTTCAACCAAAGAGATGAATTTGCAACTAAAATAATGAATCTTGAAAAAAAGAATTTTCGACAAAGAAATTCATTTTCTACCAAGAAAACTTACTTTTCAACCATAAAATATAACTTTTCTACCAACATACGAATTTTCAACCAGCTGAATTAAAATTAAAAAAAAACGACCTTTTAATCAAATCAAATAATCCTCAAACAAACCAATGAAGTTTCAACAAACAAGATTAATTTTACAAACAAAAATAAAATTCTTCAACAAAATATTTATAATAAAAAAAATAGTTAAATTTTGAACCAAAGAAATTAATTTTCAACTAAAATTATGAATCTTCTAATAAAAAATACGTTTAATAAAGTAACTCAACCTTCAACCAAACAGTTTCATTTTTTACCAAAATGTTTAGTTTTCTAGAAGAAAGTACAAACTTTCTTCAGACAAAATTAATTTTCAACCATAAAATGTGAATTTTCAACAAAAAAGTTAATTTTCAACCGAAAAAGGTTAATTTTTAATTAGACGGTTGTATTTTTCTCCGAAAAAGATTAATTTTCCACAAAAAAAAAAAAAAAGATTAATTTTTAACAAAATACATGAATTTTCAACAAAATATTTGAAATTTTTAAGGAATTTTCAAGCAAATAGTTGAGGTTTCAACTAAAATAGATAAATTTTCAACAAAAAATTAAATAGGTAAATTATTAGTTAAAAAAAGTAATTTTCAATAAACAAAGAAAAAAAAAGAAAAAAAATATTCAACAAAATAGTTAAATTTTTAACCAAAAAAATTAATTTTCAACTTAAATGATGAATCTTCAACTACAAAAATGATTTTTAACAAAACAATTCAAGATTTGACCAATTAATTTAATTTTCTACCAAACTCTTGAATTTTCGGGAAGAAAATACAAAAATTAGTTTTGAAACTGATGAATTTTCAACCCCAAAACATGAATTTTCTATAAAAAAGTTCATTTTCAACAGAAAAAGGTTAATTTTTAATTAGAAGGTTGTATTTTTATCCGAAAAAGATTAATTTTCTACAAAACAAGATTAATTTTTAACCAAATACATGAATTTTTAACGAAATATTTGAAATTTTCAAGGAAACTTGAACAACATAGTTGAGTTTTCAACTAAACTAGTTAAATTTTTAACCAAAGAAAATTATTTAAAACTAAAATGATGAATCTTCAATTAAAAACATATTTTTAATAAAGTAACTCAACCTTCAACCAAACAGTTCAATTTTCTACCAGATTGTTTAATTTTTCAGAAGAAAGAACAAATTTTCTTCAGAAGAAATTAATTTTCAACCATATAATATGAATTTTTAAGAAAAAAGTTCATTTTCAACCGAAACAGATTAATTCGTAATTAGACAGTTCCATTTTTATTCAAAAATGATGAAATTTCTACAAAAAAAAAATGAATTTTCAAACTAAAAATACAAATTTTTAATAAAATGGTTCAATTTTCAACCAAAGAAATTAATTTTTAACTGAAATGATGAATCTTCAACTAAAAAATTATTTTCAGGAAAGTACTTCAACCTTCGACCAAACAGTTTAATTTTCTATCAAACTCTTGAATTTTTTAGAAGAAAATACAAAAATTTGTTTTGAATTTGATGAATTTTCAACCCCGTAATGTCAATTTTCGACAAAAAAGTTAATTTTTAGGCGAAACAGGTTAATTCTTAATTAGACAGTTCCATTATTATTCAAAAAAGTTGAAATTTCTACAAAAAAAAAAAATGAATTTTCAAACCAAAAGTACAAATTTTTAGTAAAATGGTTCAATTTTCAACCAAAAAATTTTTTTCAGAAAGGAACCAAAATTTTAATAGAAAACCACGCCCCCCCCCCCTCATTATTACAATTTTAAATAATAAATTACTTCCCTATCCCTGAATGAGTGCAACCCAACCGACTTAGTAGTGAATACATCCTATAAAATCAGGGGCTCTACGTAAGAAACTATAAATTATTATCCAGGCAAATGTACCGTAGTATTACAGCCTGCATTAACATAAGTGTTATTTACCGCAAGGAAGAGGATCGTTAACATCGATATATCTATAAATCTTCGTCTGAAGATGAGTTGGATGGCAGGAATGTATAATTGCATTGCCTTAATTCCTTAGAAAGACATTAGGGCCCGTCCATAAACCACTTTAACTAGGGGGGGGGGGTCGCGCCAAAAACTATTTTTCGTAAGAGGGTAAGGGGGAGTCACTAGGTTAGTCTCTAAATCTGAATTAGTAGAAAACTAATTGGTAGTAGTTTTCTACTGTTTCAAACAGCGCCGATTCATTCACTGCTAATTAGTAAAAATTTACTAATTCAATTAGTAACTTTATCTACTGAAGGAATTGGTAACGCTACTACTAAATGAACTGGTAAATGTATTGTGAGTTACTATTTTAAACGGTAGTTTTAAATACATTTAAAAGCTCATTTTACAATGAATAGAATTTTATTTAAGGCTGTTGGAATGCATTGCTTCCAACGAAGGCCCGAAGCAATACTGCGCATGCGTGAAGAGGAGTATCTCATTGGTAGAGAGAAGAGAATAATTATCTATTCTCTTGAATCTCTCTTCTTTACCAATGATAAGGCTCTACTTGACGCAAGCGCAGTATCGCACCGCGCATGCGTCGCACTAGTAGCCTCATTGGATGTTGATCGCGCGCTCATTTGAAATGATTAAGTAATCAAATAAATTTTATCACAATATATAATCATAAAGTACAACAAAATATTATGAATGATTTAAAATTTACATTGGGGCAAAAAGGTATTCCTTCCTTTGAATTTAAAATCAATAATTTATTGGTAAATAGTAAAATTAAATAATTATTTCACCTTGCACTCGAAAAGACTATTTTATGATCTGAAAATTAATTTTTATTATTTCCATAATGATGATTTATTATAAAAAATTGATTTACACATGTAGGTGTTTCAAAAAAGCGCGCCATTTTCAGCCAATGAGACTGCCGATGCAGCGCATGCGCAGTGTAGCTTGGGGTCCGAATCGGGAGCACTGCTTTATACTGATAATCAGATGTTTACCTTAATTGTTTAAACAATTTACTATTGTTTTTAGCAATTTTCTCTCCGAATAGAGTGATAAAGTCGCGGTTTTTCCAAAAAAAATTCACTTTTTGTCCAATTTTTAATTAGAGTAAGGTAATACTTAATTATTTTCAACAAATATAATTGTTTGACCAATTTATTATTATTGTTAATAATATTCTCTTAGAATATTACTAGAAAGTTGCGACTTTTTCTGAAATATTCAACTTTTTGTCCACTTACAATTTGGTAATAATTATTGAAATTCAACAAACATAATTGTTTAAACAAGTTATTATTGTTAAAAACTCTCTTCTATAGTAATGCTAGATAGTTGCGGTTTTTTTCTAAAATTTTCCACTTTATGGCAACTTTTCACTTAATTAGTAAAGTAATAATTAATGCAAGTTGAAAAACATAATTGTTTAAATAATTTATTATTGTTCATAATTATCTTTCCTTAGATAATTGCTAGAAAGTTGCGGTTTTCTCTGAATTTGTTTACTTTTTTTCAACTTATTAGTTAGTAAGTTAATAATGAATGCTAGTTAGGTACAAATAATAAATAATAATATTAATTTAAATAAAAAGGCTCTGAGTAGCTATTTCAAGACTTTACATTTAATATGATCCATATAAAAAATTTAAAGAATATTTCAAATATCTGTTTTATTTCAGAAAAATATATTCACAAAAAAAGAGAGATTATTTAAAATATGATATTCTCTAATTTTTATTTATTATTTGTTCATAACTAAAAAGACAAATCAAAAGTAATCATTTTAGAAAAACCGCAACTATCTAGTATTAATTTAGAAGAAGATAGCTATAAACAATAATAATTTTGTTTAAATAATTATTTTTCCTAAATTGGAATAAATAATAACTCACTTCAAGTGCAAAGTGGACTTAAAAAAAGTTACATTCGATGTATTATTGTAATTGAAATTTTTTTTTTATTTTGTTGAAAATTCGCGTGGTTGGTTTGAAAACTCAACAATTTGGTACCAAATTAAACTATTAGTTTAATAATTAACTTTTTTGTTGAAAATTTATATTTTTGGTTATAAATTCATCTATTTGGTTAAACAGTCTTTTTTTTTGTTCAATTCAATAGGTTGAAAACTCGTTTCTTTTTTAATTAATTTTTTAAATAGAATATTTTGACTATTCAATTTTTGGTTCTAAATAAATCTTTTTCAGTTGAAAATTCAACTATTTAATAGAAAATTAAACTATTTGGTTAAAAAGTCGTATTTTTTGGGATTAATTTAATACTTTGAAAATTCCTTTTGTTTCAAAATTAATTTTTTAAACTCAAAATGTTGAAAATTTCATTTTTGGTTGAAAAAAATCTTTTTTAGTTAAAAGTTCAACTATTTGGTTAATAATGCAACGGTTTGGTTAAAAATTAATTTCATTGTTGATGATTTGTCTTTTTGGGTTCAAAAATTCATCTATTTTATTAGAAAATATTTTTTCGTTTCATTTTTTAAATTTATACGATTCAACCTGGTTCAAATATGGTCTCGCAAAAACTATTCATGCAAGATTGAGGGTTTGATCGAATGGAGGAGATAATGTCTTGCGTCATTTTTCATCTGAGAGATTTTCTCGATTCGAGAAGGATCAATGTACATAGTACCTTGTGCACGTTCTCTTGCCAAGTTTACAAGTTTTATGGCCATTGTACCTTCTTTTGCAATAATACTTCATTCTCGATTTATCGCAGTTTTAGAATCAATTTACAAACTTTCGAAATTGGATGATTCTCAATTTTAACTGTGTAACAATTTATATTCACAGAAAAAGAATAATTTCTCAAGTTTGAGTTCAGAAGTTTTTCATTAACGGATTAAAATCTTAATTTAATTAAAAGAAATACTGTCTGTCAGTTGAAGAAAGAAGAATTAAAATTTCACAATTTGAATTTCCCGCTAAAAAGTCGCAGTATCAAACTATGAAAAGTGTTTTATTAACTTTATAAAATCTTGATTTAATTCAAAGAAATACTGTCTGTCAGTTGAAGAAAGAAGAATCAAAATTTGTCAATTTGAATTTCCCGCCAAAAAGTCGCAGTATCAAACTATGAAAAGTGTTTTATTAACTGATTAAAATCTTGATTTAATTCAAAGAAATACTGTCTGTGAGCTGAAAAGAGAAGAATTAAAATTTCGCAATTTGAATTTCCCGCCAAAAAGTCGCAGTGCCAGATTTAAACATAACCTCCATTTCTTTTGGGTTTCCTTAAAGCAATGTTCACAGTCTTTTTCCTTTTTCCCCTTTTCATGTACGATATTTCAAAACATAATTGTTCGTTTCACACCTGCAAAAATTATTTGATTAAAAACTAGAATTTGCTATCACGAATAGCGAAAGATTTTTTTTTAAATTACAGAATTATCTGTTATAATCAATTTAACTTGTTTAAATCGTTGAATCTATACAAATAAAATATTTTTGAAAATAACTATAATAAAGCATCAATCATAATTTCTAATCGCAAAAATGATAATATTTGAATGTTAACTTCTCGACTCTAAATTTTTGAAATTTAAAATCAAGAGCTTAAATAGTTCGATAATTTTAAACAAACTTCTACCATTTTACATTAATTACATAAAATGGGTTCATCTAAAACGTGATTCTTCATTTTTAAGTGAAGAATGATAAACCTCAACTTGAATATCGCGCCAAAGAGCGCAGCGCCACATAAACATGACCACAAACTATGTCACAATTTTGGCGCGAAATTTTAAATTTTAATATTATTCTTTCTTCTCCTAAACAACTACTTTAATATTTTGAACAAAACTAAAGTTAAAATTTCTTTCTTCAGCATCAAGAGTGCGAATGCGAACGACACACATGTGGCGAACAATGCGAAGAATGCTGTCCTATGTACAATCAAATTGCATGGAAATCAGGAACTTCGGGCAAAGGATTTCATTGCGAAAAATGCAATTGTAACGGACATGCAACTTCTTGTCGATACGATCCGGATGTGGCCGAGCAGAAACTTTCTTTGGATATTCGCGGAAAATACAGAGGAGGGGGTGTGTGTCTAAATTGCTCGGTAAGTTAAAAAATTATACAATTATAATTTAATTTGTACATTTCTAGGTTGTGATACGGGAAAAAATAGTAATTTGAATTTCGCGGCATAAAGTCGTGCTGAGGCACTCAAACGTAATTATGGCGCGAAATTCAAATTGCCTCAAAAATAATAGTTAATTATCTATTAGTAATTGTGTTAAATTGTTTACATTTTTCAGGATCACACAACAGGAATAAATTGCGAAAAATGTGAGGAAGGTTACTACAGACCAAATGGAACTTTACCTGATGCTCTCGAACCTTGCATACCTTGTGATTGTAATGCCCATGGCAGCACAGGATACTGCATTCCTGACGATGCTTTCGCACACACCGGAAAGGCAAGATTCCATTTATTACATAATCTTCAATTATAATTTGTAAATTAAGGATAATTTAGATAATTCAGTGAGAATAAGATTTCGCTGTTTGAATTTCGCGCCACATGCTCGGGGTGTCGCACTTGAACATAACCTCAGATTATGGCGCGAAATTCAAATTAACATATTTTTTTCGCAATAATTTTAAGCTAAAACTTCAATAATATTCAAAAATTTGATATCTTTGTATGTTTCAGGTAGCAGGCGCCTGTGAGTGCAAGAAAGGATTTTCCGGCTTTAAATGTAACCAGTGTGCATCAGGTTTTCGTCAATTTCCTGATTGTATGCCTTGTCCCTGTGATTCTAGGGGAGTTTTATTTTCCCTCGATTGCGAAGGAGACTGCCTTTGCAAACCAAATGTTGATGGAGAATTTTGCAATCGTTGTAAGCCTGGATTTTTTGGTCTCACTAAAGAAAATGCGAAAGGATGTCTTCCATGTTTCTGTTCTGGAATTGCTGAAGAGTGTAATGCTGCCAAAGTGACTTATAGTGTTGTAAGTCTTTTTTTTTATATTAAAAAAAAATCAATTTCGCGCCACGCTTAAACATAACCTTAAATTTTGTGATAATTGTGGCGCGAAATTCAAATTGCTGGATTTTTATTCAATTAAAGTTCAGATTATAAAGTGAGTGATAATGGAATAAAGTCTGAATCAGAAAATAAAAATGCGCGTGAATTTTATATTCTGAAAAATGGAATTTGCATAAACGGGCTACGTTCGCAATCCCTGAGGGGAAGTCGACTTGTCGACGTCCTCGAGCAATAAACTCGACGCAGCTGATACTTATCTCTTTTATCGGATTCTGCTGAATATAGAGCCTGTGATTATGATGTCAGGTGACATTTTTTTTTATTTATTAATTTTGAAACGATGAATGGGATACGATGAAGACATGAAGACTTCATAAAATAGTGAATGAATCTATTAACGAAGAGTTGAGATAATATTGAAGATTGAGATTTATAGAAGACCTTAGAAAAGTAATTTTTATTTTCAACAATTTTGATAAATTCCTTGAACTATCAGGGTGTCTAGCGTCTTGGAAATCCTTGAAAACCTGGAAAAATCCCTGAATTTTTTTCTACCTGAAGAAAAGCTGGAAAAGTCCTTGCATCTTGCTACTGGTCCTGGAATTTTTACTTTCTTAAAGAAAAAACAATTTGTTTTCAAACTTGTTCTCTTCTCTTCTTCTTTCTTTTTTAATTAAAAATTCAACTATTTATTTGAAAATTCATGTATTTTGTTGAAAATTCGACATTTTGATTGAGAATTCATCTTTGTAGGTTGAACATTTAACTATTTGGTTAAAAGCTCACATATTTTGTTGAAAATTGAACTCTTTGGTTGAAAATTGATCTATTTTGTTGAAAATTCGTTTTGTTTGGCTGAAATATTAACTATTTAATTTTGTGCTGAGAATTCAAGTATTTGATGAAAATTCAACTGATTTTGGTTAAGGTTTGATTTTTTTGTTTCAAAATTCGAATATTTGGTTGAAAATTCATTTTTGTAGGTAGGAAATTCAACTATTTTTTTGAACATTTGTCTACTTGGACAGGAAATTAGACATTGTGGATTGAGATAATTCACTTTTTTGTTGAAAATAAACAAATTAAATAATTTTTTTAAACTAGAAAGTTTACTTTTCCATTTCTGGTTGAAAATTGATCTTATTTATTTTGAAATTCAACCATTTGGACGAAAAATTATCTTTTTTCTTTGTAAATTCAAGTATTTGGTTTAAAAATTCATGTATTTTGTTGAAAATTCAATCACTCCATTGAAAATTGAACTCCTTTGTTAAAAGCTCATTTTTTATTATCATTTGAGAATAACAGAGAATTTTTAACATCTTCTTCAGACTAGATGAAGTTATGAATTAAAAATCATTTTTAATTAATTTTTTTTTTTGAAAAAGAGATCTTCTCCTTTCACTCCGTTGGGATTCAAACCACAGAACTTCTGATTTATGGTCAGGTGCTCTTTCCATTAAGCTACTAGAGAGATCGAGAGAAGAAGCTTTATTTCAGAAAATATACGCATTATCATACTAGATGGTACAAATCAAATTTTTAAAGGAATATGTATTATCATTTGAGAATAACAGAGAATTTTTAACATCTTCTTCAGACTAGATGAAGTTATGAATTAAAAATCATTTTCAATTAATTTTTTTCTGGAAAAAAGTCTTCTTCCTTCACTCCGCTGGGATTCGAACCACATAACTTCTTTTTTTATGTGGTACGAATCCCAGCGGAGTAAAAGGAGAAGATTTTTGTTCAGAAAAAAAATTAATTACAAATGGAATTGATTATAATGACAGAAATATTAATTAAGAATTTTTTTATTATTCTTAAGCCTTGTCTTTAGGAATGAACTTGAAAACAATAGGGATTCGGATTGACTAAATCGGCGAGGCCAATTGGGCACCACTGTTGAAAGCAAAAGTTGCCACCTGTAAGTAAGATATGGCAGGTGTGTATTTCAATTGCAGAGAGCACATGTGTGAAAATTTTTTTTGTGTTTTCATATTTTTTTCATACGTGGTCTTTATACTGCCGTTTTGCTGGAGAAACTATTAAAAATTTAAATTGTTTGATTTTCTACCAAGTTGATTAATTTTTAAACAAAGAAAACAGTTGAATTTTCAGCGAAAACGGATACTTTTTAACAAAATTATTCAATTTTCAATTTAAAATGATACATTTTCAACCAACAATTTTCAATTTGAAAAATAAATCTCTTACTAAAATAATATCGAATTTTCAATAAAATGGTTAAATTTACAACCAAAAAGATGAAATTGTTAAATGAAATAGTTGAATTTTCAACTAAAAAAGATATTTATTACCAAAAATATACCAATTTTCAAAAAAATAGTTACATTTTTTACCAAAGAGATAAATTATTGAATAAAATGACGCATCTCGGACCCAAAAATGAATTTCTACTGAATTAGTTATATTTTTAACTCAAAGAGACGAATTCTCAACAAATTAGTAGAATTTTCCCAAAAAAAAATTCAAACAAATTCATACACAAACAAATAAAAAATAAATTTCCATCAAAATAGTTTAATTTTTTATCAAAACTGTTCGATTTCAAACCAAAAAATTAATTATCAAACAAGAAGATTAATTTTCTACCAAAGAGACGAATTTCTACCAAAATACGTGAATTTTTATCCAAAAAGTATAATTTTCAACGAAATAGTTGAATTTTTTACCAAAAAAGCTGAATTAAAAAAAAAATCAACAAAATGCACAAAATTCAAATCCGTTGTCCGTTTGGTCTCATCAGGTCAGGGTCTAGGTCAATTCAAGGTCAAACCAAAAGGACAACGGATTTGAATTCAGCGACCCCCAAAACCTATAGGTACCCTGACTTCATTGGTTAGCGATGGATTTTGTAATTTTGACCTTGAACTGACATTGACCCTGACCTGATGAGACCAACAAAATAACGGATTCGAATTCAGCGACCCCAAAAACCAGTAGGTACCCTGATTTGTTTGGTTAGCGATTAATTTGGTGAGATTGACCTTGAATTGACCTTTACCCTGACCTGATGGGACCAAACAGATAACGGATTTAAATTCAGCAACCCCGAAAACCTATAGGTACCGCGACTTAATTGGTAAGCGATGAATTTTGTAATTTTGACCTTGAACTGACCTTGACAACGGATTCGAATTCAGCGACCCCGAAAACCCATTGGTACCCTGACTTATTTGGTTAGCGATGAATTTTGTTGGTTTGACCTTGAATTGACCTTGACCCTGACCTGGTAGGACTGAACGGACAACAGATTTGAATTCAGCGACCTCGAAAAATTATAGCTACACTGACTTAATTGGTGATCGATGAATTTTGTAACTTTGACCTTGAACTGACCTTGACCCTGACCTGATCGGACGAGCCGGAAAACGGATTCGAATTCAGCGACCCCGAAAATATAAGATCCACCTAGTCTGGTCCATGGATTGCAAGTGGATTATAGTGTATTAGATATGGATTGCTAGCATTACTAATAATCTTATGGATTACAAGTGAATTACATGAGAATTACAAGTGGATTGCAGTGGATTATAACAGGATTACTCCAGAGTTGAAGTGTATATCGAGTGAATAACCATGGATTATATGTGGATTACTTCAAACTACAACGGATCTGGCGGATTAAAATGGATTACTTGGATTGCTGGAATTAAACATAAGTAAGTAGATTACGCCGCATTACAAGTGAATTACTCCGGATCATAAATAGATTTCTCTGAAGTAGAACTGGATTGAAAGTGGATTACCGTGTATTTCATTTGGGTTACTCTGGATGAAAAGTGGATTATCGCATCTTACATTCGATTACTCAAGATGACAAGTGAATTACTTGACATGCCTGAATTACCATGGATTACGCTGAATTGACTTGGGTTACCCTAATTAATTAAAATCACAGATTACAAGTGGATTACATTGGATTAGAATGGAAATACTCCATATTAGAACTTGATTTTAAGTGGATTGCAGAAGATTACACTGGAAAAACTAGAATTGCCCGAATCACTCTGAATTGTGTGGATTACAAGTGGATTACTCAAAATTACAGGTGGATTACTCTGGATTAGAACAGGAGTAATACAGTTTAGAACTGGTTTTCAAGTGGATTAAACCGAATTACAAGTGGATAAGCCTGGATTAGACCTGGATTATTTCAAATTAAAAATGGATTAATGTGGATTACCGTGCTATTTTAGGTCGATTATGCCGGATCACAAGTAGACTACTGTGGATTACGCTGGGTTATAACGAGAATACTCCATGTTAAAACTGGATTTCAAGTGGATTACGGAAGACTGCAAGTGGATTAGAGGAATGAAAACGGGATAACTCCAATTTATAAAAGGATTGCGAGTGGATTACCATGAATGTCAGGTGGATTACGCTGGATTATAACGAAAATACTCCATATTAGAACTGGATTTCAAGTGGTTCACAGCAGATTACAAGTGGATTAGATGAATTAAAACAAGATTAATTCAATGTATAACTGAATTGCGAGTAGATTACTATGGATTTCAGGTGGATTAAGCTGTATTACAAGTGGATTATCGTGGATTGCGCTAGATCAACTTGGATTACCTGAATCAATCGGAATTTTCTTGATTACAATTTGATTAATCCCGAGTGCAAGTGGATTAAGCTGGTTTAGAACTGGATTTAAAGTGGATTACACCAGATTGCAAGTTGATTCGCTGAAATAAAAACGGGATTACTTCAAATTATAAATAGATTGCGCGTGGCTTAAAAGTGGATTACGTTGGATAACACCTGATTAACTTGAATTATCTTAATTACTTATAATTGTCTGGATTACAAGTAGATTACTATGGATTAGAACGGGAATAATCCAGATTAGAACTGTATTTCAAGTGGATTGCAGCAGATTACAAGTGGATTAGCCAAATTAAAACGGGATTACTTTAATTTATAAGTAGATTGCGAGTGGTTTGCTATGGATTTCAGATGGATTGCGCTGGATTACAAGTGGATTATAGCGGATTGCACTAGATCACCTTGGATTAGGTGAATCAATCGGAATTTTCTGGATTACAAGTGGATGAATCCCGATTGCATGTGGACTAATCTGGATTATAACTGGAATACTCTAGAATAGAACTGGATTTCAACTGGATTACAGCAGATTTCAAGTGGATTAGCCAAATCAAAACGGGATTACTTCAAATTATAAATAGATTGCGCGTAGATTAAAAGTGGATTACGATGGATAACACTTCATTAACTTGAATTATCTTAATTACTTACAATTGTCTGGAATACAAGTGGATTAAACAGATTCCAAGTGGATTATACCAGACTAAAGGTAGATTATTCTGAATTATAACGGGAATACTACATGTTAGAACTGGATTTCAAATGGATTACGGAAGATTACACGTGGATTAGTCGAATTAAAACGAGATTACATAATTTTATTACTTGATTGCGAGTGGATTACAATTGATTTCAGGTTGATTACGCTGGATTACAAGTGGATTATCTCGGATTGCGCTAGATCAACTTGGATTACCTGAATCAATCAAAAGTTTCTTGATTAAAAGTGGATTAATCCTGATTAGAAGTGGATTAAGCTGAGTTAGAACTTTACTAATCTAGACTGGAACTGTATTTCAAGTGGATTACAGCAGATTAGAAGTGGATTAGCCAAATTAAAATGGGATCACTTCTAATTATGAATAGATTTCGTGTGGATTAAAAGTGGATTACGCTGGATAACACTTCATTAACTTGAATTATCTGAATTACTTAAAATTGCCTGGATTACAGGTGGATTAATCTGGATTATAAGTGGATTCATCCTAATTACAAGTGGATTAATCCTGATTACAAGTGGATACAGCTGGATTATAACTGGAATACTCTAGATTAGAACTGGATTTTAACTGGATGACAGCAGATTGCAAGTGGATTAGCAAATTAAAACGGGATTACTTCATTTTATAAATATATTGCGTGTGGGTTAAAAGTGGATTACGCTGCATAGCACTTTATTTACTTAAATTATCAGAATTACTTGAAATTTCCTGGATTACATGTGGATTAAATCGGATTACAAGTAGATTACGTCAGACTACAGGTAGATTATTCTGGATTATAACGGGAATATTACATGTTAGAACTGTATTTCAAGTGGATGACAGCAGATTACAAGTGGATTAGCCGAATTAGAACGAGATTAGTTCAAATTATGAATATATAGCGCGTGGTGTAAAACTGGATTACGGTGGATAACACTTGATTAATTTGAATTATCTGAATTTCTCAAAATTTTGTGGATTGCAAGTGGATTTACCTGGATTAATCTGGATTATAAGTGGATCAATTCTAATTACAAGTGGATTAATTCGGATTGCAAGTGGATTAAAACAAAACATAAGTGGATTAACACGCATTACAAGTGGATTAACCAAATCACAATTGGATTAATACAGATTACAAGTGGATTGATATAAATTACAAGTGATTAATACAGATTACAAGTGGATTAATGCTGATTACAAGCGGATAACCTACGATTTACGAATGGATTGAGGCGGATTACAAGCGGATTAACCTCGGATTACAAGCGGATTGATTCGGATTGCAAGTGGAATAATACCTATTACAAGTGGATTAATTTGGATGACAGGTGGATTTATCTGCATTAAAAGTGGATTAGGCGGATTACAAGTGGAATAATTAGGATAACAAGTGGATTAATTCGATTTAAAAGTTGATAACCCGTATTACAATTGGATTAAACGGATTACAAGTGGATTACCTTTAAATACAAGTGGATTAAGATGCATTACTAGTGGATTAAAACGGATTAGAATGGGAATACTCCAGGTAATAACTGGGTTGCAAGTAGATTATTAGGATTACAAGTGGATTAATTCGATTTAAAAGTTGATAACCCGTATTACAATTGGATTAAACGGATTACAAGTGGATTACCTT